>CAMAPF010000181.1:0-41104 GCA_945859915.1 Cuscuta epithymum | reverse complement strand
AAAAGCAAAGGCACAACTGCAGGCTAGGCAACCCATATATGTGCAGTGTAAAATGAAAGGTAATGTAGGCCCAAAAAACATTGCATTTGACTTGTCAAAAACATCTGAAATTCCATATCATAAAAGGAAAATAATATGAGGTCTTTGGCATTTTCAATGAGTGTGTCAAAGTCAACTGTGCAGAGATGGTTCAAGAGCAAACAAATTAAAAGACATTCTAATGCCATTAAACCTCTTCTAAGAGATAAGGCCTAGAATAGGCAACCCGGGGGATGTCTTATGGGATGGTAAAATAGGGATTTTTCCTTTTACCGATGAAGACAAAGGAAAGAGAACAAGCAAGAATAGGCCAGCTGGGACCTTAGAGACAAAGGCAACATTAAGTGTCACTAGACCAGTTATAAAAGACATGATTTTAAACCAAATTCTGCCTGCAGTTAAAGAGAAGTGGCCAGATGCAGATAACAAACATGTCATTATACAACAAGACAATGCTTGGCCTCATTTAGACATAAGTGATCCAGAATTTGTTAAAAGTGGGACAGAAGATGGATGAAACATTGAGTTGTGTTGCCGACCATCCAATAGCCCAAATTTGAATGTGTTGGATTTATTTTTTTGTAGGGCTATTGATTCTCTGAAAGATCCGAAAGCACCTAAGACTATCAGTGAGTTGATAGAATCATACAAGGTTCACTCAATGATCTCAAAGCTCACACCTTAAACAAGGTATATTCTTAAGCTTCCAATATGTAATGGAGGAAATTCTTAAGCACAACGGGGGAAACAACTTGAAACTTCCCCATGTTGGGAAGGACAAATTGGAAATGCAAGGTAAATTACCCAAGAATGTCAAGATTGATGAGCAAGTGTATAACACAGCTAAAGCACACATGGAGGGGCACATGGCAACAAACACCGCAGTTAGAAGCAGTTTTGTGACAGGGACAAAGTTCATAGATGAAGATTATCAAGATCTTCATCCCTGAACTGTCTATCTAAAAAAGACAATACATTTTTGTTGCTACTTTTTGTATGTACACAGGGATGATTAAGCAACTAGGTGTACAATTTTTTTGTATGTACTTCAGACTGATGAAAATACCCTTTTTTGATGTACTTCCTAGATCATAGTTGTACACTGATTATAGTAAGCAAGTCAATGCCAAACATGATTTACAAACTAGGCCTCCTACACATTCAAACTAGTAAATGCGCACACTGATGCAATGCACACTAATAGTTTAGGCATACAGAATATCACAGAAGCAATAAGCAGCACACGGTTTCAGTCTCAATCAAACAACGAACATTGAGTCATCAATTTTCACAAGCAACATTTTGATAATCAGTACCCCCAACTCATCCTTAGTTTTCACATTATATAGACCTTAGGCAACAAACATGCAAGTACTCATCACTTACGTAAAAAAACCAAGGATAGTAGAGAGACAGAGAGTACTACCCGTAGAATCAACCCTTTGTATAAGGAGGAGTGTTTGCAAATACTTCGTCAGCGGAATCACCACCCCATATGCCTCCTCACCATCAAAATATCTGGAGGTAGCATCATCCCCTTCTTCCACCAAACCATCCAGCCCTTCGAACGTGTCACTCACTAGGTTGTCACCGTATTTTTCCTCAACTTCCATCCCAGATGGTTTCAGTGGAACAATCACTGAACCGAACGATGACTCGGTTTACCTAAGCCTGCAAAACACATTGCATGTGGAAGATTAGTTTTTTAAAAGTAGTAGGAGTAAAATTAAGGGTAATTCGTGGGAAACTTGCCTTTTTTCCAGATCGGGGGAGGTCAGAGTACTCAATTGATGACTTCACATCCACTGCATCTCCCAGTTCAAGACCGCCAGTGTGCGTAGAGGTGGTTTTATCATCCATTAAACCGGAGACGAACACAGATCAGAAGGGGCCAACTATGTAAGGAGAAGGGGTGCGATGAAGAGGAGTATGGTGGAGAGGATGAAGATGAGCAAGATATGGGGTGAGAGGATGAGAGAAGAAAGAAGGTCAGAGGACAGATACATACGAACGAAGAAAGTGGGGTGGTGGGGGTTTAATGCGGTTGTTATTATTGGGTGGGTGGGTAATAGGAGTATTATGAGGGAGGGATATTGGCATTTCAAGCAAAAATATGGGTAGAATAAGAAGTGTAAAGTTTATTGTGGTACTACCAAAAAAGGAAAGTGTGAAGATAATTGTGAACCAGAGGGAGTATTTGTGAGTGAAAAACATAATTATAGTGCTAACATAACTCTTTATATAAATTTAAGGATAAATAGTTTGAAATGTTTATCTAACACCGGTGCTCCCTAACACTGCCGGACCCGGTTCTCGACTAGGACTGCCTATAGTCCGCCTAATCATGTCATCCGGTCTCGGTTCATCCATTTGGGGATCGAATCGGGTGATTTTGGATTCAATTTCTGTCCAGGATCAGCCATATTTCTGGCCTAAAAATGAGGGGAAATGAAAAAGAATAGAACAGGGCCAGGTCCGACTGCCTGGGTATCGAGAATTAACTGGGTTGAACCCGGGCTTCTCCTACGAACTATCGGGACCGGATCTACCCCTACTTCTGTCCAGATTTTTTGAATTTAAACTAACTTTTAGTCCATCACGCCTTTCTAAATGTAGGCACCATTCAAGGACTATGTTCTATGCCGATTGAAACGAAAACGAGACAAGATGTATTCAATTTTGGAGAGGCACTCAAGAGAAGCCGCAGACATTAGTGATGTCATTGGCAAGCCACTTTTCGGATTTGAGGAATATGTAGTTCCAAAAAATCAACCAATTGAACATGAGCATATTGAAGATTCAATCACTGTTTTGCAGGAGATAAAAAGTCAACGAATTGGAAATGGGCATATTGAAGATTCAATCACTGTTTTGAAGGAGATAAAAGTCAACCAATGGAAAATGAGCATATTGATGATTCAAGCATTGTTTCGCAGCAGAGAAAAAGTCAACCGATTGAAAACGAGAATGTTGAAAATTCAACAACTGTTTTGCAGCAAGGGAAGATTCAACCAGATGAAAATGAGCATATTGAAGATTCAAATACTGTTTCACAGCAGAGAGTAGAGGAAGTCAGGAAACTAGTAATTACTCATATTATTATGGGGAGTTAGATTTATTCCCTAGATCCCCGGGTTTTCGTTAGAAATAAAACTTTTGCTACAAAGACTGCGAAAAATTGGACTACTTAAGGGGTTTGATAGAGCTTGTATAAATTGGACATTCATAGTGCATTTGATAGGAGCCCAAGTTTTTTTCTATCCTATAATACAACCAATCTCAAGTTTTTTGCAATTCAACAAATAGGAAAAAAGAAAGAAAATGTGAACTTGAATCTACATAGTTATTGACTTATTATTACCAGCTGAGGAGACTAAACACAGATAATATTCATGCTTTTACATGTTGATGTCGTAGAGATCGGAGAACAGTTTAGTAGTAGAGGGGAATATCTTGGGTTTCTTCCTTTGTGCTGAAAGAATGTGAAGAAACTGTCCACTGGGCTCCGAGTGAAACGCTTCTCTGCAACTTGCTAGTAGTGGATGAAGTACTAGTGTGGCTGTCATGGGATAGTTTCTCCAAGGCTTTAAACCTAGGATCACCATTTGACTGAAAAGTACTATCTCTGCAACTTCCCGTTGTGGATGAAGTACTAGTGTGGCTGTCATGGGATAGTTTTTCCAAGGCTTTAAATCTAGGATCACCATTTGACCTTGCAGACATAATTGCAGCTGGAACCTGCACTTCCATCTTCCCATCTAGCATCTTAACCACTGAAGACATGGATGGCCTGAGAGTTGGTGATGGATTGGCACATAATAGAGCCAACTTTAGCATCGTCAGTGCTTCTTTTTCAGAATAGGTTGAACCCAGGCTTTCATCCACAATATCCAACAGATTTCCTTGTTCTTCTAGGACATAGCCCTTCATTTTACACATAAAAGAATACTATCAAGAAAGCTATATAATTGGAGAAAGAAAGGGGTAAAAGGGAATTATGAGTGTGAGCCCATTTGTGTTGAAACAATTGCAAAAATACTAAACACCCTAACACCATATTGAGTTGGCTGAGCTTTCCTGCTCTTAAAATTGATTTTTTATTTTTACCATGAAATGACAATTCTGTCCTACTTTTATTGTTTTACCCCATGCAATAAATTACTGCATATCTTTTTAGGCAAGTAAACATTCAATCAATCATTTTAATAAAAAAACTAACCATATACCTATAATTAATTCTTTTCAGTCAGTTCAGCTATCACCAAAGGGGCTCTAAGTTTGAGAGTCATATATGCACTTACCCAATCAAGAAGATACACAAACTCCTCTTTTGGTCTGTAATTCGTGTTACTTTTTCCACTAACAATCTCCAATAAAACTATTCCGAAGCTGTAAACATCTGCTTTGTCTGTCAAATACCCCCTCATTGCGTATTCTGGAGCCATATAACCTCTGTAATGTAAGGCAGATGAACAAGAGGGTAAATATTTTATAGAACACAGAAATACGGGAGAAAGTAGAGAGGACAATAGAGAGTAAAATTAGATAGAAAGAAAATTTGGTGAGAACGTATGTTGGAACTCAATGTCCTTATTTATATCTTACTCCATATATAAAATGCCATGATATTCTAAGTGTATGCGAAAATGTTTTACATTGTTCCAGCAACTCGCGTGCTAATGTGGGTATTCTCTTCTTCATCAAGCCTAGCCAAACCAAAGTCTGAAATTTTAGCACTTAGATCTTTATCAAGTAGCACATTGGAGGCCTTGATATCTCGATGGACGATCTTCAACCTCGATTCCTCATGAAGGTATGCCAACCCCTTAGCTATTCCTATGCATATTTTCTTCCTAGTTTCCCAGTCTAGTCTCAACCTCTGATCCTCGCGTCCTATGATAGAAAATAAATAAATAGCAAGAAAATGGAGTGGATATCATTGGAATACTTTGAATAAAGAGATCCTATGGCTATACCAAAAAGGGCTCGAGAAAGAGAGTTGTTTTCCATGTATTCATATACTAGCAATAATTGGTTTCCTTCTATGCAACAGCCATAAAGTTTCACTAGGTTTGGATGTTGCAAAGCTGTTATCATTCCTATTTCATTGAGGAACTCCTTGTTTCCTTGTTTTGACTTGGAAGAGAGTTGCTTGATAGCAACAACTCCACCATCCGAAAGAATACCCTGCAATCAAATGTGATTGTCAATCTATCCATGATTCAATTAAGATTAAACATCCTTAATAGCTGCAAAAAAATACCAATATTATCAAATTTCATCAATAATTAAAAAATATACTGTCAAGATAGATTGTAGTTACCCAAAGTTGTATAAACCTATACGGTCATACGGCTAAGCAAGTAAGATCATTAGTATCGAATATGACATCAAATGTGTCCAAAACTTTGCAAGGGTTTTCGTTCTTCTTTAGCCCAAATATGCAGAAGAGCAATTCAACTGTAAAAACCATCTTTTCTCACTTGAAGGCAATTTGAGTATATACCTTGTATACGGGACCAAATCCTCCTTCTCCAATTTTATTAGCCTGGTCAAAGTTATCTGTGGCAGCCTTGACCTGTCTTAGAGTGAAATAACCTGTCTGCAGATCAAGTGTTCTCAATCCTTTCACAAAAAAGGCTGGTTAGTAGACATGTCTGGAAAAACTAATAGTAAAAAGACATGTCTTGAAGGGCTAATCATCTAAGAAAATCCCAACTCTCAACTTTTCTCTATTCTTGCATATGCATAGAAATTGAGCAAATATTTCATTTTTTATTTGTAAACAACCACATAAAAACAGAGAAAGTGACCAAGGGACATTCTAGTTACCAATTTTGTAGAACTTGCATTTGCATACGGAATATATTTTTTGCACGTGTATGCTAGATTAGTAAATAAAGTTAAAAGTTGGGGATTTATTTTGGTACTTGACAATAATTTTATAAATAGAGCACAGTAAATGTATTTCAGAGGTAGGTATTACCATTGCCTTCTTCAACTTTCCCCCCCAAATACCCTCTCATCCTCAGAACAAATATGATTAACAGGAGGAACACAAAACAAGAAATGATGATGCCAGCTATTGCTCCAACACTTAAACTTTTCTTGATCTTGAACTCTACATGAACGAAGACGAGTTTTCTCAGAATTTATGGTGAGAGAAGCATAAAGCTTAAGGATACAGTGACAGTACTTACTTGGAGTGACTGTAATGGCAGAAATCAAAGGTCCATATACACTTCTCATAGGAATAGCGTTCGTTCCCTTTCCAGTCCAATATAAGTGTATCTCTAGGCTGCTACCATTGACAAGAACATTGTCAAAATCTTTATATATACCAATCCCAGGACCCTTTGCTTCCTCCACAATGTTAAAGTCTGTCAATACTACATTCCCCTACAAAAGAGTTGAAGAAGGCCAAATTAGCATAGTTTCTTGAAAAGCTTATGTGTGGTTTTAGTCCCTATACTTTTTGTTTTAGGTTCGTAGATTTTTTTTTGCTTATATCCCGGCTATATATGCTATTTTAATTTTGAGAAAAAGTCTAAGTATGTCATTCTAGCTGTTTTACAAGTTTTAACCTCCAAAAGCATGTCATTCTTGGGAAAAAGAATCAGAGACATATCTGACCCTTTTCCCAAAAATTAAAAAGGTCAAAGCCTACAAACTTTTTGCGGTTTATGGAATTATTTGTATATTATACATCTCTTGAATATTTTTACATTCTAATTCTACATTTTTTACGTTTTAATTTTGTTATTTGATTTTTTATTTTAACATTTTCTTAGTTGCTTATGTATTTTAAAAACATTTATAGTTTTGTGAATTGTCTAAAAAACATTAAGTGGCCTCTTATAGAAGGTAGAAAACCGGTAAAAGCTCAGAATTAACTGTTTCTAAATAAGTGTGTTTATATGATACACTTTTTAGTAGAGGAGTTTAAATGATATATTTCATTCCCTTTTGTTTGTAGTTTCTCTAACTTCGGGGAATCTCCTCAGAGAAAAAACTAATGTTACCTAAATAACTATGCACATCAACTTAACCTTTTGGAGACTCTTACAGAAGTTAAGGCTATGTGAAGCTAAACCATTCACTTATACGCGAAGCTAAACCATTCACTTATATGTGAAGCATTGTTTAAAAATGATATGATGCGAAAATGAAAGATAGAAATATTGTTATTAGTGATGGTTTTGTTGCAAAGATGAAATTAGAGACCAAAAACCTATTTCAGCTTTCTTTGAAGTGATTAACCCTTAGGTTGTGTTTGATGCACAAAATGTAAAGATTATCGTAGGTAATAGGTCTCAATGTAAGATTTCAAGGGCCCAAGATTATATCAAGTTTAGGACTTACTTGGATTGATACATCAAATAATCGCCTCCCAAGACTTTTATATGTGGAGTCATTAGAAAACATTATTTCAGCAAAGTGAAGGCGCACTTTATAACTCCCTTGTTGCATGCAAAACCCGTAATACTTGAGTGAAAAGGGAGCAAGCCGAGCTGTTTTGTAAATATCAGCAATGCCCGTGTATGAAAACATGTTTGTTGCAATATATTTGGTGTTATCCTTTGTGATGAACACTCCTGAGCTGCTGAAACCCCATCTATCTGATGCAAAGAAGGAAGACGAGCCTCCTGCCATTAAGTCATCCTCATATGTTTCACCATGGAAGGTTTTTGGCCCTCCACAATTTATATAGAGGGAATGATCTGCAGACAAAGTGATCCTTATAAGATGCTGTTTCAGTGTTTCACATTACCAGAGCTCGTTTCATAAAGGTTTATTTGGCTGAAACAGCAGAATCAGCTAAATTTTCAGATGATAAGCGGCGTATGTAAGAATTGGCTACCAAACGGAGAGTGTTGATACTTATCATTTGTGTTCATAATTACATAGAAACAAGAGAGTTGAAAGGCATACACCGTGCTCCTCCTTGGCAAGGGAGTTCCTTTTTTGAACACCAATCACCACTACAATAATCCATACATTAGAATGTATCAAATATGTTAAGTTGCAAACTAAGTGAAACAAAATGAGCATTAATGAATAATAATGCAACTTACGAGTCTCTCTTCACAACTGAATAGCTAGAAACTAAGTTCCTGTCTCAAAAAACAGTGCAGTCTAAGTAATACATGATGTCGCAAGTTCAGCTACATAATAACGGGGACTAGACTTACATTTTGGAGGACAGACACCCGCTTGCAGATGACTCTGTTAAATTGTTGCAGGATAAATCACTGCAAAATCAATTTTATGCAAAACTGAAAAATAAGAACCATCATGAATTCATGATTTTGTTGGATAAATTATGACAAAACAAAGCAAAATAACTTTACCAAACTAGTGGTTATACTAACATGGAATACATGCTGTCACACATCCATCTGGGGATCACTCCACTTAACATGTTATGCGCCAGAAGCCTAAACTCCAAGAAATGTTGTGTAAATATAAATTTAAAAAAACATTAGAGCAATTTTCTATAAATTATTCCACCAAACATAAAAGCAGAACATATATTATGCTTATAGTTACTTGTTTTGCTAAAGGACATCCGTCAAAGTGAGTAGTAAAGTACAATACAAAATTTGAAGATGATGAAAATGGAAATAACAAATTATTGCATCTTAATAAGCACGGAAGGGAAAAGGGTCAAATGCATAAATAGTACTTTAACTATTGGTAATGTTGCATTTTGGTACCTTAACTCTTAAATGAATCAAACCAGTACCTTAACTATACATAAATGTTTCGAATTGAGATTTTATTCAAATTTCCGACCAAAAAATTACATGCGGCGGCCAAAATTCTATGCGTAAAGTCTACGTTACTTCACCTTATTTTTGTCCACATGATCACTATAGGATGACTCTACCCATGAATTTTTTATCGTCATGAAAGGGTTTTTGGTCTAAAATTTGAACAAAATCTCATTTCGAAACATTTATGTATAGTTAATGTAACATTTTGATTCATTTAAAAGATAAGGTACGAAAATGCAACATTACCAATAGTTAAGCTACCATTTATGTGTTTGACCCGCACGGAAGTGTAATGTACTTACACATTTTTAAGTCTTTTTTCTGTAACTTCTGGGATTGTACCAGTCAACATGTTGTAACTAAGATCTCTGCAAATGGAAAGATAAGACTTCAATAACTGAGTGAATTCCAATAAAAAGTAAAAATAAATTGCCGGAGATGTTTTTCATTTTTATTTTATTGACTTTAACTCTCAAAAGGTCATAATGCCCAGGCTTACTTTATCATAATCATTGGTGAGAAGTTCCATCACAAAATACAAATACGGCATGGTTTTTATTTTATTCAGCTAGAAATAACTATATGATTAGTTAAATTATGTATTACTATGTTAATTTATATCTTCACTTTATTCTTGCCCACTTAAATGTGGATGTTATTTTTTTAAAAATCACCTCTCCCCTGCAAAATCTGACAACCAAACAAGCCTTAAGATATCAAGTGTGACAAGTCATCAAGAAAAATATGAATTCTCACTAGAAATGAACTCACAAAGTTTTTAACTGGACCATATCTCCAATGTATTCTGGTATTCGACCAACAATCGAGCAATTCCTCAAAACTCTGCATTCATAAGCGCATAGAAGTTTACCGTAACATCAAATAGAAGATTGGGTTTCTAGCCAAAAAAAAAAAAGTTTAAGTGTTCCCTACTCACAATGTTTTAATGTTTGCTATGCCCTGCAAGTTTGGGAATTTCCTGCTTTGTCCTCTTAAACCATAAATTTGCCTGCAAACATCAATCACATTAAGGTTTTATTTCCTTAGGGAGATTTGCTCCTTTTGTTCACAACCAGGTTTAGTTGGAGGGTCTTCAAATGAAACAATAATAAGTATCTTCATGTAAAAGTAGTCATAATGAGCAAAATTAACAATTAACAAAACATAAAGACAATTCAGAAGCAAAGTAGTACTCACAATATTTGTAGGTTTTTCAACAAGGATATATTCTGAGGTATTGCCCCCCCTAGCAATGTTCCTTGCATGTACCTGAATCAATTCGACAACTCTCTCAATCAAGACAACTTATCAACTCTAGCAAGGATATATTCTTCAGCAACTTACAAAGTAGTTAGGTTCGTCCAGTTGCCAATAAAATAAGGAAAATTACCAGATATTGGATTCCCATCGATCCTACTGCAAAACAACAAAAGCTTGCTCTATCAAATTCAGTCCTTATTAAAAAAATCAAATTCAATTCTTGAAAACAAACATATAGTCTTTAAACTTTTGACACTTACAAATCTATCAAGTTCTTAAAATTGCCAAAAGATTCTGGTATACTTCCACTGATATTGTTTGCAGATAGAAGGCTGCAGCAAAGTAGTGTGAATCAGACTACAATTATTTTGGCTAGAATATATGTTCCCCTACATATAAGGCTTTGAATTATTCTTTTTGACAGAATCTCATACGGAGTATGTTATTATTGTATCAGTCTATTTTATCAGATGATAGAATCTCACATCTTACTATTGCATCGGTCCCGCAATATGTTCAAATGAGCAATTGATCAGACTAGTACTAAAGGAAGTACACAGATTTTAAGTCAGTATGTGTGATAGAGATCATCATTATAAGTACAACTTTTGATCCGTTTTACTTACGGTCTCTTTAAGCTGCCCAAATTTCCAAGTTTTTTATCAAGAGATCCTCCAATCTCATTATCTTCCAAAACTCTAAGCAATCAAAACATAATTATAATAGACATTAGGTACCATCAATTTTCATAATGGGGTGACGAAAAATACATATTTAAAGCTCCGCTTACAGCTCCTCCAATGTAGTTATGTCACCTATCTCTCTGGGTATCTTCCCACTTATGCGGTTTCCCGAAAGTGACCTACAGTCATGCAAAACATTAACAGAATAAGATGAGATAGGTCATACAGAAAAGTATTGAGAAAGAGATATTACAAAATTGTGAGATTGCGGAATTGGCCGAAGGTAGAGGGAATTGTTCCATTGATGTAATTGAGAGCCAGATCTCTGGAGAAGAAGAAAACAAACAAACATCAGTATAAGCAAATGTAGAGTTTTTTATCATTTTTGAAAAAAATACACCTCCAGAAATAATAAATGTTGTAAGAAGTGCATTTGTTTTAAGATTGCAAAGTTACTCCATTTTTTTATTAAAAAGAATAAGTAGGTAGTATTTGTTATACACGTCCACCAATGCATAAAACTTTACACTATTTGTTGTGTTAAACCAAGTAACCAACCTATACGGGTCAAATGCTACTGTATAACATGAAATCTAAATTTAATTCTTGATAAATTACTAAATTAAGAACTTAATAATCATAGTTTATTTTGATAACAAGAGTATCAATACCCACATTTGGCGGAGAGCGGTAAGATTCACGAACTCTGGGGGAAGAACTCCCTGAAGATTAAGATTTTTCAACAAACTGCATCATTACCAAATGATCCAAATCATGAAGTTAGTTATAAGAGGTGTGTTATATCAAATATGTTCTCGCTTATTATATGAAAAAAAAGACCAATTCAAAAGAGGTGGTTGTAAGCAACTAACAGAAGAATGTCTTACATGTCTGTAACATGGCAGACTGTATTGCTATTGAAATTGCAATCGCAATCTATACGCTTGACCTTATCATACATACTATCAGCAATGCAGCTGTTCACAATAGAACCGTTAATGCAAGATGTCTGAGCAACATTTGGAAACGCGTTCCCTAGCTTTGCAGATATTGTATTAAGCACTTGAACTGTGACAGCAGCACACAAACCAAAGTCAAAAGCATGTTATGAGTGTTAGCACAATTTTAGAATTTAACAAATGACATCTAAGTTTACATATTTCCCAGTTAATTTGTTGGTTTTCAATTTCACAAAAAGTGTGCTGTACTATACAATGAAAAACACTTGGCATAGGGTAAACAGATGGAAAAATATATCTTTCAAAAAGTGTTTCTAAACTTTCTTTTTCGCAGATTACTATTATTTCAACACAAAAATCAAACTAATCATTTGTGTCTGATGTACCCCGTGAAAACTAATTATTCAGTTCAAAAATATTCTTGGAACACTCAAAATACGTTTTGTCTCGACAAAAAAAGCCTACATGGAGTTTCAGTTTGTAAAAGTTTCTAAAAGTGTGTACACCAAAAAGTGGGTACCCCAACTCCAAGGAGGTGTTTACTTCACTGCTAAAGTCACAGTTAGGTTAGTAAGACAGGTGAAGTAAACACGCACACTGCTTAAAAAGCCGCTTACTAACCGAAAGAGGTGCTTAAAGTGCCGCTTATTAAGCATACCACCCCCCCATGTATTAATTAAGCGGCACTTTAAGCTTTTTCAGTTTCCGAATTTACCCCTTGCCCTTAACCTACTGTTATCCCTGCCCCACCTCGACCCCAACCCCACCTACCCCGACCCCACACTACCCTTACCCCACCTACCCTGACCCCACCCTACCCCCGACCCCACCCTACCCTTACCCCACCTACACTACCCTTACCCCGACCCCACCCCTACCCTTACCCCACCTACCCCGACCCCACCCTACCCTTACCCCACCCTACCCCCGACCTACACTACCCTTACCTCGACCCCACCCCTACCCTTACCCCAGCTACCCTACCCCTACCCGACCCCACCTTACCCCTACCCCTACCCTGACCCAACCCTACCCCATCCTACCCCTACCCGACCCCACCCTACCACTACCCTACCTACCCAATCCCACCCCTACCCTACTTACCCGACCACACACCTACCCTTACCCTTACCCCACCTACCCTACCCCACCCCGACCCCACCCCTACCCTACCTAACCGACCCCACCCTACCCTTACCCCACCTACACTACCCTTACCCCGACCCCACCCCTACCCTTACCCCACCTACCCTACCTTACCTGTCCGACCCCACCTTACCCCTACCCTATCCCATTACCAGACACCCCCTACCCTACCTAACCGACCCCCACCCTACCCTTACCCCACCTACACTACCCCTACCCCGACCCCACCCTATGGGGGCCTATGGGGTCGGGGGTAGGGTTGCGGTAGGGTGGGGACAGGTTAGGGTGGGGTCGGGTAGGGGTAGGGTCGGGTAGGTAGGGTAGGGGTAGGGGGTAGGGGTAGGCGGTGGGTGGGGTCGGGGTAAGGTAGGGTGGGTAAGGGGTTAGGGGTATGGGTACACATATTATATTATATACTTGTGTTCATGAATGTTTGTGTGTATATATATGTATAGGGTTATTTTGGACATTTTAATGTTAAGCGGTGTTTTAAACCGTTTGAAGTAAACACGGTCTTACAACATTGTTTATTTTATGCGCCGCTTATTAACACGGGTCTTAATAAGCGCCGTTTAATAACCGGTGAAGTAAACATGTCCCAACTCTTATTCAATTCAATCCAGCTTGAGGTACACATTTTCATACACTCACCTACACACTCATGTTTGTGAAGAGTATTTTTTTGTCTGTATACAGACATAACATATTTGAAAATACGTTATGTCTGTATACAGACAAAAAAATACTCCTCACAAACATGAGTGTGTAGGTGTGTGTACAAATAGATTTTTTTGTAAATATTCAATTAGTCCAAATGTTGTTGTGAACTTATTCGAGTATCGTGTGGATAATTATTATGTTTACCTAGATAAATGCAATAATACTAAAAAAATATGGGATAACTATTGAGTAAGCTTAGTACGAGCAATTGTTACAGTACTCCCTACGTGCCTAAATTTTCGTAAATGATCCTTGTGAAAACGCAGATTATTTTTTGTAAATAAAATTTATTCCCATATTGATTGGATAAATATTGAGCAAACTTAATTATTCCAAATACCTGGTGTGCTAATCAAGCAAGTGTGGCTCGAGTCAGGTTTAGATCGTGCCGGACTTGATAAGGAAAGATCAAGTTCCAGTTAGAGTTGAGTTTCAATCAAGTCAAAAAACTTATGACTTGGTTTGAATTGAGTTTGACTTCTTGTCGAGTTTGAATTGCATTCAAGTATTTTTAAATAAATTTGTTATACTCCGTACATTCTAAACATATTAGTTCTCCTGTTCCGTTAATATTGTTTATTTTTCTTTTTGATTTATCCCTTTAAGACTTCTCATATTAAATATAATTACAAATCATTCTTACTTTATCAATAAATATCAACCACATATATAAATTTTTCTTAATAATCACAACATCCCTTCTTGTCCCATGGTTAGTAAACTGAAGTAGTACTACATATGTGCAACAACAACAAGAATAATTATGTGTTGTCCGTTTGATTTTATATTTATTTATGAAGTCTAATACACTCCAATTCTACTAATCTCTAGGAGTTAGTTTGACAACATTGAAATTGATTGAATTGACTGAAATTGATAAAATTCCAAATGAAGCGATAGAATTGGTTGAATCTTCTGAATTATCAAAAAATTATATTTAAAATACTTTATTAATAAAATAAATAAATAAATAAATAAATAATTGAAATGAATAATTATAATAACTCAGTCAATTTAATCAGAAAATAACTAAAATCTTATTTATTTTTATTAAAAGATACATATTATACTTTAATAAAACAAATAATTAAAAAAACTAAATATATAATCATGAAGTCAAAAAATTAAACACGGAAGTGGTGATACATTAAAAAGATGAAACTCTATTTGTACAGATGGCATCTATACCACGTCCCGATCAGTGGACGCATCCATAAGCAGTGTCAGATCAATGATGCAAAAGATATTTAATTACATTCATATGTGTCCGTTGATACTTGGCACCACAGACTTCGATTTGTTCACCGTCAAAGGTGTTTGGTGATGTTCACCCACTAAAGGTTGTCGTGGGTGATCTAACATCTAAATTTATCTTGATTGTTCGAAATTATTTTACAATTAAAATTATGGGTAATAATATTATTTAGAGAGATTCACCCAAATAGGACTAAAACAAGGTAAAATTGCAAAAATAGGACTACTATGTTTTATTTTACAAAAATAGGACTAAAAAGATATAATCTGACAAAGCTACCCTCTGCAATCAATCGCCTCAATTTATCTTCCACCCCAATTCACCTTTCACGATTCTTTGCTCTGCCATGGCCGTGCTCTGCAGTCCGCATCGATCGTAGCCTCGCAGCGACGCTCTGCCATGGACGACCTCTGCTGCAATAGCGAAGAAAGGTACGCAATCTTCCTCTTCTTCTCCTTCTTCTTCTTCCTCTTTCTCTTCCTCTTCCTCTTCTTCTTCTTAGTTCTCTGTTTTTTTTTTTAATTTTTTATCAATCAAATTTTAAATAAAATTTTGAATTTTGAAAGTTTCAAATGAGGATATATCTGAACTTGAATGTCTTGTTATCAATTTTTATTTCTTTGAATCTCAAAATGTTCTGTCTAGTGATTCCAGAAAATGTCACTTTTTGAATAGGAGAATGTCATAATTATTGGGTATTTTTACAAAATGCCACTTTTATGTCATTATAATATTTGAAAATGTCATATTGAGAATGTCATGTTTCTATACGAAATTGTCATTATTGTCATATTAAGTGGCATTCTTAAACCATGTCATTTGCATATGGAAAAAATGTCAGTTTCAAGCTAACCTTAAATGTCATATAAAAAATAAACATGTCAATTTTTAAAAAATGACATATTGTGTACTGTGATGTTAAAATAATGTTGGCATTTTGGAATAGAAAGATGACATTTGCAGTTATTAAAACATGCCATTTATTTTTAAATGATGGAAGTTTCAAATTAAATTGTCTAAAATAATATGAAATTCAAAAGAAGCACAAAACAGAGAAGAAAACATAGGGGAGGAAGAAGAAGGAGAAGAAGATGAAGAAGAAGAAAAAGAAGAGGAAGCTAAGAAGAGGAAGAATACCTGATTTTGCAGGAGAAATTGTTGAAGAGGTGGCTGGTTGCGTGGAGCAGGCAACTCCGATGAAGAGGTGGCAGAAGATCGAGGATGGCTGAATCGCAGGTGTATGATCGAAATAGGTCAAGCTGCGTCCATGGCACCTCAATCGGAAGAGGAGGGCTGAATCGCAGGTGTAGGATCGATGACAGAGGGATTGGGGAAACGTGATTTTGGGATTAGGGGTAAGAATGTAATCTGGAGTCCTATTTAAGCAATTTAAAACTTAAAGTCCTATTTTGGAGTTTTAACCATGTTTTAGTCCCATTTAAGATAATTTCTTTATTATTTAATGATAAAGTTGCACACATAAATCTTTCCGAAAATAGGAAATAAAGTTCAAATTACGAAGTACTCCGTATTATACTACTTCTTCCGTCCCTTATAGTTATCTCATTTTTCTAATTTTGAACATCTCGCTATTATTGTTTCATACTCCCTCCGGTTCTTTTTAAACTTCACACTTTCCTTTTTGGGACGGTCTAAAATAAATTTCTCATTTTCTTATTTCCTTATTTGGCAAAGAAATCTACATCAAAACAGTGCCAAACAGTGTCAAACAGTGTCTCAATAGTGTCAAACAGTGTCTCAACAGTGCCAAACAATGTCTCAACAGTGTATTCTACAGTAAAGTCAAATTTATTTTCTAAATCAATGTGAAGTCAAATTGTGAAGTTTAAAAAGATCCGGAGGGAGTATGTTATTTGAAGAGTAAAATGTAAACTTAATAAGGAATAATAGGGATGTACTTAAGTACGGTTAGTTTTTTGCTTTTTGATTGTTTGGTTGCTTTATACGGAGTAATAAAGTTGCATTTGTCAGTCTTAGTTAGTGTGTCACTCCATTCTGTCCTAATAATAGGACATAGAATAGTACAATAAATTATTACTCCCTCCGTTCCTAATTGTTGTTCCAAAATAAAGTGGCACGGTAATTAAGAAAGTGGGAATTGTGTGGTGGAGAGTTGTGCAGAGGAGAGAGAAATGATGTGAACCACAAATTCTTTGCCAAAAAGGGAAAGTGAACTTCTTTTTGGGACGGACGAAAAGGGAAAGTTGGAACTTCTTTTAGGGACAGAGGGAGTATATGGCAAATTTTATACATTTAATATTGCAATTCTAATTCATGCTACTTGCCTTATTGTTTAGCAATTGTTTCTTTTCATTTTTAATACGTAGTACATTATTGGATATGAAAAATTGAAAAAAAATTCCAACTAAAAGTAGATATTCAGAATTTGTTATTGATATTATTGGAAAGATCATTCAAATTATCAAATTATCATTTTGATGTAGTATTTTTTTTAAAAAATTGAATTATAATTAAAAATATTATAAAAAGCAATGCCACATGGCAGCCATGGAGACATGGGTGATGTTCACCCTCTTTAGAGGAGGTGAACAACATTGCACTCCATACCATATGCTTTTTACATTTATTTACCTAACAAAGGCGACCCAATAACAAGTTTGATCGAAATAAGAATTAATAAAGTAAAAACTATTTAGTTGAGGTTGTGTAGAGGAGAATTAATTGAAACTACAAATTTCTTACCTAAGACGAAAAGTGATAAAGTTAGTAAGAAAATTAAAAAATTCAAAAGTTGACAAAATTCTAAGGTAGGGAAAAGTATTATACGGAGTATTAATTAAATTTCAAGCTACGAAATCAATGGAAGAAATAAGAGGTGCATAAAAAGTACAGATGAGCTTAAGAGAAATATGCAAATATAGTTTGGTTAAATTCTTTATAACAAAAAATGTAGAACCCAAATTGAATACAGAAGCACCCTTTAATTTTCGGTGATTTTTAAAAAGTTACGAGGGAAGTAACTCACCATAGAAAGAGATGTTACTACATAAGGGATTAGTCTCACATTCAATCCCAAAAAAATAGGTGTCGAGTAATGTCATTCTCAAAATTTGATCTCATATTTTTGCATTCCCAAGATTTAACCTTACTCTCTCCGTCCCGAATTATAAGATACTTTTCGGTTTATGATGTTTGACCGACGATAAACCAAACAGATCTCTGTCTGCACTAAAATTATTTTTAGAAAAAAATTACATATTCAGAAATTACATTAAAACCGCTACAAAACCTGCAAAAAATAATTCAAATTTCATAAAATTTTGATTTATAAAGTAAGAGATTAAGAGTGATTTGTGTTGATGAAGTGAATAGTAAAAATATCTTGTAAAATGGTACCGAAGGAATACTCAAGGTTGGTTTGCAACAACTTTAAAAAAAGCACTTCTCAGCTTTTGGCTTAAAAAAGCACTTATTTACCAAACACTACCAATTTTTTATTTTTCTCGGCTTTCGTGTCAAAAGTGCTTTTCCCCTTTTTATACACCAAAAGCACTTATTTTACCAAACACAACCAACTTTTACTTTTCAAAATCACTTTTTTCTCAAACACTATCAACTTTTACAACTAATCACTTTTTCATTTCATTTCCAAAAGTGCTTTTTTTTAAGCAGAAGCTGTTGCAAACACTCCCTCAGTCTAATTGGCATTAGTTTTAACTTTTAATGCATAGAAATAAACACAACTCTCATTTTTATGAATTTTAAACGTTTTACTTTTATTTAGGGGTAATATTTTTAATGCAAATAAATGTATATATAAAATTACCATGGTATCCCTAATAAAACGGTAAATAAAAGGGAAATTCCCGTTTAAAATGTTATAGAACGGTAAATAAAAGGGAAATTCCCAAAATAGGAGTAAAGCAGTTTGAAAATTTTAAAATAGGACTGTCATGTTTTTATTCCCAAAATATGAGTAATTATTGTCAAATTTAGAAAAGTTTAAAGTCTGCCAAAATAAGGCAGTCCTATTTTGGGAACAATATCTAAATACTTTTCATGTAGATATTTTGGTAATTTCCCTAAATGAAAAGTAATTTCTGCGCTCACAAATACAAAAGTAGGACTAGCTCTTACGTACTACACCATATACTCCGTTTTTTTTTTGGCACAATACACTCCTTGTTAATTACAGAAAAAATCACGCGGGAACTGAAAATTTCGTAGAAAATCTGTATATAAATTACATTGGCTACTCTCATTTGGATTTTGGCGTTAATATTTTTATCTTAAGAAAGAAGTGCATTAACACTAAAGAACTGAACTGAGAAGAAAATATCGCAGATTTTCAATTCACATATGGAGTATAATTTTGTGGAAAAAAAGAAGAGATTCAATATTTCAATTAATCCAGCACTTAATATTTTTATATGTAAGAAAAAAATTACCTTCTTCTACGGGCAAGAGAGGGGCGGAAGAAGTGAGGCAAATGAAAAAATTCCATTGAAGAAAAGCGCCCAGGATAAGGGTAGCTGCAACATAACTCATTTTTCTTCTGCAAAAGATTTCTAATGCATCTGCAACTTAGTGTAGCTACTCAATTTGAAGTCCTTTGGGAAGATTAGAAAGGCTCAACCTTTACCGATGAAATAATGATATGAAGTCCACGATGGAACGACAGAGTTTTAGTAAGGAAGAAGATGGTATACTGTGAGACAGATCTCTATGATTAATATGACTCCACTTTCATCCCATGGGAAATTGTGGTTTGAGGGTGACCACAAAAAATTAATTACTTTAACCGAATGTATCAAAGTTTTTGGGACAAACAAAAATAAAATTAGTAAAGGGAATACAACTTACATCTCTCAAAATTTGGTCCATAAGGAGGTGATATAAATAAAGTAATTGATCCAAATAGGACTAAAACATGCTTAAAATTCCAAAGTAGGAGTTTAAGTTTTAAATTCCCTAAATAGGACTCCACATTACATTTATACCCCTTATCCCCAAATTTATTGATCGACTCTTCTCCTCCCAACGCCTGCGATTTCTCCCTCCCCATCGACCGACACCTCCATCGATTGCAGCCCCTCCCCTGCGAATCTGTCATGGATCACGACAACAACTTCTCCGCCATGGATTTAAGCCAGCCGCACATGTGTTTTACTATTTCTCCGACGAAGTAGATCAGGTAATCTTCCTCTTCTTTTTCATCTTCTTCCTCCTCTTCTTCATCTTCTCTTCCTCCTTCACTTCTTTCTTCTTCCTGATTCTCTGCTTTTGTTTTGTCAATTACTTTGATTACTTTCAAATTCCAAAATAAAATTTTGGATTTGAAAATTTGAGATGAAGAGCCAAATTTTTATGAACAACAAAGTGAAAGAAATGAGTTTGAATTTTTATATATTTATCAATTTTGATTGATTTGAAATATGAGAATATCATAACTACTATGTATTAGAAAAATGCCACAACTATCAGTTTCATGACATTAAACATATAAAGATGTCAGTTTTATTACATAATTTCCTATGAAAAATTCCACAACTATCAATGTGAAAATACATTTGTTTAAATCTAAAATTTATATATTTTTATAGCAGCAAATGTCATTTTTTATATGAGAATGTCATGGTTATGTCACAACTCTGTTCTTGGTTCTCTTCTTTCTTTTTTAATTTGAATCTCAAAATGCATTGACTAAGATTTTCAAGAAAATGTCACTTTTTGAATCAAAGAATGTCATCTTTATTGGTTATTTTTTAAATATGTCACTTTTGTGTCATTACAGTATTTGGAAATGTCATATTGAGAATTTCATGTTTCTATTTAAAATTGTCATTATTGTGTCATTATGCATATTAAGTGGCATTCTTGCATATTAAGTGTCATTCCTCATGGAGGTCTGCACAAACTCATTGGGGGGCAGATCCTTGTGGGAGGATGATGGAAGCGTACTCACTAAGGGGCGGTGGTGGCAGACTTGATGGAGGGTGGCGGAGGCGTCATTGGAGGCATCGACTCTTGGAAGCGCACACATGAACGGAACTCGCACAGACCACTGCGATCACAAACCCCTGCGATCTTTTAATTTTTCATTAAGGGTAATATTGTCAGATTAGCCATTTTTAGTCCTATTTTTGTCTAATTAAACATAGAGATCCTATTTTTGCAATTCTACCTTCTTTTAGTCCTATTTAGGCAATTCTCTCATATAAATATTAAAATCTAGTTTATGTATATGGTAATATTGAAATGATAAACTAACATAAAAGTACGAACCATTTCGAACTACACAAATACTACCATATTTGAAATGCGACAATCCTAATTAGTGATAACTAATAAGATGAAGCAAAACAAAAAATCAAATAATGATATGAAAATAATAATTTGTTGGCTAGCTTATGATGTCAATAAAATCAACAACAATACAATTCTCAAGCGTGGAAGAAAATTAGGGGTGAGCATGGAACGGTACGAGACGGTTATTTCAAAAAACCTGTCCCGTCCCAAAGTACGGTTCTTTTTAAAATCAAGAACTGGTACCGTCCCGCACATATATGGAACCCGTCCCGTTCTGTCACGCCCCGGACCTATCCGGACACGTCAACAACCCGCCGTACAATATGAATAGTCAACCGCAGTCCAACACATTCATATTATACAAGGCGTCTTGAATATCATTCACACATATACATCCATAAACAAACATAATAAGTAATTCATAACGCAGCGGAAAACATTATTTAAAACAAAAGAGCCACACAGGGCTATTCATGAGCACGCAGGCTCTATAGTAAAATATCCATGAGCAAATTTAATAATGTTTCAAATAGAACGGAGGAAGCACGAACCAAGTCTTCTCTCCGAGGAATCGCCCGATCAACGAGCACAGGATGCAAGCTCTAGCCTCAACCTGAAATGGTGGTGGGACGCCCCCGAAGGGGTCAGTACTCTATACGGCTATAAAGTACTGGTGTGGCAGGCATCTAATAGATATACAACAAGTATTTCAAACACAAGACCCTCAAATAGGGTGATAGTACATTATGATTATAACCCTGAGTTACCCCGTTTAAAAATTATACTTACTTTATATAAAAGTCAAGTAGTCGGCCCGTGGGCCCATGTTCATTTGGAAATCACCATTCCCAACCCCGTGACTATAAGCCACGACAACTCCTAGAGTCCAACCCTAGTACATGACATTGTATTCTAGAGCTCGGCTCTACCACATCACCATACAATTCATATACCTCGGGTCAATTTCCTTACCTTGCGTTCTAGAGCTCGGCTCTATCACATCACCACGCAAGTCCTAGAGCTCGGCTCTAGCTATACAATACATAGACTCCAAGTCTACACCTTACATGCATTCTAGAGCTCGGCTCTATCACATCACCATGCATTAAGGTCCAATTCTCAAGCAACCCTATGCCTAGAATTGACATATCATCAAACTACCATGGGTCATTTTTAAAGACTTCCCATAACTTAACCTTAGTTCCATACTAGGTTATTATATACACTTGAACTATATTCAAGTATCTTTCATACAATCCAATCCCTAGGATCAATTTAATTCACAAGTTCCAATAATCACTAACTAGTATTCCAATACTATTAAGATTATTGTTATCATACCATTGTCCTCATTATTTGTAGTTCTCTACATATTTATAATTATGTAGCAGCAACTTAAGCATTCAATTTCAATACACAAATATTCATTTATGTATCCACATAATTCATACATGAGTAAAATACCCATTTTCACAAAATGGTTCTTTTATACTCATTTAATCTCATATTATTCATACCTTCTCAAATCATTTCAAATTTCATTCTTTGGCAACTATATCAATATTTCATCAATATATAATCATCATAATCCATGATAAATCATGATTTAAGCATTTAGGTAATCTCATGCTTAACCTACAAGTTGTAAGCAATTAGATGTCAATCCTCACCTCAATTGAGCTTTAAACTTTCCCTTCTTGGTCCAATGGTCAAAGCTTCGGTCAAGGTGGATTTGGAACTGATTCCTTGCTCAAATATGAGTGTTAAACAGCCTCTTCAAGGTGCTAGCTCAACCCCTAAACGTTGGTACGAAAACAGCCCCTAGAATGGGTGTTTTCCGGCTAACTCGTTTCCTAGTTTTCCAAGATTTGTTCTAGGTTAGTATCTAACCTTTACATCAATAAAATAACTTAATAGGGACATATTATAAACTTGGAGTAGTGTATAATAGTTCCACCAATCGTTCATATCATTTGGAAAATGAATGGAAAGGTTTTGGGATTAACAACTCACTTAGAAGAGTAAATCCGTTCCTGCGAGGTCGCGTTCTGTTCGGACGATTTGGAAGCCTTCCTCTACTCCGATTGATGCAAACCAGACCTTCACGGATTCCTCGTCTTGAGAGATTTCTTTTGGTATCTCACACGCCTTAATTGGATTGGTAAAACTCGAGATATCGACCAAACAGTTTCAGCACTCTCACAGCTCGAGTTCACAGACCTCTGCTCGTTCCAGATCGATTTTTGGATGATTTCTCTCTCCTCTCGAACTGTGGCCACTCAAATATGAAAATAGACTTCAAAAGCTATCCAAAGACACCTTATACACCCCATTTGGACGAGTACAACTCTCAAAATGAAGGGAGACAAAACAGCACACCTGTTTGTGCGAAAACAGTGGTGGTGGCCCCAAAATTTGATCCTAATTGTGTCATGGGCAATGCTTCTCCATGTGGTGAGG
The DNA here is from genome assembly GCA_945859915.1 of Cuscuta epithymum. Lineage (NCBI taxonomy): Eukaryota > Viridiplantae > Streptophyta > Magnoliopsida > Solanales > Convolvulaceae > Cuscuta > Cuscuta epithymum. Next base: position 17,514 of record CAMAPF010000181.1, on the reverse strand, counting down.
CCAAGGTGAGTCTCCTCACATATTTTCCTTGTCTTGCAGGTACTCAAGCCACATGGGATGCCCCCCAATTAATCCCGATCAATTTGGGGTCCAAAATATCTACCAATACTTCCAAAAATGGGAAGATGGGTCCTATTGTTTTATCTTTGTCAAAGATGTCTTTTTGTACTCATCCTAATTTATTTAGAACAAGTCAACTTCCTAAATCACATTATTGACCTCCAATATGTGTAGGCTCATCCCAATAATTTACTTGATGAATATTACGAAAGAATACGGGTTTGAACAATACAAATATTCAATCATGTGCTACGTAAAATATTAATCGTTTTTCCATTGTTTTCAAATCGGAAATTCAATACATCACTTTGAATTTAAGAATGAAATTTTCAAGGACGTTCGGGTGCGGTGTCACAAGTTCACCCCCCCTTAACAGGAATTTCGTCCCCGAAATTCACAGCTCTACTCGAATAGGAAAGCATACTGCTTCCTCATCAAAGTCTCTGTTTCCCATGTCTCTTCCTCGACCCGATCGCTCTTCCACAGGACTTTAACCATTGGGACTTCTTTGCTCCTCAGTTTCTTCACCTTTCTATCGGTGACCTTGATATGTTGAACAGCGTAGTTCAAATCCTCACGTACCTCTACAGGTGGCTTCTCCAATACGTGAGAGGGATCATGCACATACTTCTTAAGCATGGATACATGAAACACATTATGTATCTTCTCTAACTCAGGAGTCAACTGTAGCCGATATGCAACGGCCCCAATCCTCTCTATAATTCTGAATGGGCCTATGTACCGTGGGTTAAGCTTCCCTCGGGTTTGAAATCGAATGATTCCTTTCCAAGGAGAAACTTTCAAGAATACCTCGTCATCAACCTTAAACTCTAAGGTTCTTCGACGCTTATCTGCATAACTCTTTTGCCTATCCTGAGCCGCTTTGAGTCTCTCTCGAATCAATTTCACCTTTGATTTGGTGACCTCAACCAACTCAGTACCCTCGAGTTTGGCCATGCCAACCTCGTCCCAGCATAACGGTGTACGACACCTCCTCCCATACAATGCCTCGTATGGAGGCATGCCGATGCTGGCCTGATAACTGTTGTTATAGGCAAACTCCACAAGTGCTAAGTGGTTGTCCCAACTTCCTTGGAACTCCAATGCACAAGCCCTCAGCATGTCTTCCAAGATCTGTATGACTCTTTCAGACTGTCCATCCGTCTGTGGATGGAAAGCAGTACTGAACTTCAACCTCGTCCCCATAGACTCCTGAAATTTCGGCCAAAAACGTGATGTGAATCGTGGGTCTCTATCGGATACAATGGTCACCGGGACTCCATGCAGCCTCACGATCTCATCCGTATACAATTTGGCTAACCTCTCAAGTGGGTAGGTAGTGTTGATAGGCAAGAAGTGTGCACTCTTTGTGAGCCTATCCACAACGACCCAAACCGCGTCATAGTTCCTGATAGTCCGTGGTAAGCCTACCACGAAATCCATAGTCACGTGCTCCCACTTCCATTCAGGGATGGAGAGTGGTTGCAATAAGCCTGCTGGGTGCTGATGTTCTGCCTTAACTTGTTGACAAGTAAGGCACCGACTGATGTACTCGGCTATTTCCCTCTTCATTCCAGACCACCAGTAACTTTCTTTCAAATCACGGTACATTTTCGTGCCCCCCGGGTGCATGGCATAAGCCGATGAATGAGCCACCTCTAAGATGGACTTTCGGAGCTCATCATCTGACGGTACACACACTCGGTCACGAAATAACAAGAGACCATCATCTCTTTCCCTGAAATCCTCCACCGGCCCCGCTTGCATGCGTTCCCGGACCTTCATAAGTTCTTCGTCGGCTTCCTGACCCTTCTTGATCTCATCAAGTAGAGTAGGTCTCACCTCAAATCGTGCCAATAAGGCACCATCGCTGGTTACCTCCAGTTGGGCTCTTAATGCCCTCAAATTAGCTAGCAATGCCCCAGACGATCTCTTCCGGCTCAAAGCATCTGCCACCACGTTTGCCTTGCCTGGGTGGTACTCTATCACTAGATGGTAGTCTTTTATCAGCTCCATCCACCGTCTCTGTCTCATGTTTAGCTCTTTCTGAGTAAACACGTACTTCAAGCTCTTGTGATCAGTGTATATGTGACATGTCTCCCCGTAGAGATAATGTCTCCATATCTTTAGTGCAAACACCACTGCCCCCAGCTCCAAATCATGAGTAGGATAATTCACCTCATGCTTCTTCAATTGTCGTGAAGCATAGGCAATTACCCTCCCATTCTGCATCAGTACACATCCAAGCCCTTGGATGCTCGCGTCGCTATAGACATCGTACCCCACACCTTGTTTGGGTAATGCAAGTACCGGTGCCTCAGTCAATCTCTTCTTTAGTTCCATGAACCCTTTCTCACATTTGTCATCCCATACAAACTTAGCTCCTTTACGGGTGAGCTTCGTCAATGGCGATGCCAAAACAGAGAACTTCTCCACGAACTTTCTGTAGTAGCCTGCCAATCCAAGGAAACTACGAATTTCCTTGACGTTCTTTGGCCTCTCCCATTCAGTAATGGCTTCTATCTTCTTGTTATCAACAGCAATTCCCGATCCCGAAACCACGTGCCCGAGAAAGCCGATTTCCTTTAGCCAAAATTCACATTTAGAAAATTTGGCATAAAGTTGCTTCTCCCGTAGTGTCTCAAGAACAAGTATCAAGTGCTCTTCATGCTCTTCTTCACTCTTTGAGTAAATCAAGATGTCATCTATGAACACAATCACGAATCGGTCCAAGTATTTATGAAATACTCGGTTCATCAAGTCCATGAATGCCGCCGGGGCGTTTGTTAGCCCAAACGACATAACAAGGAATTCAAAATGCCCATACCTTGTGCGGAAAGCACTCTTTGGTATGTCATCTTCCTTAATCTTCAATTGATGGTACCCCGACCTCAAGTCAATCTTCGAAAACACGGTTGCCCCTCGTAGTTGGTCAAACAAGTCATCAATTCTAGGCAAAGGATACCTATTCTTGATTGTGACCTTGTTCAGTTGACGATAGTCAATACACATTCGAAGTGTCCCATCTTTCTTTTTCACAAAAAGAACTGGTGCTCCCCACGGGGAGTGGCTTGGTCTAATGAAACCGTTATCCAAAAGCTCTTGCAATTGGGTTTTCAACTCGTTAAGTTCAGCGGGTGCCATACGGTATGGCGGTGTGGAGATTGGTTTGGTACCAGGCTCGACCTCGATCACAAATTCAATCTCCCTGTCAGGTGGCAGCCCCGGTAGGTCTTTAGGGAAGACATCCGGATACTTACAAACCACCCTCACATCATCGACGTTCGTTTCCTCTTTGGTTTTGTCAACCACGTATGCTAGATATGCGTGACATCCCTTTCTCATCATACTTATCGCTCTCACGGCGGATATGATACAGCTATTTGATCTCCCTCGATCGCCCTCGAAGCGTAGGGTCTCCCCATCATTGCCTTCGAGTTCAAGAACCTTCGTGTAGCAATCTACCCTAGCATGGTTCCTTTCTAGCCAATCCATCCCAAGGATTGCATCGAATTCAATCATGCCCAGCGGTACGAAGTCACACGTCAAGGTTTGACCATTAACCTCCACCCCACAAGATGGATAATAACAAGTTCTTTCCACGTCATCTCCTAGTGGTGTTGATACCACTAAGGTTTGCATCAATGGTGCGGATTGCACCCCCAACCTCTTGGCGAACGCTTCATTCACAAATGAACGTTGCGCCCCGGGTATCGATAAGAATTCGCGCATCCTTCCCATTAATCTTTAGCGTCCCTACATTCATGAACCATGTAAGACATTTTTCCTACCCTCCCTACTCATTTATAGAAGGTTACAATGTTCACACGCATGTTAGGGATCAAGAAAAGGTCTTAACGTTGCAATACGGCGCGAAAAAGTCGACTTTGGGCTGCCCAGGAGGTACGCACGGCGTGCCTAGGAGGTACGCACGGCGTGCGTGTCTTATAACCTCAAAACGGAGCTACTGCCACCAACGCACGGACCAACGCACGGACAACGCACGTCCGTGCGTATAGCAATTTCTTCCCGGTTGCTACTGCCACCAACGCACGGACCAACGCACGGACAACGCACGGCCGTGCGTATAGCAATTTCTTCCCGGGTTGCTACTGCCACCAACGCACGGACCAACGCACGGACAACGCACGGCCGTGCGTATGGTCCAGCCTGGTGTGCGTTGGCGGAAATCAGCCGTCTTTCGCCCGATTTCGCTCCGTTTGACCCCAAAGTTTCGTGCAATGATCCCAACGACTAGCAACCTCAATTTATGGACTAATCAAGGGTAAAACATAAGTATACAAAAGGTAATACCTGCAACGGAATCCGGGTTAGCTTGAGCATCCGCCTCCGTCATTGCGTAGACCCTAGCCTGGGTCCTTCCTTGGTTCACGGATGGCGCGTTACTCGTGCTTGCTCCCCCATGTCCCCGGATTGCTTGAGAAGCCCCGGGTTGATTCCGTGTACCCGTCGGGCCATTACTTGGTTCCGATGTCCTTGCCCCGCCCAGTTGTGGGCAAAGTGCCTTCAAATGCCCGGCATCCCCACATTGAAAGCATCTAGGGGGGTCGCGACATTTACCGGAGTGGTTCTTCTTGCAATTGTTGCAACGAGTCACCACCGAGGTTTGTGACCTCGAGCCTTGCCCACTCGGGCCTTGGTTCCCCCTAGACGGTGGTGGTGGTGCCCGGAAAGATCCTCCTCCATGGTTCCCCTTTTTGTTGGAACCTTGGGAGCCATGACTCTCCCATTTTCTCTTTTTCGCCTCCTCGGCGTCTCTCTTCTTCCGTTCCTCCCACTGTTTCTCCCCTTTCAACGCTTGGTCAACCACTTGGGCGAAAGTCATATTAGGCAATTGCGTTGCCCTATCACGTATCTCCAAGTCAAGAGCGTCCCAAAAGTGGTTTACCATGCGGTTCTCATCACAAGCATACTCCGGTATGTAGTCGGCGAGATCCCGGAACTTGTACTCCAGCTCCTTCACTGACATGTTACCCCCTTGGGTTAGGAGGGTGTATTCCCTCACCTTCTTATTCACCTCGAAATCAGAATAGTATTGGGCAAAGAACTCCCGTTGGAAGTCCTCCCAAACGACGGTCTCACCGTACTTGTTCTTGGTTCCATCCCACCACTTGGATGCCATCCCCTCGAGCAATCTTACCGCAATTCTCAGTTTGAGATTCGACGCGATTTGCATGTCAAGGGCTGCTTCATTTAGCCTCTTGATCCATTGTGCTGCCACTGAAATGTCCCCTACTCCATCAAAGGGTTTGCACCCCAAATCTCTTGCTTCTTTGATGTATTTGGAGATCCTTATGGTTGGACCTCCATCATTTTGGCCTCCACGTGGTTCCACATGGACTCTAGATGCACCATGACTTCCTCCTCGTGAAGCCATGCCCGAAGGTTGCCCAGCCCGGCGCCTTCGGCGTTCCCTCCTCTCTTCACGCTCACGGTGATATTGTTGGAGTAATGCCTCAATCCGCGCTAAGGAGCCGTTGTCCTCCTCATCACTTGCATCATCGTCATCCCCTTCATAAGGGGTTTCAACCGGCTCTGTTTCCGGCCGATAGGTCGAGTCCTCATAGGACCAATAGCTCTCGCTTTCGGTGCTCACATGACCGTCGCTCACGGTCTGTGATCGGCCTCCACGGCCAGCTCCTCCAGATGCTCTAGAGGTCCTTCGACTGCCCAGTCCAGTCTCCACTGGTACACGGCCAGTCGGGTTTCTCCTAGTAATCCTGCCACCACGGTCCATTTCTGAAAGAAAATTTGGAAAGAGTCGTTAAACTCGTATCAAATGTCAATTGACGGATAGGTACTCAAGACACTACTTGGCTCAAATTGCTGCCATACCAATTGCTAAGGGTACCATCTTAACAATTAGAGACCTTGCAACTCAAGTACCAAAAGTTCTTCAAGTACAAAACGTTTATGCTCATGGTTTTAAAAAATCATTTTGAAAAGAGAATTTCGAGACTTCATTATGAAGTTTATGGACTAAGGCTCTGATACCAACTTAATTGTCACGCCCCGGACCTATCCGGACACGTCAACAACCCGCCGTACAATATGAATAGTCAACCGCAGTCCAACACATTCATATTATACAAGGCGTCTTGAATATCATTCACACATATACATCCATAAACAAACATAATAAGTAATTCATAACGCAGCGGAAAACATTATTTAAAACAAAAGAGCCACACAGGGCTATTCATGAGCACGCAGGCTCTATAGTAAAATATCCATGAGCAAATTTAATAATGTTTCAAATAGAACGGAGGAAGCACGAACCAAGTCTTCTCTCCGAGGAATCGCCCGATCAACGAGCACAGGATGCAAGCTCTAGCCTCAACCTGAAATGGTGGTGGGACGCCCCCGAAGGGGTCAGTACTCTATACGGCTATAAAGTACTGGTGTGGCAGGCATCTAATAGATATACAACAAGTATTTCAAACACAAGACCCTCAAATAGGGTGATAGTACATTATGATTATAACCCTGAGTTACCCCGTTTAAAAATTATACTTACTTTATATAAAAGTCAAGTAGTCGGCCCGTGGGCCCATGTTCATTTGGAAATCACCATTCCCAACCCCGTGACTATAAGCCACGACAACTCCTAGAGTCCAACCCTAGTACATGACATTGTATTCTAGAGCTCGGCTCTACCACATCACCATACAATTCATATACCTCGGGTCAATTTCCTTACCTTGCGTTCTAGAGCTCGGCTCTATCACATCACCACGCAAGTCCTAGAGCTCGGCTCTAGCTATACAATACATAGACTCCAAGTCTACACCTTACATGCATTCTAGAGCTCGGCTCTATCACATCACCATGCATTAAGGTCCAATTCTCAAGCAACCCTATGCCTAGAATTGACATATCATCAAACTACCATGGGTCATTTTTAAAGACTTCCCATAACTTAACCTTAGTTCCATACTAGGTTATTATATACACTTGAACTATATTCAAGTATCTTTCATACAATCCAATCCCTAGGATCAATTTAATTCACAAGTTCCAATAATCACTAACTAGTATTCCAATACTATTAAGATTATTGTTATCATACCATTGTCCTCATTATTTGTAGTTCTCTACATATTTATAATTATGTAGCAGCAACTTAAGCATTCAATTTCAATACACAAATATTCATTTATGTATCCACATAATTCATACATGAGTAAAATACCCATTTTCACAAAATGGTTCTTTTATACTCATTTAATCTCATATTATTCATACCTTCTCAAATCATTTCAAATTTCATTCTTTGGCAACTATATCAATATTTCATCAATATATAATCATCATAATCCATGATAAATCATGATTTAAGCATTTAGGTAATCTCATGCTTAACCTACAAGTTGTAAGCAATTAGATGTCAATCCTCACCTCAATTGAGCTTTAAACTTTCCCTTCTTGGTCCAATGGTCAAAGCTTCGGTCAAGGTGGATTTGGAACTGATTCCTTGCTCAAATATGAGTGTTAAACAGCCTCTTCAAGGTGCTAGCTCAACCCCTAAACGTTGGTACGAAAACAGCCCCTAGAATGGGTGTTTTCCGGCTAACTCGTTTCCTAGTTTTCCAAGATTTGTTCTAGGTTAGTATCTAACCTTTACATCAATAAAATAACTTAATAGGGACATATTATAAACTTGGAGTAGTGTATAATAGTTCCACCAATCGTTCATATCATTTGGAAAATGAATGGAAAGGTTTTGGGATTAACAACTCACTTAGAAGAGTAAATCCGTTCCTGCGAGGTCGCGTTCTGTTCGGACGATTTGGAAGCCTTCCTCTACTCCGATTGATGCAAACCAGACCTTCACGGATTCCTCGTCTTGAGAGATTTCTTTTGGTATCTCACACGCCTTAATTGGATTGGTAAAACTCGAGATATCGACCAAACAGTGTCAGCACTCTCACAGCTCGAGTTCACAGACCTCTGCTCGTTCCAGATCGATTTTTGGATGATTTCTCTCTCCTCTCGAACTGTGTCCACTCAAATATGAAAATAGACTTCAAAAGCTATCCAAAGACACCTTATACACCCCATTTGGACGAGTACAACTCTCAAAATGAAGGGAGACAAAACAGCACACCTGTTTGTGCGAAAACAGTGGTGGTGGCCCCAAAATTTGATCCTAATTGTGTCATGGGCAATGCTTCTCCATGTGGTGCTGCCAAGGTGAGTCTCCTCACATATTTTCCTTGTCTTGCAGGTACTCAAGCCACATGGGATGCCCCCCAATTAATCCCGATCAATTTGGGGTCCAAAATATCTACCAATACTTCCAAAAATGGGAAGATGGGTCCTATTGTTTTATCTTTGTCAAAGATGTCCTTTTGTACTCATCCTAATTTATTTAGAACAAGTCAACTTCCTAAATCACATTATTGACCTCCAATATGTGTAGGCTCATCCCAATAATTTACTTGATGAATATTACGAAAGAATACGGGTTTGAACAATACAAATATTCAATCATGTGCTACGTAAAATATTAATCGTTTTCTCATTGTTTTCAAATCGGAAATTCAATACATCACTTTGAATTTAAGAATGAAATTTTCAAGGACGTTCGGGTGCGGTGTCACACGTTCCGTACCAATTTTCAGCACGGTTCGGTACGGTTCGGTACGGTTCTTCAGTGTTATTTGGTTCGCAAATATTTAACCCCCATGAAATATAATTAACCCTATTTACATAGCATTGTTAATATCATTTAGTATGTTTTTTGTTTTAAAGCTAACTTTTAGTGCTGTCAAGTCTTAATAATTAGATTACACCCAAATAATATGCAAGATTGCATATTTGTAATAAATGGACATACGATTCCTGACACTTATACTTGGTAATATGTTATATATAATATACGTAGTATTATTACTCGTATATTATAACACTAGTTTTCGGGACATATGGTCACTAACATTTATACTCCGTAATACATTATGTATAATATATTATTATAATCTAACACTAGTTTTCGGGACAATTCGGGACGGTACGGGACGGTTCGGGACAATACGGTTCCGGGATGGTTTCAGAACGGTTCTCACTAAGAACCGGTACCGTACCATATTATTAAAAAAGCTCGGAACGGTACGGTACAATTTTACATTTTTCCGGTTCTATCGGTTCTGGAACGGTTCGGGACGGTTCTTTGGTACGGAACGGGAATTCCCAGATCCGTGCTCAGCCCTAAAGAAAATATAGTCAATTAAAGAATGAAAAATAGTTTGGTACATGTCTTTGTTTTGTAATTTGTTATGGAGAGTGATGAAAACGGTTAGCAACACAAGAGGGGGGGTGAATTGTGTGTGTGTGGAACCGTGGCAGTTTTTCGCCCAGTTTTAGTGCGGGGTAAAGGGAATTGCGAAAAGTAAAGTGCACAAGGATTTAACGAGGAAAAATCCCTTGGCTCAAAGGGATTAAAAAACCTCGACCTCCCTCGGAGGAATTTTAAACAACTTCACTAAAAAGCCTTTTGAATGATTACAAGGGAAACTCTCCTAGTCTACCCTTGAGCCACCCCAACTCTATCCTCTCTAGGAAGAGTTATGCATCTCTACCTTGCGGGTAGAGAGCCTCTCAGCTTTACAACAAAGCTCTCACACACACAAACCAACCCGAGGAGGCTACTCTTAGCCAATCCTCAAAACCCCATTACAATATGAAGAAGGGAAAGAAGAAACTCTATCTAGAACTCCGAGTGAGCAGTTTCAGGTGCCTTGAACTTCGTATTTTTCTCGAGTGTGTCTCTGAATATTTCTCTGGTCAAGCACACCTTTTTCTCTCCAGCCACTTCGATTATATAGGCCTTCTCTAAATAAATCCGTTGGAGCCTTCTTCTCATTTAAATCAATGTTGATCCTTGCCTAGTTGTATTTTGAATTGCTTTCCATCTTGGAGAGCTGCCTTTAATATCTTTACAACCAAAATTATTGCTCCCAAGATATTTTTAGAGCACTTAACATGATTAAGTATTCAACGTTTTATTCCAAGAAGTCAACAACCCACTCAAAAAAAGATTATTTCAAATTTCAATAATCAGGGAAAGCAAATAAGCAATTCAACTTGTATGGTAAGTAAATATACGGCCACCTTTCCATAAAGTAAGATCAAATGCTACATTAATATAAAAGATACTTTCCAAAAGTTATATGTCTAATCATGCAATCATGTATGGAAATATATCACACAAAAGACATACCATGCAAGCATACATTACTATCCATAAAGTAGTACACCACTCAATAAGCAAATTACGTATATCTTAAAAAACCATTCATATTACTTTTATACAGTAATAAAGTAATATACCACTCAAATAAGAACTCATATAATTAAGGAAGACACATTAATTGAGAATCGAGTAGGTGCAAACAACATTAATTTAATACCACATCACGGAACTAGAAATGGATCGGTATTAGTTCCACCTGCACGGTTAGTCAACAACATATATATCCGTGGTAGGATAGTTCCGGGTTCAGGTCTACGGCTTGTTCCAAAGCATGACTTATCTTCCTTTCCTGCAATCACTTATATACCAAAAATGACACTAGTAGTTTGTCATCAACAAAACAATATATTCAAACAAATTCCCCCTTTTTGTTGATGACAAACACTTGGTGCCCTAAAGTTAGTTTCATAAAGAATAAGCACAAAGTATCGAGCAAAGAACACACAGGGCACACATTCTTCCCCCTTTTGTCAACAACAAAACAATAAATAGCTTGAACCCATGTTCCATCCGTATTTGTTCATGTTCATCAAGCTTGTCCTTGGATACCCATTTGAGACCATCATGGTCCTGTTCTTGGGTCTCGGTTCTAGACGCCATGTTTTATTTCTCTCAAACTGATCAAGTTCTTCCTGCATATCTAGAAACCAATCAGCGTCGGAGAGAGCCACTTCATGGTTCTCCGGTTCTATAATTGATAAATAAGCAAAGAAAGCACAAAAATTGCTAAGTTTAGATCTAGTTGATACTCCCTGATTTAAGTCAGTCAAGAGGTTATCCAAAGGATGTGATCGACGAAGTTTCCATCCTCTAGGAGCATTTGAATAGTCTTCACTTTCATGCGGGTCGTCTGGAACTGGATCTGTCTGTTCTTCAGTTTGTTTGGCAGTGGATATTCTCAGTTCTAAGCACGTTATCGTCAGTTCCTGCTGCTATCTCCTTATGGCGATTGATTTCGTGATTAGTTCCCCCTTGCTAATGGAATTGGTGAAATCTCCGTGTTTAGAGCTTCTGCCCATAAATTGTTTGCAAGACCACTAGAGATTCACGTAGTTCTTGTCATATCCTCCAGTGTTCTATTCTTCTGTTCTACCACCGCATTGTGGTCTATCCCTCGTTCTTGGCAGAATGTATCAAAGAGCGTATTGTCAAATTCGATTCCATGACCCGAACGGATCTTAATTAATTGCTGCCCTATTTGATGCTCAACTTTCCTTACACAAATAACAAACTCATTAAAAGTATCTTTCTTATTCGCAAGAAAGATAGTCCAAGTATATCTTTAGAAAGCATCAACAATTATAAGCACATATTCTTTATTAAAAATAACAATGTTACCTCCGTCACATAATTGAAGGATACTTAGCAAATTGAACTTAAATCCTTGACTAAGAAAAATTGGATGGTTGGGTGACTTTTCACATTTTCCCACGGCTTCAATTTCTTCTTTGCCGTTGTCTCCAAATGTCACCTTCCCACCACTAAATGGCCGAAGTGAGAGGAATAAAGATGAGTCTCCAATCATGTGCTTAGAACAACCACTGTCAAGGAACCAGTGATTGTTCCCCCTCACTTGGCGCTGTTCCTGAATCACGGGTTAGTCCGTGGAACCCAGACTTGCTTGGGTTCCATTTTGTATTTGTTTGAGGATGGATATCGAACATAGTCAAAACATCTTTCTAAGGTCTTTTGTCGAGAGTGACATTGATACCGAAGATGCCCGATTTTGCCACAATGCATGCAAACTCGGTTTTCATAGGTATCAACGTATTTAGGTTTCCATTTACCATAAAAGCCTCTTGTTTTCTTATGAAAAGTTCGGTTTGGCGTTTGTCCATAACCAGTTTTGTGCCTCTGAACCAATCTATCGAACCAGTTTGGTGCAGTTCTAGGTGGTTGTTGATATGGTCTAGAACTGGGTTGTCCTCTGGTTCTATTTCCATTAAAGGATCGGTTCTGAAAATCAGGTCTTTTATTAGGTTGAGTGTTCCTTGGAATATAACCGAGACCAGCAGTCTCGTTTTCCTTCTTATTGTGCCGAGGGGGACCAGTTCCAGAATAAGGTTTAGACCTGGTTTTGTTCGTAGCACTATATGCTTGGTATTCCGGTCTATTTTTAAAATTTGTACACTCGGCAACAAGACGATGAAGATGATCAATCAAAGTACCAACGCTCGGAATTTTTGAGAGAAGTTTTTCATCATGATTAACTTGTTTGTTCATACTATCGAGCTTAAGAGAGCAAATGATTTGATCTTGTTCTAAAACCACTTCACTGTACTTAAGCCTTTCATCTATTAACTCTCCCACTTTTGTTTCAAGCCTTATCTTGGCTCTCGTGGCTTCCTCGAGTTTAGACTCAAGCTCAGTGATTTGTGATTTAAGATGATCATTTTCAGAAAGGTTTTGATTAAGCTCAATAGTCAATCTTTTGAAAATTTTCCGGGCTTTGGTTTTGGATAGAGAGTCAAACTTAGATAGAAAATTTTCAAAGTTTACCTCGAAGCTCTCTTGGTCGGATTCCTCGTCGGAGTGTGCCATAAGACATAGACCTTGTTTGTTCCGGTTGTTCTTGAACCGTCGGTACATCTTCCCGAATTGTCTAGCAAATATGCTCATCTCATCTTCCGATTCACTTTCGGATTCTTCCTCCTCTTCTCGAGCTTTTAGAGCAATTCCTTTCTCTCGCCTAGCACTCTCGGCATCTTGTTCTTCTTGAAGACCTAGTTCATATGTCAAGAGTGATCCAGTCAAGTCTTCAAGCGTCATGGTGGATAGATCCTTTGCTTCTTCAATAGCCGTGGTCTTAGGCTTCCATACTTGGGGCAGACTTCTTAAAATTTTTCTTACTTGATCTTCCACTGTAATTTCTCTTCCAAGGGCTGAAAGCTCATTGATGATATTAGTAAAACGTGTAATCATATCCTTAATTGACTCTCCAGGCTTCATTACGAATAATTCGTAATTACGCATAAATATGTCAATTTTAGATTTTTTTACACGTGAGGTACCTTCATGAGTAACCTCGAGCAAATCCCACATTTGTTTTGCAGTCTTACATCCTAGAACTCGGTTGTGTTCAGCAGGACCAAGACCACAAATCAAGTATTTAAGAGCTTGGGCATTATGCTCGAGTTTTTGATAATCATTAGTAGTAAATTCAGCTTTAGGTTTAGGAACAATTTTACCTTCGCCGTTTAGCTTTGTGATGACGTTGTCGCCACCTTCTATCACATTCCATACCTGATAATTATCGGCTTTGATAAAGTTCTCCATTCGGCTTTTCCAAAATTGATAGAACTGGCCATTGAACATTGGAGGTCGTACGGTCGAATAACCTTCTTCAAGACGGTCAACCGTGTTCATTTTGCCGGATCTCTTCCCAAGGTATTAACCTCTATGTGGTGAAGACCGGCTCTGATACCAATTGATGAAAACGGTTAGCAACACAAGAGGGGGGGTGAATTGTGTGTGTGTGGAACCATGGCAGTTTTTCGCCCAGTTTTAGTGCGGGGTAAAGGGAATTGCGAAAAGTAAAGTGCACAAGGATTTAACGAGGAAAAATCCCTTGGCTCAAAGGGATTAAAAAACCTCGACCTCCCTCGGAGGAATTTTAAACAACTTCACTAAAAAGCCTTTTGAATGATTACAAGGGAAACTCTCCTAGTCTACCCTTGAGCCACCCCAACTCTATCCTCTCTAGGAAGAGTTATGCATCTCTACCTTGCGGGTAGAGAGCCTCTCAGCTTTACAACAAAGCTCTCACACACACAAACCAACCCGAGGAGGCTACTCTTAGCCAATCCTCAAAACCCCATTACAATATGAAGAAGGGAAAGAAGAAACTCTATCTAGAACTCCGAGTGAGCAGTTTCAGGTGCCTTGAACTTCGTATTTTTCTCGAGTGTGTCTCTGAATATTTCTCTGGTCAAGCACACCTTTTTCTCTCCAGCCACTTCGATTATATAGGCCTTCTCTAAATAAATCCGTTGGAGCCTTCTTCTCATTTAAATCAATGTTGATCCTTGTCTAGTTGTATTTTGAATTGCTTTCCATCTTGGAGAGCTGCCTTTAATATCTTTACAACCAAAATTATTGCTCCCAAGATATTTTTAGAGCACTTAACATGATTAAGTATTCAACGTTTTATTCCAAGAAGTCAACAACCCACTCAAAAAAAGATTATTTCAAATTTCAATAATCAGGGAAAGCAAATAAGCAATTCAACTTGTATGGTAAGTAAATATACGGCCACCTTTCCATAAAGTAAGATCAAATGCTACATTAATATAAAAGATACTTTCCAAAAGTTATATGTCTAATCATGCAATCATGTATGGAAATATATCACACAAAAGACATACCATGCAAGCATACATTACTATCCATAAAGTAGTACACCACTCAATAAGCAAATTACGTATATCTTAAAAAACCATTCATATTACTTTTATACAGTAATAAAGTAATATACCACTCAAATAAGAACTCATATAATTAAGGAAGACACATTAATTGAGAATCGAGTAGGTGCAAACAACATTAATTTAATACCACATCACGGAACTAGAAATGGATCGGTATTAGTTCCACCTGCACGGTTAGTCAACAACATATATATCCGTGGTAGGATAGTTCCGGGTTCAGGTCTACGGCTTGTTCCAAAGCATGACTTATCTTCCTTTCCTGCAATCACTTATATACCAAAAATGACACTAGTAGTTTGTTATCAACAAAACAATATATTCAAACAGAGAGACTCTCCGAATTGTCGGTATCACATATAAATCTCATTACAAAACGAAAAAGTGTCCCTGAACAAAAAAAATGTGGTGCGTACAAACAACCGTTTCCAATTTTTATACGTGTAACATTTTTCTCTTATGCCTCTCCATTGACTTGTATAAGGATGGTGTCTAGGGGTTTTTGATATTCCCTTTTCCTTTTAGGTGTAGTGATTCCTTCTGATAGGACAACATTTTAGGGTTACGGCAACGCCAAAAAATTTCAGTCCCATAAAACCGTTGTTTTATGTTACTATAGGCTACATTTCTTTTATAATGTTGTTGAAGTAGATAATTATTTTTATTTTTAAATGCTTCACTAAAACACCGTTTTCTAATTACAGTTAGCAACAGTTTTAAATATATAGTATTCTAGTTAAAAACTGTTGTCCTATGACAAGCGACAATTTGATTTAGCCTCCTATATTTTCGTGTAATTACCAAAACAAGCAAGGCAAGACAAGAAAATTTTAACTTCTATGGTACCTTTATAAATTGGAAGGTACGGAACAATTGAGTGCGTGGGCGAATAACATTAGAACACATGGAAATCATCAAACATTATGCATATATGACATGAAATCTAATTTTACTCAAATTTCAATGAATTGCACTTAGGTCCTTCTGTTAGCCGTTTCTCTTTGACAGCTTAAGGTTATTTTCAGTTTTTTCACACGAATAGAATGGAGGCACACCAGAGGCGTAAAATATATGGTACACCCGGCTGTACCTTCCTCTTGGTACAGCCAGGTAATTTTGTAATAAAGTGCAACTATTATCCTCTTCCGCAGGCACTTCTTCGCTCCATCCTCTTTTTCTTACGCAGACATGCATCCTCCATCTTTTCTTTTTTCTTTCTTTTCTTCCGCCGCATCTATCCGGCAAATTATACCGTACGACCGGCATACCATGCTCATGGTATGCCTGGTCCAAATACGGCACCGTTTTATCCGGCCATTAAATACAAGTTTAACCCATAAAAAAAAACAGACCCGTGATGCGCCGCAGCAGTGCAGCACCGACTGCCGACTGGAGCTCTTCAACTTGCAGAAACTCTTCAACTTTGCTGAGACCGATTGAATTTGCAGCACCGATTGAATTTGCACCACCTTGTTGGCATAGCTAATCCTCGAGCTTTTTTCAAAAATGAAAAGCAAATTCCAACTAACACATATCTTTTGCTTTGATGAAACATCTAAAGTGCTTAATAATCAAATTCAATTAACATAATTTTATTTATTCTATTGATGTCAATCGATGGAATTAATTGCTATATGTATGTATGTATGTATGTATGTATGTATGTATGTATGTATGTATGTATGTATGTATGTATGTATGTATGTATGTATGTATGTATGTATGTATGTATGTATGTATATGTGTTGTTTAATATTTGAAATTCCATCTTTTTATAAGCGAGTTACATTTTCTGAAGCGTGAGTTACATATTCTGAAACGCAAGTTACATCTTCTGAAGCACAAGTTACATGTGAATTTCCCTTGCAAGTTACATCTTGCTTACACATTATTTACACTCTTCATAATGCGAGTTACACCACAATGAGTTACATTTGAATACACTGTATTTACATTTAACAATAGCGCGAGTTACATACCAAAACAAAGGATTTACATCACGAAAAAAATTGAGACAAATGGTAGGGTACTGTTCACACGAATTTTATCCTGGGAGTACAGTGCTCACCGTGCACCGGTTGCACGGTATACGGACTGCATCTATCCTCTTTCACTCCATCTTTTCTTCTGTCATCCATTCATTGTTACTTCGTACCTTTTAGTTGTCTTTTCTATTTTCAATTTTTTTATATACTTTTACTGCTAGCTACTTGTTGAATATGTTGTTTTGTTGATGACAAACCATGCAGGTGGAACGGCGGACAGAACCGCTCCCAGTTCCTTAAGGAACAAAGGACAAGACTATCCTCAGGTCCAAATGAACATTATTATTGTGTTGTTGACTAACCATGCAGGTGGAACTAATACTGAACCATATCTAGTTCCGTGATATGGTTTGAATTAATATTGACTACACCTTTTCTTGCATGACCAAATAATATATACTTGACTAGACATCCACTCATTAAATATTGGTTAAATACTTTGTGAAAAGTATCTTTACTTAATGTGAGTGCATTGGTTTATTGGTTATTTACGTAGCATGCTTGCAATTTGTTAATAAATATTTTATTGCCTTACAATTTGAAAAGTCATTCTTGATTTGAATATCAAATGAATATTTGTGGAAAGAATCATGCTATACGTGGCATTATTTGAAATTGATTCTCTTGCATATAACGGACTTTTATGAACTTATGGAAGGAATTTCTACTTATAAATGTTTTGAGATCTCAATTAAGTACGTTGCATGAT
>CAMAPF010000180.1:1740000-2068884 GCA_945859915.1 Cuscuta epithymum | reverse complement strand
GTCTCTTACAATATTTGGAAATGCCATATTGAGAATGTCATTCTTCCTATATGAAATTGTCATTATTGTGTCATTATTCATATTAAGTACCATTCTTTTTTTTATCGTAAGGTGCTTATATCATTAAAATAACATTCAGCAGGGGTACAAAAACGTGAAAGGACCACATGTAACCATCCGCCCTTGGCGAGACTCTGAGTTAATCACCTTTGACAAACCAATATAACTCGCTAGAGCTAACTTGGGCAAATTAAAGCTAACGACGATTACCGTAGACCTCTCAAACCCCCAAATCTAATGCAAGAGTTTTACAGTAGAAAAAGGAGTTAAAACAAAACATAATAGTCTGAACGAGGAGTAAAACGAAAATTAATAAAATAAAGGGAAAATTCCGGGAAATAGGACTAAAACAGTTTGCAAATTCCGAAATAGGAATTTTCAACGTCATGTTTTTTATTCCCAAAATAGGAGTAATTACTGTCAAGTTTGGAAATACTGCTATATTTGAAGTCTGGTACTGCCAAAACATGGCAGTAATTAGTCCTATTTTGGGAATACAAACATGGCAGTTCTTTTTTTGGAATTTTCAAAACCTTTTTAGTCCTATTTCGGGTAATATTCTCTAAAATAAACTTACAGAGCAACCCGAATCCATGATTCAAACATCTTTTTTCGGCGGTGGCTCAGGAGGGGGACGGATCATCAACCCTTCATCTTGGAACATTCCTTGCAAACCCACCACCATAATTTTTCACTGGCATCTTCTTAATCCCCTATGATTATAACCCGAATGAAACCGGAATCCATGCTTACCTTCCCAATCAAAACCAGTAGCACAAACGAGGAGTCCATAACCCGAGCAAAATCACGATCCAAAACTGCTTACTATATTTGTTTTTACGGTAATCATCGCCACGACCAAACCGCACGACTCTCGCAGGCCGCCTGTACTCTCTGTGTGTAAAATCGAAACAAACAAAGGAACCGATCTTCGATCGGTGAGATCGAAATCGGAAGGAAAACCTAGCGGCACACCCTAGGAAAAGAGCTCTCGACCTAATTAAAGCCTCGAGCAAATCGAAAGAAAGCCGATCTTCGATCACATTGATCGAAATCGGAAGAAGAGACCTAGCGGCTTACGCCCTAAGAAATATTGGAGCTTCCTTCTATGCTCTTTGTTGTGCCTCGATTAATTGGACTTGACGAGCTTTTCTTATGGAGCTGGAAGTTATATACGATGTACTATATATTAAGTGCCATTCTTTTTTTTATCATCAAATCCAAAATCTATATTAATTTAGAGAATCATTAGTCAACTGGCTCTGGATACAGATAGGAACTGACAAATACGTACTGACCTGATCTGAGATTAAAGCATGCTCTCTAGTAACGCATGAGCAACATGATTCACAGATTGTTTACAATAAGAGACCTCAAAATAACTCTTAGAATCTAACAAATAACGAATATCGTCAAAAATAAGATGAATATATGAACACCCACCCCCTTTCTGAATACCATTCACCACCATAAGAGCATCAGACTCAATCTCCACCTTGTTCCACCCAGCCTCGATAGCTCCAGGACAGCTTCCTTAATGCCCATCGCTTCCGTTTCAGCTGCAGTCCAATTGGCTCTGACTGACCCTCCTTTGGCTTTAACAAAATTTCCCTCCTCATCTCTTGTTACCCAACTCCATGCGCGGATCTTCCCTGCCTCGTTAACCACACCATCAACATTAATTTTAATAATCCCATCTGACGGTTTTTTCCACCTATCTGTTGCTTTCAGACCTGTCTGATCCCTCCCCCTAATCTCCACCTGAGCATATTTCCACCAAGATAACATACCTGCCGCTCCAATAATGACATTAGAAGCGCTATGTTTCTGACCCTTACATATTGCAGTGTTCCGTCTCTTCCACAGGCTCCATAACAAAGCTATAAACCGCTCCCGTTTTGCCCCGTCACTACCCGCTAGGCATGATCTAATCCACTCCGCCACCGGTTTGTTATCATCTGTTTGGATAGCCGCAACCCTCCAAACATCCTTCGCCCAAGAGCAGCTTCGAAAAACATGCTCTATAGATTCCGTCTGATTATCACATAGCTTACACCCATTTTGAATTGTCATACCTCTGTCTCAAATTGTCAACTGTTGGGATCGACCCATCTAAAACCTGCCACAAAAAATATTTAAATTTAGGGGGTACCTTAGAATCCCACATCCGTTTCCAGGCCTCCAACTTTGGACTTTGAAATTCCCCCATAATGAGCCGATAGTAACTCTTAACCGAGAACATACCATTCCCTTCACCCTTCCACCAAAACCCGTCGGCCCTCTCCCTAGCGCTAATAGGAATGCTCAGAATTCTTTCCCTATCAATTTCATTAAAAATGGAGTTAATTCTTTCTCTGTTCCATTCCTTCCCAGTTGAGTCCCCCAAAGCTGCAACATTCATATCTTGCACTCACTGTGGTTTAGCTGAAGTAATTCGACCAACATCTTCCCCTGGTAACCACGCATCAGCCCAAACCTGAACCTTCACACCATTGCCCACTCTGCGTCTGATATTGTTTCTCAGAATATCCTGAGTCTCGAAAATACTCCAAATAAAAGATGGATTATTCCCCAATTTTGCCTGAAGAAAACTAGATTGAGGATAATACCTGGCTTTCATAATTTTCCCCACCAAACTGCCTTCATCATTAATGAGTCTCCAACCTTGTTTTGCCAACATAGCCAGATTAAACTCCCTAACTCTCCTAAACCCCAACCCTCCTACTTCTTTCAGCTTGCATAGGCTCTGCCAACTCCTCCATCTTAATCCTTTCTGATCTAATTTAGAACCCCTTCACCAGAACCCATTCATAAGTTTCTCGATTTCATCACATAACTCCCTGGGCAGAAGAAAAACATTCATAGCATAATTCGGCACAACTTGGATAACATTTTTCAATAAAACAGCTCTCCCAGCTCTAGATAAAAAACGATTATTCCAGCTTTTAATTCTGTTAAGAATCCCGTCTCTCAGATAACCCAAAATAGCTGTTTTATTTTTCCCCACAAGACCAGGCAGCCTGAGATACCTTCATTGAGTTTCATCCGAGGCAATTCCCAGAATTTGGCGACACTGCACCTTTGTCTGATCAGCCGTATTCGGATTGAAAGTAATCGAAGATTTCAAAAAATTCACCTTCTGTCCCGACAACTCCGCATAATTATTTAAAATATTTTTCACCGCCTCCGCCTCTCCTGGATTTGCTCTAAAAAATAAGAAACTATCATCTGCAAAAAATAGATGTGAAACTTTGGGTGCCCCTCTGCAAACTGCCACGTCGTGACGCATACCCCCAGTTTCTGCCCTTCTAATCATGGAACTCAACTCTTCTGCTACCAAAATAAACAAATAAGGGGATAATGGGTCCCCCTGTTTGAGACCCCTTCATGGTTTTATAGGACCAATACTTTCTCTGTCGAACTGGATGTAGTAGCTAATCGAGCAGACACATTCCAGAATCAACTTTGTCCACCTTTCTGAGAAGCCCATGCGTTCCATAACTAATTTCAGATACCCCCAGCTAACTCTAACATACGCCTTACTCATGTCTAATTTTAGAGCAACCATTCCTTCTTTCCCTTTCTGTTTCCTCCTAAGAAAATGCTGAGTCTCAAAGGCAACCATAATATTATCCACTATGGACCTTCCAGGAATAAAAGCACTCTGATTCTTCCCAATCAGACTCCCCAACAAACCTTTCATATGATTTGCAAGGACTTTAGAGAAAATTTTGAATGCCACATTACCCAATGCTATAGGTCTCCAATCCCCCATGTTCTCAGGTTTCTCCTTAGGAATTAAAACAATATTGGTAATGCTTAATTCCGTAATAATAGTACCTGAACTAAACATATCTCTACATAACCGAATAACTTCAGGTCCCACTATCTCCCAATATTTTTGAAAAAATGCTGGATTCATACCATCCATCCCTGGAGCCTTCTCAGGATGCATGTCAAAAGCTATTGCTTGAACCTCCTCAGCCAAGATTGGCCTTATTAAAGCCGAGTTGCTCTCGGCCCCAACCTGTCTCAACTCCCCAAGCAAATCTGCTCCAGTCCCACTGCTCGATTCAGTGAATATATCCGAAAAGTATGTGTGAATCATCTCGCCCAGAACGTTGCGGTCTGTAATCCATGCTCCATCCTCCCTTTTCAAACCCATAATTTTATTTTTCCGTCTCCTTGCTTTAACCACATTATGGAAGAATTTAGAGTTAGTGTCTCCTTCTCTTAGCCAAAATTCTTTTGCACGCTGTTTCCAGCACATATTTTCCTTCTCCAGTAGCTCACACACCACAACCCTCAAACGAATAAATGCAGCCACACTGTGATTATCGTCACGACCCCTTAACCACGATATTCGCTTCTTGCATGCATTAATCTGGTGTCTGAAACCCTTCGTTCTACTGCTATCCCACTTCAATAACTCCTTCCCGCAAAAATGAATTCTGTCACATATGGGCATCGATGCCCCCACCGACCAGCTATTAGCCACAATGGTTCGGCATTCATCCTCCCTCAACCAGTTATTTTCCAAACGAAACTTCTTAGGAATCTTCTCATGCACCTTCGGCCGAATCTTTAAATTCAATGCCATGTGATCACTAGTTGGCGCTTCAACCGAATTAGCTATAGCTTCCATAAACAGATTTCACCATTGATCATTGACTAAAATTCGATTCAGTTTCTCCTCCACGCCAAATAAAACTCCAGGTCTATGCCATGTCAACTGGTACCCCTCAAACGGGAAGTCACGCAAGCCACTGGAACTAACTGCCTCTTGAAATCCTTTAATCCTCCATGGCGGATGAATAACCGGACCCTTCTTTTCTGAATAAAAAAGAATGTCATTCATATCTCCCATGATAAGCCAAGGCATACTATTATTTGAAGCCAGCCTTTTAAGCATGTCCCACACAGCTCTTCTCTTAACCGTCTCCGTATTTAAGAATCTATGGGTTGGACCTCTTGTCACCAAACAAACTTGACAATCAATGTAATTGGAGCGAACATCTATGATCGAAATATCCACATCCTCGTTCCATCCCAGCACGATTCCTCCACTCTGGCCTGCTGCATCATGTCCTTCTGCATTCACGAATCCCAGTTGGCGAAGAATTTCCTTCGCCCGCTGGCATCTCAATTTTGTTTCCATTAAGAACAAAATCGAAGGCCGAAGTAGTTGAACTAGGTCTGTCAAACATTGAAGAGTGGCCACGTTGCCCAAACCCCTGCAATTCCACGTTAGAGCACTCAACTTCTGACTGATCCTCAATTAGACTTCTAAACCACGCCCACGAGAATAACAACACAGAATACTCGTCCGAAAATCCCCTGCTTAGGCCTTTGTTAGTAGAAATTATAAGCATTCGCCCAATCCGAACCTGGCCAGATCACCTCCACCTCGTTGTCCTTCAAAGCTTCCAACAGAAAAAACTCCAACAAATAAAAGACGCGGTGGCTAGCCAAGAACGCCCGCCACCGGACAAAACCCTAGGCCAACCGAGACGGTGGCGCTAGAGAGAGAAAAAAGTACTTAATATGGGACGTATGAGTATATTAAGTGCCATTCTTAAAACATGTCATTTGCATATGGAAAAACATGTCATTTTCAATCTATCCTTAAATGTCATATACAAAACATGTCAATTTTTGAAAAACGAAATCTTGTGTATTGTGATGTTAAAATAATGTTGGCAATTTGGAATAGAAAGATGACATTTACAGTTATTAAAACATGTCATTTTCGAGTAAAGTGACATTTTCGAATTAAAATGTCTAAAATAATATGAAATTTAAAAGAAGAACAAAACAAAGAAGAAAACAGAGGGGAAGAAGGAGAAGGAGGAGAAGAATACCTACTTTTTGGGAATAAAAAACTTGATGGACGTGGTACGGACGAGCGGCGGCGACTATGGCTGTGGTACGGACGAGCGGCGGCGGTGATGAAAGATCGGGATATCGCTAGGTTGTGAATGGGTCGTATCTTGCTCGCATGTGTGGCTGTATGGGGTCTCCGCTGCTTGGATTTTGGGGTTTAATAATAGGAAGGGTAAAAAAAGTAATTGGGAGTCTTATTTTGGGAATAATAAACTTGTAGTCCTACTTTGGAGTTTTAACTATGTTTTAGTCCTATTTAGGACAGTTTCTTTGTCATTAATCATATACTTCCTCCGTCCCATTTTATCTTCCTACTTTCGTTTTGGGTTGTCCCGAAATAAGTGTCGCATTTTTTTGTAAGGAAATATATGGTCTACAACATTTGACTATATTACTCAAATCTCAATCACAACTTTTACGTTTTCAATCACTTTATTAATAATTGTGTTAGATTAAATTAGGACACATAATATGGGACGGTGCCAATAGATTATACTCATTTATCATTGCCTAAGAGATTTTGAATTCACCCCACAACATCATCTATAGTAACTCACCGTGAAAATGCATGTAATGTGGCATGTCTTAGCTACTAGGCCATTTGATTCCATCGTTTGCTACCTAGATTTATGCTTAGCTACTATATGCATAATTTTGGATCCTCTTCCGCACGACAAAGATGCCTTGCACATCTAACGAACAATAGCAACGGCGGAGGAGAGCTTAGGGAGGGGAAGGGTGGATCGTGCGGCTGTAATAGGCCAGACACTCTACCTGGCTGTTAAAGTCAGAGAATCCTGATCCCATCACACGTAGTATATTTTTGGGATATCTTGATTTGATGGATTTATGTATTAATCTAGCATATTACTATTGTTACTTTAGGAAACTATAATTTAAAATATTCGATGTTTTTTTTGTACTTTAGATGTAGCCATGTTATTTGTCCATGTAGTGCGTAAGTTTTCAATGGATGGAACTTGCTTATGTGAAAATTGAAACGGTCAATTGAGATTTCTATATTTTGCTTTTCTTTATAGAGTTGTCATTTATGGAGTTCTACGTGAATGCATGATGTGCTCTGTATCTTGACTATTTGATTTTTGATCTATGAATTTAGCTGTTTAGAGTTTTGAAAAATGTTACTCCCTCCGTCCCGTTGGAATGTTCCCGTTCACTATTCATTGGTCAACTTAGGTCACTCCTAATCTTTTACTTTATATATCAATTTTTTATCAAATTGAACTTTTCTTGATCAGGCTTTGTAGCGTCAGTCAAGCATCGTAAACCGAACGGGAACATCCCAACGGGACGGAGAGAGTATGTTGTTTGAATTTTGGATTATGTCACGTTGTTTTGCAGGGCCGGCCATGGGGGCATTTTCCCTAGACAAATGTCTAGGGCCCCCAAATTTCAAGGGCCTCCAATTTTATAAATAAACCCATTACTAATATATGTGTGTATTTAATCTAAATTGCAGATTTCTAATTAAATATAAGTTCCAGTATGAAAAAGTCGGACATGCAAGACGAGTAGGAATGGTGGTGAGTAGCATCTAGCAAGCGGCGAGTAGGAAAATTAATAATTATTTTTCCGTTAATTAATTATTATTCATTCAGCAATTAGACCGCACATCCCAACACTACAAGAAAATTAACCTTTTGCGACTAATGATTTGCGACCGACATCGAATGTGGTCGCAATATGTATATGAATAGCAACCGCTTTTGTATGTAGTCGCAAATACATTTTATATTTGTGACCATATTAATATCTCTTCCCTATTGTTCATATTTCCGGTCGCTAAAACTTTTAGTAATTGGCGCTCTTCTGAAAAAATGCCGCCTTTGTATATCGAAAAGTCGAAAACCCTTTGGCGGTACTCCAAAAATAATTTGCGCTCGCACTGCCCATTACTCTTTTATTTTACTTTTTTACAAAGTAAACATTAAACCCTCCGATAGAAACACAGTGAATTCTCTGAGGAGAGAAGCTTGCGGATCGAATTTGCGAAGGAGGGGAAGTATGCGGCCGTCTGCGATCGAATTGCGGATTTGAAGGAAAGAAGATCTTAGCGCCTTGTATGTGTACGATGATCTAAACCCTCCTACGAATTCCATCTTCTGAGAAGCCCGTCTGCGAAGGAAAGAAGCTGCGTATGAATCTAAGCCTTTGTTTCTGCTCTGCGAGGGAAGAGAAGCTGGGCTCGGACGATGAAGGAAGCTGCTCTTCGCCTCTTCGTTCGTTTATGCGTCCAATGAAGAATTGAAGGTGTAGTTTCCAGAAATTTGGTTGCCCTAAGAAGTAGGCCGCACAAATTCTTCAGGTAAATCGTGATTTTCCCTTTATTTCTTAGCAATAACGTGTGAAAAATCAATCCCAAATTAACGTAATCTGTAATTTGTGATCTGTATTTTCTTGCAATAATCTACCTAAACCTAATTTGAAATAATCGAGATGTATGCCCGATAATCTGATATATTCCCAAAAATCTGAAACTAAATCTGTATTATTTTTTATTGTAGTTTACTGAACGGATTGGATAAACAAAGTTGCCCTTTGTTTCAATGCTAAAGTGTTAAAGAGTTCTTGAAATAATTATGTTTTTCTAACATTAAAATGTGCTCCATATCATCGTATATCAGTCCCAGTTTTGCATGTCAATTTTGTAAAGAACATATTATCAATTCAGGTATCATATGAGTGGCCTGGGTTATTAATTTCATGTTAATTTTGGCTTCTTGTATCCAAATTCTCCCTTCTACTTCATCCGATTAAACTTTTGTGATGTTCTATCAGGTAAGTTTATTTATATTATTATTTATGATAAAGACCTTTTGATAGCATTTACAGATACATTTATTATATTTTTGACCTTCAATTCTATATTCTTCCTGTTAAATTTCAGTCTAAGATTCATGTAATTTCAGACAATGAGCAACTAACGGCAAGCAGCAGTTGGCAATCAAGTTTTACAAACTTTACATTGTAAGTTTATTACATTTAGGACTTTTAAAATGAAAATCAAATGATTGAATTAATGATGATTTTTGGATTTGTTTCTGAATTTCTATTTGCTAATTGTTTTTCTGTTGATGCTTTAGTTTCTGCTGCTGGATTGTGACTCTACAGACTACAAAGTATCTATATAGCCGGTGTTGACTTATACCTATTTGCTGACTGATATATATGCCTATTTGATTTTCTAATCATGGGCGGATTGCTGTAAACTCAAATATGATGCTTCATAATATTTGAACTTGAGAACTTCTGAAGCTATGCGTATGAATTTAATGATAATGTGATTTTCTTATTGTAGAATATGCTATAATCCGTGGTTATATTTCTTATACCAATACCAGTCTTCTAAAAGGGCCAATGAAGAAAATAACCGGGTAAAACATTTTTGTATATATTCAAATAATGATATGATGATGGCAAATCAATTTACTAATTTGATATTTACAATTATGGCACCCCTCCAGAAAAAATCCGGTGATAATACCTCACCGTGTGGCCAGGGTAAGGTTGTTTGACAGCTTATTTTTGAAATGATGCGCCTTAGTTCATTACTTTATATATGTGTTGTAAAAGTGGTTGTATTTAACATTTTTGTTATGTTTCTTTACGTGTAGGAAAGTAAAAATAACAATCAATCAACAAGAAATTACTATTGTTTTTATGCGAAGCTGGCGTGAAGAAAGTCGCTACATATGAGTCACCTAAATGTATCAAAAGATTATCTCCAGGTTATGTGATATGCTCGAGCAGTGAACAATGCTCACATGTTTTAGATTGTTTGTCACTTGCTTCTAATATTTCAGCAATTAATATGGAAATTTGATTGTTGATATTTGCATAGTACTCCATACTATTTTTTATAACTTCAATATGATCTAACTACACTACTTTACATACTTAAACTACATGTCTGAAATGTATCTACACCCTCAAATATGAGCTAATGTCCCTGTAAAGATCTTGTTGCTATTGTTAATGATTTCTGCCTCTTTGTTTTGTGTCTATTATCACACTTGTGATTGAGTACTATTTATTTTATGTTCAGGTGCTGCTTTTTTAAATATATTGTATATGGGTGTAAAGTTTTGGGAATAAAAGTGTAAAGCACCAAGTTTTCTCTTTCTTTTTCTGCCTCTGTGCTCCAGTTTCTGAAGTGTGTCACCGCTTCAATGTCATT
Organism: Cuscuta epithymum; assembly: GCA_945859915.1. Classification (NCBI taxonomy): domain Eukaryota; kingdom Viridiplantae; phylum Streptophyta; class Magnoliopsida; order Solanales; family Convolvulaceae; genus Cuscuta; species Cuscuta epithymum. Next base: position 2,058,743 of record CAMAPF010000180.1, on the reverse strand, counting down.
ATTTTATGTTATTTGAATTGCAAAAAAAGTCTTCTTTGGATCTCAGTAGATTCCTGGAAGTATATTAGTATATATGGATCTGCTAATTGGTTGTTTGAGATTGCTTTTATGTAATGGTTTATGCTAACAGCCCATTCTAATTTGCAGTTTGTAAACAAGGCTGCAATTTGGAAAGAATGCAAGAGGATGTAAGTTTAAATGTTTTTTTTTTAAATTTCTTAGTTCTGTACTAGATTAACGGACTGCTAATGTATCACATTATGCATTTTTGCTATATTCGGTTCTTTTTTTTAGGGAAATGGCAGTTTAGATGAACTGATGGTTACTTCACTGACACACTACTACACTAGCAATGAACATGTATGATATTTTTAGTGCAGATCTTTACTTGAATTATTTTAGTGGTTTTTGAACTCGGCCTGAAGTCACTTGCCTCAATTACTTAATGAGTTTTTGTGTTTCTTCTTGTTGGTTATAGCAACTAGCAAGTGTGATTTTCCTGCATTAAAAGTGAACTATATTCTAAGAGCTTTGACCTTAATCTGCCCATTACCTAATTTTTCCTGTTAATTAATTTTATATATTTCATTTAACTCATTCAGGAAGAGGTGTTTGATGAGATCCATCTCTGCCCAAGTGTTATGGTCAAAACAACATAGTCAAATGGTTGGTTCATGAACATGAAGTCTAGTTGCATGTAGCTGAAGAAGAAATTCTGTATATGTAAACAACTCTGAAATCTGAATGCCTCAGAAGATGACCTTCAAAAGATTGAAGAGATGTTTCAAGGTTAAGAAGGCTAAGATTAAGTGCTTCTAGCTTAAATATGTCAAGTGCAGTGTCTAAATTTGAAAAGGGCTGCTACGACGTCTATATAGAGATGTTTTTTAGATAGTTTGTTGGTTTCTGTAAAACATCTATCCTAGAAACTGGTACGATGTGAATGATTTAATATTTGTAATGAGTGGTTATTTTGGAACAATATTTGGAAATTAAAAGTGTATATTTTTTTATGCGTAAGAGACCTTGTAATATAATCAAAGGAAATATAAAATTAGTTTCTATTGAAAGTGAATATTATATAGTTGCAAAAACTCCAATTAAGCAGTTGCAATTAGCATATACTCTGTAGTAGACTAGTCGTATGTATGATATTTTACTTTAGCGAAGGACAAGTGGTCGTTATTGCTCTTAAAAAATGGTCCACAATAGTATCATTAGCGACCATATTTTATTTGGTCCCAAAATGTATTAGCGACCGACTACTTTCAGCAGTCGCAAATTGTCTTTTGCGGCGAGGCCAGTAGCGACGAACTTGCGACCACATTTTTTGGTCGCAAATACTCATTAGCGACTGTTTTTTTCGGTTTTTGCGACCAGTTTTCCCTTCGCAAATAAGTCTTTTTCTTGTAGTGCAAGCCACAAATGGCAGTTCAACACTTCGACCTTTAAACTTCAGGCCTTGTAGTTCCGGTACGGAACCATAGTATCATTGGAATAGATACAAAAATAACCTTAAATAGAAGAAGCCAAGTCAGTGGGTTGGTCAGGGTGGATAGAAAAGAAAAAACAATTGAACTGAAAATATTTTCTGGCGAGATCTATTTTATTGGTCGCACAGAGAAAATATCCCAATGTAAACATGTTTTGATAACACCTGTAACGGGAAAGCCAAATTACAATCAAAGAAAAAAAATTACAAATTTGATTTATGCCCAACGGATTACACCAAGTAATAAAAAGTCTTTTGTCTTGATTCGACCTTGCATCAAATATGAAATAATAGACGGTATAAGTTTGACAACACTCTTTAATCCCGATTTATTGCGGGAAAGGGATAATGTGCAACTTCGGGTTAGAAAGTATATCCTTTATCTAACTGACAAACTAATTCAAGAAAATTATGACCCAAGTCTTCAATTAGTTCGGGCGTGTTTAGTTTATCATTGCAACCAGGATACGAAAAGTTATTCTAGTGAAGCAGCCCGCACTTCTAAAAATTTGATTTAGTTCATTTCATTAATTAGTGGATTACTTTTGTTAGATTGTACATCGTTTAGCTTTAGCTGTTTAGTTCTTTTTACAATTGTTAGTGGCTAGGGAGTAGGGTCTAGGTATACAAAAATTCAATTGTATTACAGCAAGTGCTATACCAAGTATAAATTATCAATGCATAAATCTATTTATTTACTCAAACAACTCAATTACTCATTTAGGTGTGCAAAATTCTTATGTAGTTGAATTGTGATATGTGAGTTTGATTAAACATTGAATATTTATAATCTTAGTATCTTATTTATGATGAGCAGTAAATTTGTATTTACGAAGCATTTACTTATTTATAATTTCGTCTGTTCCGCTAAGATTGTCCAATCTTTTCTTTTTGGTCCGTCCTATTAAGATTTCTCAATCAAATTTGAAAAAATTTATGTGGTTTTAAGTCATTCTTACTTTTTCTTACTTTATCAATTCAATCAATATCAACCATATCAACGCACTTTTTTAATAAACACACATCCTTCTCATGTCTCAATATTAGTAGGACGTGGGTAGCAGGGGCGGAGCCAGGACACTGGGCCGGACTGGGCCGGTACAAAGAATATTTTTGGAAAAAAATTAAACGGAAATTTTTACACTAAAAATATAGAGATTTTTAAAATTTAGGCTGGGCCAGGGCCAGGGGTGGCCACCCCCTAGCTCCGCCCCTGGTGGGTAGTATTATTTTGAATGGAACTGTAGGTTTTGTGGTGACGGGAAAACGAAAACATGATATTGAGTAACAAAGTAACAAATGACTTGATTATAAAATCGTTTGTCGGCTCTATGAATTTATACGTATTAAGAAACAAAACGTCTATATGATTGTCTAGGGCCTCACAATTGCTCTAGACGGCCCTGTTGTTTTGAACTCAAAATCGTTTTTTTGAGATATTTAATGGTAGATATCTTTAATTTGTTATGATATCACTCATTATGATCACTTACTTGTTTTTTGTTTTTTGTTTTTGTATAAAAAACAATAGAAGGATTCGGACCGAATCTACCTGGTTAAAAGGAGCGGGTTAGGTTCAATTCCTATTATTGTAATTCATGTACCTGCCCGACCCTACCTAATTTTGCTGATATAAAAAAGATTAAAAATATATTTTATTAATAAAATAAAGATAAAATTATATGTAAAAATAACTAAAATGATTATCTACGGTCTCTTCAGCCAATACAGTCAGAAAAGTAACTCTAACCTTACTTTTTCTGCTTATTACACAATTCATCGCACAAAAGTAAAAGATACGTGTTTGGTGAAAAACTTGACTGATAAGCCGAAAAGCAGTGTTGCCAAATGGCCTCAAAGTTGGACTTACTTTTGGTAGGGAGGACCGTTTTCGAAGAACCTACTTATATCTCAAACTTGCACATGTATTGTATATATCCCGAACTTTATATAAAAGCTATTTTTGTACCATAGTTTTGTGATTTTTAGAAATATAAATTTAGAGCAGTAACTACATAATTTAAAATACTTTAAACTTTATTTAGATGTAGTAACATTCTAAATTTCATTTGTGAAATAAATAATATTAATTTTGTACAAACTAACTTGAATTGCATCCTCATAATTGTTTTGTATTTTAAATTATGTATTTAACACCATAAAATTACATTTGTGCAAAAATCTTATGATCATGATGCTAACATAACTTTTTATATAAGGGTTGAAATATATATATTACATGTGCAAGTTTGAGGTATTTATCTCACACCCTTTCAAAATTTAGGATATTTAAATTATTTTCCCCAATTTATTTAGATCGAGTTTGTGATTTTAAAAGTTAATATATTTAAACCGATTGTTAAATTCGTTTAGTAATTAAAATTAACTATTCAAACATTGTATTGAAAATTCTATATAATCACAGAATTTTACTCAGAATATAAAAAGTTTGTATAATAAATAAGTAAATAAAATCGAACTAGTGAAGAAAACTAGACTGTGCAACACATTTTGGAATATAACTGTATGAAATGTTGGATTTAAGAAACAATTTTTGTACATGTAATAAGTGTGATCTAACAAGCACAACTGGAACTCCGGAAGCAAAGTTTCTACTTGAAATCCTTGTAGACATGCACGCGTATCGGTTTTGCACTTTGACCAAAAAGTAAGATTAAAACAAAGCCAACGGGGATATTCCTCCTCTACTAGATTCCTTTTCTGCCGTGAAGAATCCACAAAAAACAACGAAGTCCATAAAGGAATCTACCTCTACTCATAGATTCCCTTTATGCCTACTCTACGAGAAGATTGAATCGCTATTCTATATTCAAAAATGATCTTTCTACTACCACCTCCGTCCCTCTAAGTTTGGGACAAGAGAATATGACACAATTATTAATAAAAGTGGGTTTATGTGATTGATATTGAATTGATAAAGTAAGAATAAAGTAAGAATCATTTAGAACCACACAAACTTAACCAAATAAGGCATGAGACAATCTTAGTGGGACGAACCGAAAAGGTAAAATGAGACAATCATAGTGAGACGGAGGGAGTAATTGTTATACTCATTTTTATACTCACCCATGTTTGTAAGGTTTTTCTTTTGTCCGTAAATTCCATTCACAGACAAAGCATGTCTTATTTAATCTGTGAACAAGATTTACTGACAAAAAACAAACCTACACTGAGGTGGATATAAGATGGGTATAAGAGGTGAGTACACCAAGCATTGTTGTTCTGCATTCACTTTGTAGGAGTCATTTGCTATTGTGTTTTTCATGAAGTTAAAAATGGTAAGACTTTGGAGGCAGAGTGAATAGATGAAAAAGAAAAAGAGAATGAAAGAGTGATTCAAAGAAATAAAGGGGGTGTAAAATGAGAATAATTTAAAATTTCTCAACATTTGTTCATTTCCAAAGCTCGACGAAAAATGAAAATATGTTCTTACATGAAATGTAATTTGAGTTTGGCTGTCATGAAACAATTGTATACTAGTACGGAGTATTATTTAGTCAAGATAGAGGCCGGGGAGGAGTAAAAGCGTGGAGAATAATAAAGAATTATAAAGAGATATGGATACAACTATACAAGTTTCTAGGTGTTTTATATATATTGAAGTCCAGTTTAATTTAATTCATTTTTGCCCATTTTAGTATTAAGATTTTTATTAAAAGTTTTGACTTTAAGGTTTTTGGGACCTTCACTACCTACTTCTTTAGACGATGATCTAAACATTTCGAATTTGGTTAAATGTAATTGCTTTCTGAATTGAATTGATGTAATCTTTAAAACTTTCGCATGGTTACGACTTGTTTTAGGACAATTGTTTCTTTAACTAATCAAGGGGAGAGGGGATTTCCTAATTGTTTTGAGTTTATCGTAAGGATATTTGTTTCAATGAGATTAGTATTGATAATCACTTTCAATTCCTTTAAAAATGTAATTTGAAAATGGGTTCTCAATACGAACACACTTACTTACCATCTACTTTGATATAGTATACGTTTAGATTTAGATTTACTTGAAATTATGAAGAATCAACAAGTTTTTAAGAGAATCTCTATATGTAACTGGGCATTTAAGAAGGAAAAACGCTAAAAATGCATTAGAATTTGCAATCAAAGAGCAAACAATTTGTTTTACAATTATCAGTATGGTCATATAACAAAGTTATACCTCATATGGAGTATATATTGTTTGGTACAGTTTTGGAACCGTTTTGGTACGGTATAACTAGAATATCACATTAGGAAATGCTTTCCATATCTCTTATACGTTATAACTTTGTCAATTTCATTTTTATTATCTTAAAAGCTTTGTACAAATATCCTATCACATTGTTTTTATCTTATTAATTATTCTCTATGATGATACTTGATGAAGTATATCAATCGGTTCGGCATGTAACAATGTTATCCTTTGCCGCTCTAGGTATTTTTGCCAACATAATTGCTCTTTTGGGAATGATTCCATTTTAATGGAAGGCCCGGGGTTTCATTATTGCATAGAACCGCTTACCGCTCTACTTTAAAGCTTTGAACGGTATTAATAATTTGTATGTCCGTTAATAAGCTAAGAATGGATCTATTTTTTTTTAATGATAATGGAATCTAAGATTGAGTCAAAAGAAAACAAATTTGCCCCCAAATTGTAAGGTAGGAAAAAATATCCCTAAATCATGGAAGCTGACCAAACCCTTGCTTCCACAAATATCTTTTTAATTTTACATTAGTTTTTACATTTTGGAAATAGGCCCTCTTGGGATAATTGTCGGGATGAACATGTTAGTAAGAACAAAATAGCTTGAGGTCTCATGGGGGGTGTAAATTTGTAATTTTGAAATTTTAAAAATTTAATTTAAATATTTACAATAGTTATATACTAGTATAATTTTATACGTAGTATTATACTCCCTCAGTTCCTTTATTCTCCAATACTTGTCCCCTTAAGGTGTGTTTGAGAGTTTGGAGGGAAGGGGAAGGGAAGACTTTGGAGGTATGTTATTGGAAGGAAAAGAGAGGGGGTGAAGAAGTCCTTCTTTGTATTTGAGAGTAATAAATTTAGAAGAATAGAGTTTTTGAATGAATTATAATTAAAATCACTTTAAGATACAATGAATTCAAATAATTGAACTGATATTTATTTTTAATTGATCTTAAATTACCATTAATTATCGTTCAAAACCCTCCAAAGTGGAGGAACTCAAAAATTAAGCATTTAGAAGATTTTGGAAGGTCACGAAAGCCCTTCAAAACTACTCCCTCCAATTTTATAAACCCCTGATGTGAGTTTTCTCGCACTTAAAATAGATCGTAATATAGTGGTGTAAGTACGAGTATCGTCTCCACAGGGACGGACAAAAGGGAATCAAGAATTAATTAAATTTAGCGATTAAAAATAAAATAAAATAAATGCGTCGTGCAAGATATGATTGGTATGAAAATTAAACTAATACGAATGAGCGATTAAATAAATTGGTTGGTTTCTCTCTAATTAATCACGAAGGGAACATGGATTGATTCCGGGGGTAACCAGATTTCTGGCAGATCAGGACTAATTACATGAAATTAATTTAATTGAGCCTAGCTAATCATTACTAAGTTCTTACCGCTCTCGCGGCGTAGAGTACAATAATTTAGGGGACCAGACTGATCTCTCATGCAACAGGTTCCTAAATTATTGCCAAGACGAGCGAGCTTACGGCCCCTTAATCGCTACTAATCTCTTAGCGAACGATTAAGTGTGTGTGAATGTGTCCTAGAATAAATTAGATCTCTCTTAATTTATTCTATAAGCAATTGTAATTCTAGCAGCCATTCTAGGTTACAAAAGATATCTTTTTAATTATTCAAACACAAATTAAACGGCATTCATGCAATTAAACCAACAAGAATCTAGCCATACATCATGATTAACCCCTTCATCAACCCCAAATCCCTAATTAAACTACTCACAATTCATAATTGAAGAATCAACAGAATTGGGATGAATAGAATAAATTGTCATTAATTAAAAAGATGAACTTACAAATAATCTCATGGTCTTGGAGTAAACAATCGTAAAAACGCAAGTAAATTCGTCCCTAGGCCTCTTCGTAATGTTCGTAACGCTTAAACAGGAGAAGAGAGACCTTATTTATAGAAAAAGATATGTTTGGGCTGAACTGGGACTAAAAAGAGGCTGAAATCCGCGTTTTGGGGATACAACGATTGTGCGTATTCTGCCACGCACGATCGTGCGTACATGGCAGTGGCTTTCTTCCGTTTTCGCCTCGGACGCACGATTGTGCGTTCCCCTACGCACAGCGTGCGTCAAACTTCCGAATTTGACAAATCTTCCTTCATAAAAGTTGTAGATAATGAAGTCCTCTATCCACCCCAACTTGCGGAATCGGATTTGAATCATCCAATCAAGAGATATGATTAAAATGGTGGAAGGTCTTATTATGAAATCTCAACAGCAATCATCCGACTTCATCGTCTGTTTTCACCTTTCTCCTCTCAGATTTTCGAAATGGTTTCTTTATATGATTTGTAGCCCTTGAAGTTGGCTTTCATATGGAACTTGAATCGTGTCCTTTATATTTTTATACAAAGAGATATGCTTGAACGAGTGACAGAAGGTCATCCTGATCGTCGTTTTCCAGCTTCATTCATCTTCTTTTGATCTCATAACCAATCCTAGAGCTCTTTTTCCTTCAAATCTTCATTATAAACCTCTCATTGACCTCCAAAGCTCTCAATCCACTCTCGAGTGCTTCTCAACTCATCCCGATTGCTTCTCAAGCGCCGGTGCCGAACTCTAAAATCCTGATTTTGACTCCAAATGACACAAAACTCGAACCAACGCTTGGTAAACATAACTTGAGCTACAAATTGAGACTTGTAACACCTTGAGCTAAAATTGAGACTTGTAACACCTTAAAGCTAGGAAAACCATCAAAATCCGGTCGCAACATGCATCAAATGCGTGTCTAAATATGGACTTATCAACCCCCAACCATGAAAATGAGGGTTATAACCCACCATCAGCCTTCCTCTCCCCTCCAAAAATCCAAATCCCAAGCATACTCTTAGACTTTGGCACGGGTTCTAAGAGAAAAATATTAGGAGTGATGTAAAAGATGTTGAGAGTTGTGTTTGAATGAAAAAGTATAGAAAAAATGAAAAAGGTAGGAAGGAGCATGAAAGTATATAGTTATATTAAAAAAAACTTTCTAAAATTGAAAAGGACAACCATTTAAAAACAACGTGCTATCCAAGCAAAGTGATGATTCAAACTTGGTATTAGAAGAAGGAAGTGTTCAAAATTTCAAATTCTAACTGTTGAAGTAATCTCAATTCTCAATTCGTACGATATCTCATAAGTCCGAAATTGCTTTGGAACTAATAACAGATTGGTGGTTTCTTTTTCAAATTACTCCGATCCAAACAACTCAAATTCCATTCCATTAGAGGCACCAAATGCATTTGATTTCCTATTGGATTCTTTAGATATTTGAGATTCTTGTTTCTAATCACAATATATATACGTGTCTTCAATTCAATCGGATGTTGTCTAGAATTGTGCTAAGTATCAAATATTTTTTGAATAATAGCCTGTAATTAAAATAAAGTTGTAAAGGCTAGAACATATACCTAGGATTTAACACACAAAAATCGGTTTTGAGTTCGAGTGCGTTACGTCAAAAACAGCTGTACAAATTAGTGAAGTCAATTGTTTATTTGGATGTTGCACGGGTCCATCCACGAACCACTGTACCGTTTACGACATTCAGTATTTTCCCGATAATCAATCTGTCAATAACGTTTCTCCGCCAAGGTTGGACGAATTCCATATAGTAATCCTTGTTTGACACATCATAGAGTTATTTTTTACTCTTGCGTATGCCAATGTCCTTACATTTAACTCCTTCAAATAGTTATTACTAGGGAGAAAAGTGTCAAATAGGCCCCTACTAATACAGAAAAGTCAGTTAAGCCCCCAAACTAAAAAAACACCCAATTAAACCCACGAACTATAAAAAACGAGGCAAAGCAGTCCTTTTAGCATGTAATTAACCGATTCCAAGTAAACTTTTACGCGTGGCGACAACCGACAGGTGGCCACAAATGGCGACACGTGGCGACACGTGTGCGACACGTGGACTAATGGAACTGGGAACCGGTTAATTACATGCTAAGAGGGCTGTTTTGCCTCGTTTTTATAGTTCGTGGGTTTAATTGAGTGTTTTTTGAGTTCGGGGACTTAATTGTCTTTTTCGTATTAGTAGGGGGGCCTATTTGACACTTTTCCCTTATTACTATCTTCGTAATACTCCCTCTGTCTCAAAATGAGAGTCCCATTTCTTTTGGATTCAAAGATTAAGAAAGTGGTTGAAAAGGTAAAAGTTGTGGTTGAGATTTGAGTAGAAAAAGGTGAAATGATGTGGACCACATATTTCTTTCCGAAAAGGGAAATGAAACTATCAATTTGGGATGACCCAGAAAGGAAATATGAGACCATCAAATTGGGACGGAGGGAGTAGTTATTACTACCTCTTCCCACTAAAATGGGGACACGATGGGTGGTGTATATTTTTAAAGGGGTTAATAAACTAAGAATAAATCACAATGACTCTAATATTTTAAAATATAACCCCCAACGGTTGAATCCACAACCCTAACGCCTCCACACCCCGACAACAAGACATATGAGAATTTGTAAATCAAGGTGGCTTAGTCAGCTCAATGATGTTAGACTTTGTATTCATGCACATCAGAGGTCTAGCTCAGCATGCATAAGCTATAATCTTCACACGGCCGCTGCGAGTTTCGATTCTTGACCATTCATCAAACTTTCGGTCCACTCGATCAATTGAGCTACCCGTGCCGATAAAAAGTTTCTTAAATTTGGTACTACTTACAAGCCCAATTTATTGGGATAGAACAAAAAGACACTTCTACAAGTAAAAAAGGTACTGTCGCCATCTCAGTTAAAGATTTCCATTGCAAAAACGACACACTTATATACTCCCTCCGTCCCGAAAAGGTTTGCCAAATTTTCATTTTTGGATGTCTCAAAAAGATTTGTCATTTCCATTTAAAGTAAGGAATACGTGACTAAAGTTAATTCTCTCTCCTCTGCACAAATTTCAACCACACAGTTTTTACTTTATTAATCTACGTGAAAGTCAAAGTTGGCGAATCTTTTCGGGATGGAGGGAGTAAATAATAAGTGAATAAGGTAATTGGAGTATATTTTGAAAAATAGTTTTGAAAATTATATAATACTTCGTATAATGAGTTCATTGGTGATTATTTTGAAGTTATAGATGTATTAAATTTAAAAGTGTGCAATGTTTGTTGATACGAGAATGCGGGCTTTCAGCTGGGATGCTCCAAAAACAAAATGAAAACCTTAGGGATTAGAAACATGTATTTCAATTATAGGCTTTGATTAACTTTTAATTCTATTTACTTCATACTAGTATACTGTTTTTTATTACTTTAACCTTACTACTCGGGGTATTCCATTCTATTCTGCTTCTGCTTCTTTTTTAAAAGCAGAATCAGAATCAGAACCAGTTTTCAGAAGCTGATATCTCCTAGCTTCTAAAAACTAATTCTGAGAGTAAATTAGAGCTCCAGAAGTGCTTATGAAATTTCACTCAAACACTCCAGCTTCTGCTTCTCCTCCCTGAAGGAGCAGAATCGGTTTTGAGAATCCATCCGAACACCCCTCATATAAATCAGGCAATACCCATTTCTTCACACAATCACACAGATTCCCTTCACACACAAATCACCGCAAGGGTTCTCTTCCCCCCCATAACAAATGGCGCTCCGTAAAACCATAGCGAGACGCCTATTCAGCTTGAAACAAGCCGGCTCAGCTGCGCCGGTTAAACATTCTCCGGCTGCCGGAGAAAAGTACCTAGCCCCGCCGGACGCATCCAGATTGAGCTTCCACAGAGAACTAATCACGCCGCCTGACGGAACAGTCAGCGCGTTCTTCCAACGATTCTTTCACAAGAAAGCGGCCAGCCAAGCCACGAGGCTGCCGGATTTCGTATCTGCTCCGGCCGGAGATGGTCTGAGAAAAAAGCTATGGCTGGTTAACATTTCCGGTGAGAGGATCCGCCTCGACGGGCTTGTTCCTCCTCCGCCGGTGACTGTTCCGGAGGACGGCATCGGCGAAATTTCGGTAAATGATGTGAGGAAGATTCTGAGGTCTTCTCAGATGGAGAAGGTGAGGTCGAGGGTAAGGAATATTCCGGTGAACTGCGTTTCGTACTCGGAGTTTGTTAATATTTGCGGTGGAGGTTGTGGCAATACAGAGCAAGCTCTGGAGTTTGCAAAGATGATGGACGAATCCGGCAGCGTCATCATTCTTGGCGACGTCGTTTTGCTCCATCCTCATAAGGTAATTTTTGTACGGACTAAAATGAAATTGAATCTTGACAATTCGTTTCACCCCTACTTTTACAGTTTTACTTGGTTGGGTGGAGAGCTAATTCATTTGAGTTAAGAAAAATTATTTTTAGAATATACGTAGTATTTTGTTAATAAAATAAAGAAAAATTATATATAAAAATAGTTAAAATAGTCGTTAACTTCAGCCAATACGGTCAGAAAAGTAACTTCAACTTTACTTTTTCTTATTATTACACAATTTAGCGCGAGAAAACAAAAGTTACGTGTTTGATGAAAAAGATGGCTGATAAGTCTGATAAGCCGAAAAAACAGTGTCACCAAACGACATCTGAAATTTAAAGGGGTAGGTACAATTTATGACAGTCCAATATTTTGTTAAATTTGTATTCATGTTGTGACTATTAAAACGGTTCACTTTGGTTCGGTTTAGACCCACCCAAACTCGTCCCGTATTGTCTCATTTTTAAATAGGGATAGACAATAATCTAAAATAGAGTAAATAGTCAGTTTGGTCCTCGAAGTTGCAAAAAAGGCGTCAAATAAGTCCTTATATAGAAGATTCTGTCCGGACATGCCATTTGAGGTGGCTCCCGGTGGAATTTTGTGATAAATTTTTTTTTAGCATCTTATTCATTAAGTCTAGTTTACTCATACCAAATTTCAGCTAAAAAATCAATCGGGAAGACATTCAAATGAATTCTTGAAGATAACAACGCTTTTAACAGCACAGTTATCTTCAAGAATTCATTTGAATGTCTTCCCCATTGAATTTTTATCTGAAATTTGGTATGAGTAAACTAGACTTAATGAATAAGATGCTCAAAAAATTTCATAAAAAAATTCCACCAGGAGCCACCTCAAATGGCACGTCCGGACAGAATCTTCTATATAAGGACTTATTTGATCCCTTTTTGCAACTTCGAGGACCAAACTGACCCTTATCCCATCTAAAATATTTGCTAGAAGTTGATCAAAATAAGATTAACACATAGTCAATAATCTAAATTAGAATTAATTATGTTCTCTTCTCAAAAAAATGACTTATTTAATCCTATCAATAGAACAAAAGAAAAGAAATTCATTTAAATACAGTCTTATTTTGAGAAAAAACATACTATTATTCGAAAAAATATAAAGTGTTCTACTTTTTTTACACCAAGGGGATCGGGAATGGGGTGAGTGGGCTTGGGTAATCAGGATTGAAAGTGTCTTAATTGAATTTTGAATCTATGACCTCTTATAAGGAAGAGTGAGTCATTGACAAAATAGCTTCATCCAAAGTGTTCTACTTGTATTTAGAGAATTATTTTTATATAGACTTAAAAATCAGACTAAAGTACTAACAAGCAGAAAATTTCTGAAAACATAACCAACCTTACCAAAATAGCTACTTAAACAAGTAGCTAAATGTTAAAACCATATTAATTCTATATTAGTTCACATATAGGCTATATAGTTAGTTTATGAGATAACATGTTTATGTGAATCCCAAATGCTAATGCATATGTGCGTGTAATTGTGTGTAGTAATTTTTGTTATATACTTTTATACTAGGTATATTTTAGTGCCTAAGAAGGAAACCTTACAATAATAGGTGGCGAAATCTATGGAGAAACTAATTTCCGAGACAAATGCACGGCCTAACGATCCGAGAAGGAAACAACTGGAACGGATGGAGCATGAAAAACGCATGATCGATCAAAAAGCCCAGTCATTAGTAAAAGGTGAATTGTACTGTGGATTGGGCTTTCTTGCTTTGCAAACGTTGGGCTTCATTAGGCTAACTTTTTGGGAGCTGAGTTGGGATGTGATGGAGCCCATCTGCTTCTTCGTCACGTCCTTTCATTTTGGGCTTGCGTACACCTTCTTCCTTAGGACATCCAAAGAGCCCAGTTTTGAAGGGTATTTTCAAAGGCGTTTCAAAACCAAGCAAGAAAAACTAATGAAAATGTATAATTTCGATATTGAAAAATATAATATGCTCAAGGAATCCTTTTACCACATGGATAATCATCACCTTACAGGAGGTGGTGCACTTCATGGCTGAGTATACATATGCAGACATTCAGTGTTGAAGTTATACATGTTACCATACCAGATAATATTTGTAATTATCGTTTTTTTAAATATAGGATTTCCTATAATCTTATAGGTGCTTTAGTGGTTAGCTTGGAGCCTTGGACTATGACTATATCAGAATTAAACAGATCAACTTAGACCGGATCAACTTAGACCGGACCTGACTAGAAAGTTTCAATCAAAATAAACATTTGCTTATTCATTTATTAAGTTGCCACCCACTGATTGTCTGATTGCCTAAAGAAATACAAACCGACATATAAAACTTTGGGTTACATCAGAACCCAAGTTTTAATATTATCTACCACTAAGCAAAACCTTCTTAAGCGTTAATTACGTATGCAAATTGCTTTACCCTTTTCATTTTCTACACAAACACATGATGAACAAGAGCAATATCATACCGAATGTTTTTCAGAAAGTTATAGGTAATATTGGTGTTCTTATTCCCAAAAAAAATATAGTCACTTATCCATACATAGTATTTCACAAAGTTGTATGTAATATTTGTGTCCTTTTTTCATAGAAACATGAATGAAAAAGAAACGCAGAGTATCTTTTTGGTTAATATCTATTCATGATTTTTGTGGCTAAAAGAAGTATTGAACCATTGAAGTAGTAAAAGTGTTGTATGGAGGTCATAAATGTCTAAAAAATCCATATCCATTTTACAATGTGTATAGCCTGTAAAATAAAAGGTCAAAGCTTGAAGTCCAAATAACTGGCAGAAGCTTGGTATACACAAGATAACACTACATATACTTTGAACCAAATGGATGAAAAAACTGTCAAATGTATCAAAGTGGTAGTCAACCCAGTAACTATGACAAAACTAGTCAAGCATTTTGTTGTGGAGATTTCTTCTTGTATTCCTTGGTCAGGGAAGTAGCCATTAACAATGAAATCTGAGAGTAACTTATCTTTGGATTGAAAAGTTTCCATTAACCAGTCACTAAGATCGTCAGATACTGGCATCTTTTCGACTGGGATGCGCCTAACATGCATGTGAACCTCAGATGGATCTACTCCGAAAACGTTGTCTATGAGAGATGGGCATTGATGCTTGTATGCTATAGTTATGTCGTAAACTGCCAAATGCAAAAGAGGTAAGTTTAAGGACATATAACTCAGAATGATGTCTATTGGAGAATAAGGTGATAAAGAGTGCCCCACATTGGATCTTATGTGATCTATAGGTATTAGCGAGGTAAATTATACTCCCTCTGTCCCATAAAATTCTTCCAACGTTCCATTTTGGGATGTCCCAAAAAATTCTTCCCACTTATCCATTTTTGGAAATTTTGTGTGACTCACATTCATTCACATTTTTGTTACACAATTACAATAATACATTTCCACTTAAATCTCACTTCCTTAATATGCGTGCCAAGTTGATGTGAGAAGTTTTTTTTTTGGGACGGAGGGAGTATCTTTTTAAGTGACTTAAGCCTAACTTTTACTCCGTAGTATGTATTGAGACCCGGCCCGATTGGGATTTGTCCAATTGTTAGAATGACAATCATCATATGAGTAAACTTTACCTCCTGAAAAATCATAGGAAGAGTTAGACCTAAATAATATAATGACTTAAAGTTTATCTTTGTGAAGAACTAAAGGACTTTCCTTCCTATTATAACTGCTGTAGTATTTGGATTCACATATTATATTCTCAAATATCTTCAAAAAATTTGAGATGAAGAAAATAATGAGTTTGGGTATTAAAAAAGGAACCTGCATCCAAGGAATGTCTCAGCATATTCAAGCAAGTAGAGAAACCCTTTGACTTGGGGAGCAATACATTCTTCATCACTGGAAAGCCATTATCAACAGCAAACTTTTGGCTTCTAAGGCATTTCTGTTCACTATAAGCAAAGAACACTTCAAATTCTAAACAATGTAACATGTATGAGATTAATTGCTATAAAGCACATAAACACTAGAAAAGGTACATTTCCGCTTCAGAAACTCCAGAAACTCTCCAAACACGGAAAGGAATGCATTTTCCATTTCACATTTCCACATTTTCACATGTTTCCGTGCAATATAGATTAATTGATACTCTATAACATATTCCTTACGTAAAATCAGTTCCTTCGGGGAAGACAGCTAACCACAATGAATCATGTGGATCTGTGAAAGTCGAAAGCGTGGAGTGTAAAACCGGTTCATCCACGTCCCATTTCCTCTCCAAAGGGATGAACTCTAGGAAATGAAAACCCCAACCAAAAACTGGCAATTTCATCAAACTCTTCTTGAGTACATACTTTATGTGACCCAAACACCCCTTCCTCAATGCTAGGTCCCACAAATACATCCAGTCGACCTCCGTTCGATGATTGGAAATCAGCAGAGCGCGTTCTCCTTTCGGAAGACTATCTCCATAGAATATTACTTTGGTTTGGTTTATCTTTTCGAACATTAAAGGAAATAATCCTAGCCAAATGCCAAATAAAAGAGAGGTTGCTTTCCTATAACAGTGTGTGCTGAAATAGCGTAAGATTACTCCCACTGGGACAAGGTATATCAAGAGCATTGATGCACTTAAGAGGAGGATTATTAAAAATGTCAAACCCCTAATGATTCTTAGAATATTCAAAGGGCGGTGCTTAGAGGCTGGTTTAGTCGATTCAAAAGTTTGACCATTCACCATGGTTCGTTCCTCATTCAACCCCAACAACTTTTCTGGCTATAAAAAGAAAAGAAAACATATCAATAGTGTTATAAAGTTAGAAGAAAACGAATCAAATGAAATTTCTAATGAGATCATTAGCAACTTTGATATCTCAACGAGCACTTCGAAAGCAACGATATACACGGTACATGTGTGACATGAAAGAGTTTGACAAATGAATTCAGTCAATAGAATTCTTCTTTCTTTCACTCCAATAGACCAATACCTTCAATGTTTGTAAATACTTTTTATCGACAACGTCTACATCCAAACACTGTGTTTGTCATAGTGACGAAAAAGATTTGAAAAGATAGAAGACCACTAAACTAACTATACGTATTATATTCATCAATTTTACAGTGGATATGTTTTTTGGATGTTTATTTGGACTAAAATTTGATAAGGGAAATTTACTATTATCCCCCTGAGGTTATGCCATAATTATTAATGCAACCTTGCATTTTCAAAAATCAATTAGTTACTCCCTGAGTTTGGATCATTCTCATTCTTTGCCCCCTCGCGTTAATATTTGTTAAATTTAAATTTAATATAATTCTTAAATTCAATGAAAAATGTCTATAAAATTAATTCTTAATTTAAAACACAAATTATCATTATTATTAGTCATTGTTGTTGATCGTTATTTTTTTACTTAGCTACTCCATCGTGGAATAAATATTATTGAGAGTAATTAAGAGAAAATACTCATGAGTAAGATATAAAATATCATGAATTTTTAATATATTTATTTTAAAAAATTAATTATCATTTAATCTTATAAAACTAATAAACTTTTTACAGTAAAAAAAACTTTGTGAAGATAAAATCATCACAAATTAGTAACATAGTAAATAAAATTTTTAAATAAATTAAAATCTATGATATTTTCCGTCTTAGATTGATAGCTTTCAATTATTCAGATCATGGAATAATTGGAATAATCAAATTCATCACACATTATGTCTTTTAGATCCCTTATTGATACTAAACCTATCTTTTAGGTCATGGAATGATAAGAAAAATTGGTATTCTTCTTCGCTACACATGAAAGGGATGTCATTGCGATTAATTCAACCAAATGAATTTCAAACAAGACTTTTATATTCATAATGAAGAAGTGCCTCACTTAAAAAAATGAAGAAGTGCCTAGAATTTTGATATAACATTTTATAAACAATTCTTTTTATGTATGCCATGAATATTACTTGTGAGTCTTCCCCTTAACTACTCTCATTAATAGTTACTCCACGATCGAGTAGGTAAGCAGAAAAACAAACGATCAACAACAATGACTTATAATTATGATAAAAAAATTGTACTATATTTTAGAAATTAATTTTATAGACATTTTTTATTGAAATTAAGAGGCATATTACATTTAATTTAATAAATATTAACGTGAGGGGGTATACAGTGAGAATGGTCAAAACTTAGGGGGTAACTAACTGGTTTTTGAAAATGCAAGGTTGCAATCATAATTATGATATAACCCCAGGGGCAAATAATAATTTTCCCATTTGATAATCTAATCTGCCTATTGTCTATTGACTCTATTTGACCACGAATGAAGTATTCAAAATAAACATGTTGAGAACGAACTGTTTCTTTACCACCGTATTATGTGTATTTTTAATAATAAGTCTACACTGACCTTTTGGTTTGATTTGTTTAGGTATTTCCGTATTTGGTTAGATCTATTCTTTTTTAATTTAGCACTGAATTAAGAGCCCATTTGGTAGCACGAAAATCGGCTATTTGGACTGATTCTGCTGAAATTTATGAAATTATGGCTGAAGTAGCTGCATTGGCCGATTATGCTGATTTAAGAAAAATAATTAAAAATATATTTTATTAATAAAATAAAGAAAAAATTGTACGTAAAAATAGTTAAAATCGTCATCCACAGTAACTTCAGTCAATACAGTCTGAAAAGTAACTTCAACCTTACTTTTTCTACTTATTACACAATTCAACGCGCAATAACAAAAGTTGCGGGTTTGATGAAAAAGTTGATTGTTAAGTCTGATAAGCCGAAAAACATTGTTGCCAAACAGCCTCTAAATCCTTAGACAATAATTATGATTTTTCATCGCAACGATTTACACACAGAGCTATTCGTGCCTATTCCTTAAGAGACCTTAACAAATTAATTTTGTACCGCGTTTGGACAAAGACGAATGGGTCACTAAATCACTATTTATGGATGTCTCTTTATATGGAAAGGTAATTACTACAGTAATTATTAGTCGTCCGCATAAAATGAGATTTTTCTACATGCAAATTTCATATTTTGAGTTCAAAAACTTTGTCCTGTCATATTAGCGTTCTATTCATTGTCATGGGTTGATTAATGTACAATGTGCACCAATCGCCATGAGTATCAATTACTCGAGAATCGAGATTAATTCATAATGATTAATAGATGACACATTATTTTAGTTGGTAGAAAATTGTTTAGAGAGAAATTAGGCAGTAGTTCAATATGAAAAATTTAAAGTGAAAAAAGCTTAACTGATTATAGACATTTACAACAAGTCCAATCATTAAATGCTACATGAGCTTGACCCAATTAATAAACTAATATTGCGTTAATCGGCCAATCGGCTCGATGAGTAATTTAATAATCCCGGGCCAATTTCCACTATCTGGACTGTGTTTTAGGTATGATCGAGTCAAAGCTCGGTTGTAACTTGTAAGTTAGTAATACATTCTATTGTAACACATTATCAGTAGAAAAATATGCAATTTTCGTCCCGTAACTTTTGACCGTTTTTATTATAGTCTCATAACTTTAGTCACTTGCAAATTTGACATTGTAACTAATTAATATTTGCGATTGTATACTTTCCCTAGAAAAGTACACTTTCCGACGATTGTATACCGGAAAAGGTGTCACCGGCGTTGGATTTTTCTGTCGGAAAGTGTACTTTTCAGTGGAAAGGTCCTTAAATTGCAAAGATTATAAGTTACAAATTAAATTTGTAAGTGATTAAAGTTTATACGACTAAATGACTAATCCTAAATTCCTAATTTTTAACATGTCTATGGAGGAGTTTTATTGACGTGCTAAACAAACAATAAATTCAATTGGCTACATGTCCATCATCAAGATTTCCTATACATAAATAGTCATAAATGCTCTCTCTTTGCAATTAACCCACCTTATTGCAAAAATCATATGACCAACAAAACAAGGATGGCCCGCCAATATTCATCTCTCAAAGAATTTCCAGAACATATAAAAATCGGTTCATATTCAAAGTTGACATTTTTATGACTTTCCATGTCTCTTTGCTTATAGTCATCGTATTCTCACAAAGATTGGAGAAAATATGTACACATCTTTTGACCCACACCAAAATTATCATATCAAGAATCCAACTTCATGATAGAGTATAATTCTGAACCTTAAAACCTTTAATGTGAAATCTAGCCAAGAATATTAATCAATACGCACTGATTTCAGAACACTTAACATAAAGAAAAATTGGGTAATCCATTGCATCAAAGGAAGCACTCCTCTAATTCTGTGTAATACTACCTTGGATTCTTGGAATGGTCAAATCTTTCTAATTTGGAATAACCCATTCAGCTCACTACTTCCCTAAGGTGTAAGCAGATTGATAACCAAATAAAGATTCAATCTTTATCTTTGGGTGTTCAAAACATTGAGGCCAAAATCTTGGATTTCAATTGAAAAAAACTAACAACCCATACAGAAGTATCTATATGCATGTGTATGATGATCGATCAGCACTATAATGAAAGCTAAAACACAAGCAGAAGACGTACCTGGTTTAATCTGGGCAGAGATATAGTCATTCATATACAGAGAGATACAGAGAGAGAAATGGGCAAAGCATTTGAGAGAGATCAGAGGATGGAGAACGGCGAATGAGGAAGGCCAGAAAGAAGCAAAAGGCAAGGAATGAAGAAACTTTAGACTTGTTCAACGAGAGTGGCAATCAGGTGCCGTAGTCTGCACTCAACTCCACCAACTTCCAATCATCATTATGTCCTAAATAATGGTTTGCTAATTAATAGAGTAATACCCGGGGTTGTTATACTAATTGATTATTAATATAGTAATATCCGGGGTTTGTTATACTAAAACACCTACTTTGATTATAGACCACCACCCCATGTTTTTTATTTAATTAAGAAAACAAAATACCAACTCTATTGTTCCTATTCCGGAGGGCCGAACGGCACTACCCGCAGTGGCGGATCTAGAAAAAATGTTTATTGGGGGCAGAGTGATTAAAGATACTACGCTTATGTGTTATTTTATGTGTCTTGTTTCGATTTGACATAATTATAAATAGGCTAAAGGGTCAAATAGGCCCCTGAACTGACTTAAAGTGTTCAATTAGCCCCTTATATAGGAGGTTCTGCCCATCCGTCACCAATTGGGGCGATTCCTGGTGGAATTTATTTGATAATTTTTTTAGAATCTTCTTCATTAAGTTTAGTTTACTCATACCAAATTTCAGCTAAAAATTCAACCAGGAAGGCAGTCAAATGATTTTTTGAAGATAACTGCGGAGTTAAACAGCGCAGTACATTTCGGAAAATCATTTGACTGCCTTCTCGGTTGAATTTTTAGCTGAAATTTGGTATGGGTAAACTAGACTTAATGAAGAAGATGCTAAAAAAATCTCATCAAAAAATTCCACCGGGAACCGTCCCAATTAGCGACGGTCGGGCAGAACCTCCTATATAAGGTGCTAATTAAACACTTTAAGTAAGTTCAAGGGCCTATTTGAACCTTTAGCCTTATAAATAAAATGATCAAAAGTAAAAGTTGAAGTAGTGTTTTGGGTATAATAAAATGAAATATTATGGATCTCATATGTCTTTCCAGAAAAAATATGACACTTATTTTGGGACAACTTAAAATGGAAAGTAAGATGTGTATAATGGGACAAAGGGAGTACTAAGTAGAAGTGGTGGAACAAAAGAATAAAAAATAGTATAGTATAATTGTGTCGTTAGGATGTTTTTACTTGGAATGAAATTTATTGGTCTAGTCTGGTCTGATTTGTTTAAGTCTGATCTGGTCTAGTTTGGCAAATGTCTAGTCTCTGTGTATTTTATAAACCTATAAAAGTCCAACTTGATCTGATCTGAGATTGAAAACAGTTAGAGTAAAAACATCCTTACGATCACAAAATTTTGAACAAAATATATCAAAATTGTTTGCATTGAGTTTTCATCTTTTAGAAGATATCCATTGTAATTTTAACATTATATTTAACTATCTACAGTAACATATTATTTACAATCAAAATTTGATTTATTAAATGGAAAGGGGAAAAATAATTAAAATAATCCAAATTTTAAAAGAGTGCAAAGTAAACACCCCAAACTTGTATATGTAAATTCAATATCCTGAACTTTATATAAAGAGTTATGTTAGCACCATCAGCATATAATTTTCACCATAAATTATACTTCGTATGACGGTAAATTTAAATTAATATATGATCATGGTGCTAAAATAATTTTTTATGTAAAGTTTGAGATATTTAAATTACACATGCAAGTTTTGAGTATTTACCTATCACCCATTCATAGTTTGGAGTATTTGAATTATTCTTCCCTTTATTAAATGACATTTTCTAATAGATGTAAAAAAACATACTCTAATAGATGAATAACTATTTAGTAAGTCATAAATTAAATTAAATTTATGGATGTACTCCAATAACTATAAAATAAAGTAATACCGAGTAACATAATAAGTTTAGTAACACTGTCTTTACGGAGTACTCATATTTAAGGGAAAGTTAAATGGGACTAAAAGAGTTCGAAAATTCCAAAATAGGACTGTCATGTTTTTATTCCCAAAATAAGACTAATTACTGCCAAATTTGGAAAATACTGCCATGTTTGAAGTCTGGTACTGCCAAAACATGGCAGTAATTAGTCCTATTTTGGGAATAAAAACATGGAAGTCCTATTTTAGAATTTTCAAACTTTTTTAGTCCCATTTTTGATAATATCTCCATATTTAATTACTTATATAAAAATTAACATATTAAAAAAAGTAATGTACGACTTTAGAGTTAAACATCTAATCTAAAGAACACAAATTTAGAGTTAAACATCTAATCTAAAGAACACAAAAAACGCCACGTATTGTACAAACCCAGTAACCCAACGATCAAGGCGATGTCTTCTTTCCTATTCAGCAGTAAATCACAAACTTGAATTTAGTCAATCGTCAAGTATGTCTTCCCGTTTGACTTATTAGTTACTCTGTATTACGAAACGTGAATTTAAGATTCTTTAAAATTTACAACTTTAGGATGATGGACGGACTGCTGAGTTATTGGGGGCAACCGGTTTTCTCTATTGGGGGCAATTACTTACATTTTAATATTTATTAATAAATTACAAGGGATTAGTAAGGTTTTATTGGGGGCAGCTGCCCCCACAAGAGTGTTAGTAAATCCGCCCCTGTCTACCCGTGCGGGGTGGTTCGAGCGGCGTTCCTATATTGATATGTAGTGTGATTGGGCTCGTATGTAGATCGGACCTCCTGGGTTATTGGGCCTTGGTCTAATATTCCAACAATTTTAATCCCTATTTATACATAGGGACTATTTGTAATGGTTTCTCCTTAAAAAATTGTTTCTTTAAAGTATTCAGAAAAATGATTAGTACGGAGTACTACAGGTCTACAGTTGGTAATGTGATTTTTTTTTTTGAAAAAGTAAAGGGAAATGGGGCAAATAAGCCCACGTACTAACTAAAAAAAGTCAAATAAGCCTTTATATAAGAGGTTCTGTCCGACCGTCGCCATTTTGGGCAGTTCCCGGTGAATTTTTTTGATGACATGTTTTGGGCTTCTTAGTCATTAAGTGTAGTTTACTCATACCAAATTTCAGCTAACAATTCAATCGGAAAGGCATTCAAATGAATTCTTGAAGATAACTGCGCTTTTAACTGCGCAGTTATCTTCAAGAATTCATTTGAATGTCTTCTCGATTGAATTTTTAGCTGAAATTTGGTATGAGTAAACTAGACTTAATGAATAAGATGTTCGAAAAAGTTCACCAAAAGATTCCACCGAGAACAGAGCCTCCTATATAAGAGCTTATTTGACATTTTTTGTTAGTACATGGGATTCTTTGCCCCTTTTCTTAAAAAGTAAAAGATACTACCTCCATTCTGTTGGAAAGTTCCCTTAGCAAAATGACACGGTTATTTAGGCAATAATTATATAAAATACTTCGAGTATATTTTGAGAAACAATTTTAATAGGTATATATTATAATGTAGTTAGTATTGATAACTGTGATGTAATAAATGTATTATTATTAATATTTAATAATTAATTTGTCACTTAAGATTGTTAATTATTTCCTTAATTGGAAAATGGGAACCTTTATATGCGACGTCCAAAAAAGGAATCCATGAACCTTTTAATAGGACGGAGGGAATAGTATGTTTGATATAAAAAAATTGTGTAATAAAATAATAAAAAGCAGTTTTAAGTTGAACCGCTTTGAACAAAAAGCTGAAATGACTATTTAATCTGTTGCAAATACTCTCATTTATGCATGTTGGTTTTCAACATTAGGCATAGTTCGTTGTCAAAGTAAAATAAATTTGATATAAATAAAAAATGTTTTATACTCCATATAAGCGCTTAGATTAGTTTGTATTGAAATAATTACTCCCATATCCCTTAATTAAAGTCTCATTTTCCTTAAATAGATGTTCCTTGATTATAGTCATATTTCTATTTTAGGAAAGAATATTACATGAAATGCCTTTAATACCCGTACACAGTGTTCTAAAAGGCGTAAGGCGTGTCAAGGCGGCACGACCAAGCCTTAAGCCTTCGGAGTTTAGGCGAGTTTATGCGCAGCCTAAGCGTGAAAAGGCGTTTTGAATTTTTATTAATTATTTGGTTTTTCTAGAGCTATTAGTAGTATATAAATTTGAGTTTAGATAAAACCATGCAAAAAAATTATAAGAATTCAATTTTATAACAAAAATGTACTTCTGAAGTTTAAAAAATCACAAAAAATAGTTGTGACTATGCTTGCTACAAAAAATAAAACTAGATCACTAATTAGATAATGAAACAATAAGCACGATGATGATAATAATACCTAATGTATGACCAACACAGATAATGGATAAAACGTGATGACTTCCTTATTTTAGTTACTATAATTATGTCCAAGTATTTATTATGAAATACTCGGTTCATCAAGTCCATGAATAATGCCGCTGGGGCGTTTGTTAACCCAAACGACATAACAAGGAATTCAAAATGCACATACTTTGTGCGAAAAGCACTTTTTGGTATGTCATCTTCCTTAATCTTCAATTGATGGTAACCCGACCTCAAGTCAATCTTTGAAAACACGGTTGCTCCTCGTAGTTGATCAAACAAGTCATCAATCCTAGGCAAAGGATACCTATTCTTGATCGTGACCTTGTTCAGTTGACGATAGTCAATACACATTCGAAGTGTCCCATCTTTCTTTTTCACAAAAAGAACTGGTGCTCCCCACGGGGAGTGGCTTGGTCTAATGAATCCGTTATCCAATAGCTCTTGCAACTGGGTTTTCAATTCATTAAGTTCAGCAGGTGCCATCCGATATGGCGGTATGGAGATTGGTTTGGTACCGGGTTCGACCTCGATCACAAATTCAATCTCCCTATCAGGTGGAAGCCCCGGTAGGTCTTTAGGGAAAACATCCGGGTACTTACAAACCACCCTCACATCATCGATGTTCGTTTCCTCTTTGGTTTTGTCAACCACGTATGCTAGATATGCGAGACATCCCTTTCTCATCATACTTCTCGCTCTCACGGCGGATATGATACAGTTGTTTGATCTCCCTCGATCACCCTCAAAGCGTAGGGTCTCCCCATCATTGCCTTCGAGTTAAGAACCTTCGTGTAGCAATCTACCCTAGCATGGTTCCTTTCTAGCCAATCCATCCCTAGGATTGCATCGAATTCAATCATGCTCAGCGGTACGAAGTCACACGTCAAGGTTTGACCATTAACTTCCACCCCACAAGATGGATAGTAACAAGTTCTTTCCACGTCATCCCCTAGTGGTGTTGATACCACTAAGGTTTGCATCAACGGTGCGGATTGCACTTCCAATTTCTTGGCGAACGCTTCACTCACAAATGAACGTTGCGCCCCGGTATCGATAAGGATTCGCGCAACCTTTCCATTAATCTTTAGTGTCCCTACATTCATGAACCATGTAAGACATCTTCACTACCCTCCCTACTCATTTATAGAAGGTTACAATGTTCACACACACGTTAGGGATCAAGAAAATGTCTTAACGTCGCAAAACGGTGCGAAAAATCGGTTTTCGGCAATCTAGGTGCCAGGCACGGCGTGACTGGAGTAGGCACGATCGTGCCTGGCTTGGAAAAAGCCTAGGGAGCTACTGCCATGCAGGCATGATTGTGCGTGCCCTTAGGCACGATCGTGCCTGGGCGAAAACAGCCCGAAATTGCCCGAAATCCTCCCGCTTCGACCCCAAAGCTTCGTGCAATGATCCCAACGAGTAGTAACCTCAATTTATGGACTAATTAAGGATAAAACACAAGTATACAAGAGGTAATACCTGCAACGGAATCCGGGTTAGCTTGAGCATCCGCCTCCGTCATCGCATAGACTCTAGCTTGAGTCCTTTCTTGATTCACCGATGGCGCGTTGCTCGTGCTTGCTCCCCATGCCCCCTAGTTGATTGGGAACCCCGGGCTTGGTTTCTCGTCCCCGTGGCCCCGCTACTTGGTCCCGATGACCTTGCCCCACCCAATTGTGGGCAATTCATCTTCAAGTGTCCGGTGTTCCCGCATTGATAGCATCTATGAGGTTCACGGCATTTCCCAAGGTGACTCTTCTTACAATTCAAGCAACGAGGCATTCCCAAGGCTTGTGACCCCGAGTTATACCTGCTTGAGCTTTGACCTCCACCGGATGGCGGTGGGGGTGCACGAAACGATCCCCCTCCCCCATGGTTCCTTTTCTTGTTAGAACCATGTGGCCCGTGGTTCACCCACTTTCTCTTCTTCGCCTCTTCGGCGTCCCTCTTCTTCCTCTCCTCCCATTGTTTCTCCCCTTTCAAGCCTTGATCAACCACTTGAGCGAACGTCATGTTAGGCAATTGTGTTGCCCTATCACGTATCTCCAAGTCTAGAGCATCCTAGAAGTGGTTCACCATCTGGTTCTCGTCACAAGCATACTCCGGTATGTAGTCGGCAAGGTCCCTGAACTTGTACTCCAGTTCCCTCACCATCATGTTACCCCCCTGGGTTAGAAGGGTGTATTCCCTCACCTTTTTGTTCATCTCGAAATCCGAATAGTATTGTGCGAAGAATTCATGTCGGAAATTCTCCCAAGTGACGGTCTCGCCATATTTGCTTTTGGTCCCATCCCACCACTTGGATGCCATCCCCTCAAGCAATCTTACCACAATTCTCAGTTTAAGATTGGGCGTGATTTGCATGTCAAGGGCTGCTTCATTTAGCCTCTTGATCCATTGTGCGGCAACCGAAATGTCCCCTGTTCCATCGAACGGTTTGCACCCCAAATCTCTTGCTTCTTTGATGAATTTTGAGATCCTTATGGTTGGACCTCCATCACCATGGCCCCCATGTGGTTCATCATGGGCTCTAGAAGCACCATGGCTTCCTCCTCTCGAAGCCATGCCCGAAGGTTGCCCTGCTCAGTGCCTTCGGCGTTCCCTCCTCTCCTCACGCTCTCGGTGGTACTGTTGGAGCAGCGCCTCAATTCTTGCCAAGGAGCCATTTTCCTCCTCTTCATCACTTACATCATCATCATCCCCTTCATAAGGGGTCTCAACCGGATCGGTTTCCGGTTGATAGGTCGAGTCCTCATAGGACCAGTAGCTCTCGTTCTCGGTGCTCACATGACCGTCACTCACGGTCTGCGATCGGCCCCCACGGCCCACTCCTCTAGATGCCCTAGAGGTCCTACGGCTGCCCTGCCCGGTCTCCACCGGTGCACGGCCCGTTGGGTTTCTCTTAGTAACCTTGCCACCACGGTCCATTTCTGAAAGAAATTTGGAAAGAGTCGTTAGACTCGTATCAAATGTCAATTGACAGAGCGGTACTTGAGACACTACTTGGCTCAAATTGCTGCCATACCAATTGCTAAGGGTACCATCTTAACAATTAGAGACCTTGCAACTCAAGTACCAAAAGCTCTACAAGTACAAAACATTTATGCTCATGGTTTTCAAAATCATTTTGAAAAGAGAATTTTGAGACTTCATTATGAAGTTTATGGACTAAGGCTCTGATACCAATTAAATTGTCACGCCTCGGACCTGCCCGGACACGTCAACAACCTGCTGTACAATACGAATAGTCAACCACAGTCAAGCACATCCATATTATAGAAGGTGTCTCGAATATCATTCACACATAAGCCATCCATAAACAACATAATAAGCAATCGAATACGTAGCGGAGAACATAGTTTGAAAACAAATGCTACATGTGGCAAACATGAGCACGCATGCTCTATAGTAAAATATTCATGAGCATGTTTATTAATGTTTAAAAACAGAATGGAGGAAGCACAAACCAAGTCTTCCCTCCTAGATGATCTCTCGAGCAACGAGCACAGGAAGCACGCTCTAGCCTCAACCTGAAAAATGGTAGTGGGACGCCCCCGAAGGGGTCAGCACTCTATAGGGCTATAAAGTGCTGGTGTGGATGACATCTAATAGATATACAACAAGTATTTCAAACACAAGACCCTCAAATAGGGTGATAATATAATCTAGGCCGTAACCCCAAGTTACCCATTTTCAAAATATACTTACTTTATATATATAAAGTCAAGTAGTCGACCCGTAGGCCCAAGGTTTGCTTACCAAACATAGCCCAAACCCCGTGACCCCTAGTCACAACAATACATAGGGTTCAACCCTAACACATATGTTTGCATTCTCGAGTCCAACTCGACTACATCACCATGCACCTTATTTAACACAAGTTAACTACTCCACCGTGCATTTCTTGAGTCCAACTCAACTACATCACCATGCACAAAAATCACCCCATCATGTCTACCCAATGCAATTCTATGAGCACGGGCTCAAGTACATCTCCTTACATTGGCATAGACCCCAATTCCTAAGCACTCGCTATGCCTAGAATTGTAATATCAATAATCTATTTTGGGACATCCTTACGGACTGCCCAACCATGATC
The DNA here is from genome assembly GCA_945859915.1 of Cuscuta epithymum. Classification (NCBI taxonomy): domain Eukaryota; kingdom Viridiplantae; phylum Streptophyta; class Magnoliopsida; order Solanales; family Convolvulaceae; genus Cuscuta; species Cuscuta epithymum. The sequence goes on along the minus strand of CAMAPF010000180.1, from coordinate 2,029,844 downwards.
TTAGCATCACATTACATCAAATTTGTCACTTGCATCACAATCAAGTACATCAATTACAATCAAATCCTTAGATTCGATTCCTTAACAATTACAACAATCATTAACTAGTATTTCAATACTATTAAGATTATTCTTATCCATCATATATTCCATTTGTAAAACCCTACATATTTAGAGATATTTAGCAGCAACTTAATCATCCAATATAATACATAACTAATCATTTATGTATCTACACAATTCACACATGTGTAAAATGCCTATTTCACACAATAGTTCATTTAACTCCATTTTTATCAATACTTTACGAAATCATTTCCCATTTCATTCTTTGGAAAATAGATCAATATTCCATCAACAATTTATCATCATAATCCATGGAAAACATGATTTAGGCATTTAGGTAATCTTATGCTTAACCTACAAGGTGTAAGCAACTAGATGTCGATCCTCACCTCAATTGAGCTTCAAAACCTTCCTTCTCGATCCAATGACCAAAGCCTCGGCCAAGGAAGCTTGAGAACTGATTCCTTGCTTAGAAATGATTGTCAAACAGCCTCCTCAAAGTGCTAGTTCAACCCTTAATCGTTGGTACGAAAACAGCCCCTAGAATGGGTGTTTTCCGGTTAACTCATTTCCTAGTTTTCCAATATTTGCTCTAGGTTAGTATCTAACCTTTACATCAATAAAATAACCTTATGAAGACATATTATACACTTGGAGTAGTGTATAATAGTTCCACTAATCGTTCATATCATTTGGAAAATGAAAAGTAAAGGTTTGGGGTGAATACTCACTTTAGGAGAGTAAATCCGTTCCTGCGAGGTTGTGTTTTGCTCGGACGATTTGGAAGCCTTCCACTACTCCGATTCATGCAAACCAGACCTTCACGGATTCCTCGTCTTGAGAGATTTCTTTTGGTATCTTATACGCCTTAATTGGACGATTCAATATCAAGTTATGGCTCAAACAATCAGCACTACGCACTGAAGAACGAACCTGCGGACTGCTCTCTTCCTTCCTTCTCTCTTGGGTCGTGTGGATGCGTTTTGCTCTCTTATCTCTTTGGGGTTCGAATGGGGTGTAGGGGGGAGTGTATAGAGAGCATGTGGCTCACAAAAGAGCATGGGAGATATTTGGTTTGCAATCAAATATGGGGTGGACCTCCCCCTTTTGTTTTTCTTGGAGTTTTTTTTTGCATGTGAGCCAAGAGTCCGCCCCATATAGTCATCTCACCTCTTTTCCTTTGTTTTGCAGGTACCAAGTCCATGTGGAATGGTTCCCAATTGACCCCATTCAACTTGGGGTCCAAAATATCTACCAATACTTCCAAAAATGGGAAAATGGGTCCTATTGTTTTATCTTTTGCTAAAAGATGTCTCTTGTACTCATCCTAATTTATTTAGAACAAGTCAACTTCCTACATCACATTATTGATCTCCAATATGTGTAGGCTCATCTCAATAATTTACATGATGAATATTATAGAAGGAAAAATCCTACTCCCATTATTCAACTCAATAATGTCAAAGATGAGACCATAGACATTTGTATTCTTCTCTAGTCATTCTATCACTTATTTTGACATTGTCATTCATATTATTGGACTACTATCCGTGTGGGTCACCCTCGAGTGAGCCTAGGACGCCATCCTTGAATACTTACTATTTTTAGCAGGTTGAGCCCAAAATAATGCTTGGGCCGCCCAACCCTCCTCAACTTGTCTTGAAAGGTTATGTATCACTATTTAGATAATGTTAGGCTCTTTTATTTATTAATAAGGCCCAAACGAGTATTCGCAAGCCCGACACTAATATACGAGTTCGAACAGTATAATAATCGATCATTAATTACGTAAAACAACAATCGTTTTACAATTGTTTGGGAATCAGAAATTTAATACATAAACTTTGAATTTTTAAATTGAAATTTCAAGGACGTTCGGGTGCGGTGTCACAATATATGTGTACTTACATTTATAATTATAGTAATTATAATTATAATTATAATTTTAGAAATATTCTAATCAGATCAGAAAGATTCAGATCAGATCAGAAGGATTCAGATCAGATCATGAACATTCAGATCAGATCAGGAACATTCAGATCAGATCAGGAACATTCAGATCACATCAGGAACATTCAGATCATATGAGGAACAATCAGATCAGATCAGAAAGATTCGGATCAGATCAGAAAAATTCAGATCAGATCAGATCAGAACTTAAAAAATTCAGATCAGAAACATTCAGATCAGGTTAAGAGAACAACTTCTTAGCCACTATCGGCCAATTCGGCGCCCAGGTGGAGTATTTTTTGCGTCAAAACAAAAGGTGGAGTACTTGTCTGCGGCGGAAACCTCTGCAGCTATCAGCACCCAGCGGAAAAAAGAACGATCACTAAGATATATATTACCCTCAAAGTTGAAACTAATCACAAAAAAACTTGGCCGTATCATGCCTTAGGTATAGCCGGTTGTAGGGTGGAATTTGCCCTGGTTCATGGTTAACTCATACTCGTATTATCATTAGTTTTAGCTCAAATATTGTATGGGGTAATTTTTTGGGGACCTTATGATATTTTTATTTGGACTGTAATCTGTCCCGGATCACATCACACCAGACTAGACCAGACCCGACTAGACTTGGATAGTTATAAGAATACAAAGACATCAGACATAACTAGACTAAACCAGATCAATTCAAAACAGACCAGCAAATTGCAGTCCACATGAAAACATCTTTACAAATATATTCGGACATAAGCTCCGGAAGAGTATTTAATTAATAAGTGAATGATTTCCCATCACAAACGTATTATTGAAGAAAGTTTATTTTATTTGTGGAAGATGTTGTCCTTCCTAACACAAGTCGATATCCTGCTTATGGTTTGGTTTCTAATCGGTTAGTTTTGACAACTTTGGCTTGTTTGAAAATTCAAACCAACGAACTACTCTGTATTACGGAGGTATAATATACGAAGTATATTGTGTTTAATATTTGTTTGGAAAAACTTATTAGCCGTACGTCACCAGAAGGTTAATGTATACCAAGAATCCCAAATGATAACTTGAAAGTGTTCCGTAAATCACCATTCGCATATATGAGTTGTTCAATAACTATTTTATTACCATTTTCAATGTTCTTCAATAGTTGATGTTGCATTCTTAAATTATAATTAAAGGCTTTATTCTGCAGTCAATGTTGTATTTTACGTAGTACGTAGTGTTACTTAATTAACATGTTTTTATTAGAATTTAAATTTTTGTATTTGGTCTGGTTTAAATTGGTTTGGGAAATGTCTCGTATTCGATCAATGAATACGCTTATTATTTACTTGGTCCTTTCATAAGTAGTAAACTTAAATTATTAATGCATCTGGTTCATGGTTAATAATATACTTAGTATTTAAGAGGGAGTAATTACCTACTTAGCAACGTTAGAAAACCTCCAATCAACTATTATTGTCCTAAAACTTAACAATGACATACAGAGTATAATTATTTGAAATATTGTTGTCCTTTAACGATCAAATTTTGAAGAGTGGGCCATGGGACCCCTTTACAAGTAGGAAGTACTTTTTATAACAAAAACTCTTAACAAGTACTTCATGGACTTATTATAGTGCTATAAAAATGTTTGGTATATTGTTTTTTTATATGTAATGTAGGTGTTGGAGTTTACGCTCCCATAATCATGAAATCTATGAAATATCATTCAAAGTTGCTACACATGTTAATCATAATTTGATCATAGTCAGTTTTGTTTGTACTGTTTCAACCAAATCCGCTATTCCACTAATACCATTATCATCCTCTTCCTTCTCATCCGCTGAACTATTCCACTGAGGTAGGGAGAATCATGGGAAGCAAGAGTTTTCTCATTCCACTGGGCGAGAACTAAACTCATGACCTCTCAGTGAGGATACTTGGAAGGACGTATATGCATGATTCATGTTTGATCTATTAAAATCTAGATGGATCTGGAATAATAAAAGTCCCGCGTACATGGTTATTTTACTAGTTTCTAATTAAGTCTAGTCTATTCGATTTAAGCACGATTTATTCTTATTTGATCTACAATGTTCTTAATATTTTACCATTTTGATTTAAGCAGAGTATGGCTGTGTTTGGTTAGTAACGTATTGGGGCAAAACGCCTTTTCTTTAACAAAGCAAAAGCTGAAATTTCCAGCGTTTAGCAAAAGCTGAAATATTTCAAAGGCATTGTATTTGTGTAGCTCACTTTTTTTGTTGTGGTAAACACATGTACTACTCGATCCCAACTCCGTGATAATCGCTACATGTTGATTTAAAGCAAAACCAACAAAAGATATTAATTGAATTAATATAATAATGGGTACAAGTTTCACGACAATCATATAGCAAAAGCACAAAGTAGAGAATAGATGAGAGGAATTGAATGAGGTACTGAAATCGACAATGATAAATGATGATTACAGATCAAGAATTCAATACTCCAAAATATTACGCACATAACTGGTCGTCCCATTAAATAAATAATCTATTTAATATACTAATAAAAATGCAATTAGTCAAATTGCACATAACAAAATACTACGTAATTCGTAACAATAATGCTGTACAAAATTCGGAATACTTCGTTCTTTAATTCTTGCAACATTGTGATTTTTACACTATTCACAGACCTTACTTTGACCACGATTTTCTATTAATATACATAATCAAATTATTATGTATAAAATGTTATTGAATTCCTATCAATGTGAATTTACAAAATATCAACTTTTTATAATGTTTACTAATACATAATTAAATATAATTACAGTCAAAGCTTTGCGTTGTCAAACGTAAAAGTCAAAGTGTCACAAGAATTAAAGAACGGATGACGATAGTAAATAATACGGAGTACTCCTCAATGTTTGAAAGAATAATTATGTAATTTATGTTAAATAGTACTAGTAATTCACTCTATAGACTATAGACTATATAGTATATACAGGCCAAAAATATTGTACTGTGCATATACGGAGTATTTATCAACCATTCATTATACGGAGTATTATACATTTATACAATCGTTTCATTACTTTTCTTTAGTCTGCCATCTCAGGGAAGCCACGGCTTGCGGCTCAGCTTCTTCGCGAGCCGCCGCGGAATCCAAAGCCGCCGCCATTCTTCGGATGGACCAAGCTTTAAGGTAAGACCTCAAGAAAACAAAAAGTACGAAGCTGTTAAGGACGGCGTTGAACCCCCACGCGCCCATCCCGTTGCACCCACCGCCTTTCCTGAAATGCAAAAGCAGGACGCCGACGTGGCACGCTGAGTTGGAGAGCAGGAAGCCGAGGTGGCAGTGAACCACCGAAGGAAGCCAAGCCGGGCGGCGGAGCCCCAAGTCTGTCAAAAACCTGCACGCGCTCGCGGCGGCGGACCCGAGCGTGGCGATGAGAATCGCGACGACTTGGAAGGATTGGGTGAACTCAAGCCACAGGAACGCCATGCTTATGAGGGCGGAGTGGTTGAAGAGGTGGAAGAGGGAGAGGCGCCGCCGCCGTAGTACGACGAGGTACGTCCGGAGGATGTGGAGGAAGCGGGAGAGGTAGAAGGCGTACGACCAGAAGAACACGCGCCCGATTGGGCGCGTCCCGATCGGGAAACAGAGAAGCCACTGGAACGGCGTCGTCCTGGACCGCTGCCACATCCACCGGGTGTCACGGATTTCCGCGGCGGCGGAGGATAAGGTTCCAAGAAAGATTGCTGAGGAAACTAGGGACATCGTCAGGCTGTGAAGCGCCGGGAGGTGGCCGACGGGAACGGGGCGGCGGCCGACGAGAAGGAGAAGGATGAGGTGGAGGGTAACGGAGGTTATAATATAAATGGTGATTGAGGTGATGAGAAATGACCATGTTGACCCCCACACTGATGAGTTCCACCGGAAACCGACGACGGAAGGATGCTCAGATAACCAATAGCTGATGCCCATCGTATATGTGCTTTATATACGACTTTGAGTGTTGAGATCAATTCAAACATTTGACGGCTATTATAGATTTATAGATTTTATACAAGTAATATAAAATGACATGGAAAAAGTAATACGAGTATTTTGACTAGAAGGTTGGGTCAATTCGTCCCTTCCTGCGATTTGGGTACATTCAGTTAAATGATTAACCATCTATGGGGTCATTGCTTAGTTAAGCACAACTTTTGGCCCTAAGGTTAAGTTCATATTTGTGATCTGAAAAAATGCATTCCAAAAAATGTCATCTTCATATACGCTATAAGTACTCTGGCAAGTCAGGTCGCTTTGTATGTGTGCAGGTCCGGTCCTGACATTTTATGGGCCCGGGACAATACAAATATGTTGGGCAATGTGTGGCTGACTCTAAGTCTATTTCTAGGGTTTATGATCGAATCTGTAATGATTGTCTTGCATTTTTACTCAATACTACGTATTAATGAAAACCGTTTTAACAATACAAAAAGTACATGCTATATATAATTAGTTACAGACATAACCACTCTGAAAAATAAATTTAATTGATGAATGAATGGAAATTAATTAGTGTTTTTATATCATTTAGAAATGTTGATATATACTCCGTATAAAATTACTTACTTGTAAATCACAAAAGTAAGACATGTGATTTTGAAATTGCAAAATTTATTGCTTTAGGGTGTTACATTCATGAAGTTAATTTGATGCATTTTTAAATATGGAGGTTAATGTGCAAATTTATATTTCACGAGAATGTTTGATACATAAAATCTAAAACTTGTTATGGATATTTTCAATGCAAACAACTCATTTGAGAACTACGATGTTGGAGAGTTTTTTATAATGAAAAAATGTTGTGTCCTACCCGATATTTGTTAATGGATTGACTTCATCAGTTCAAGGATGGATCTAAAGAAATTAGATCAAATTTAAATAGATCAAAGTTAAATAGATCATACCTAAACCGACTAAAAAGCCAGTCCAATTATGTGTAACATTGGCAACAATACAATTGTGTGTTTCCATCATCACTAAATAAACAAAGACGGAGATTCTTAAAATAAGAGTAAAAATAAAGTATTTTTGTTAATTAGGAGTATTGTGTTCTCTTACGTTTATATTAAAATATCAACACATTTTAATAAGTTGACAATAATTATGAATGCCACTATGTTAATATGGATTTAGGAGTATAGCATTTACTCCCGTCTTTAGGCAAATTTTTGGGCAATTTCTTTAAATGAAAATGTATTACTATAGCATGGTTGTTCATTTGTTTGAGAATGAAATGTGCCTGTCTTTAGGCAGATCTTATGATACAAATACAAAAACGGTTTATTCATCTGATACGCAAACTACCATAGCCGCTGAAAACCTTCCTGCTTTGAGTGCTTTCACTTTCTATTAAATAAACAAATAAATAGTATGCAGTACATATAAATACAACAATAGAAGTTGCTCAATACGAGTTCAAAACGTATATTAAATGTAAAAATAAATCTAATTAATTACGATAGTATATTTTATTTTCCCTATAGAACAATTATTTAAACATATTAAAAGAGAAAAAATTGATCAATACTTTTCAAAAGTATGAGTGAATTAGTCCGATTTTGATAATAATGATAATCTTATTTATAAACTTTGTCTTTGTTTAATGTATATTTAGGGAATTTTCTCATACTCAGCTCCTTAATTTGAGACAAAGATATTGTAGGTTTGAGGGCCTAATTGTGATCTACGAGTTAAGTTTCAACCTCCCGTTGACTTTTGTGAAGCTAAGAAGAGACCGGGAAGACGGCGATTATATGTTTATTTGGTCGTATCATTGACGAATTAAATTCTTGCGCTAAATTCTTGTGGTTGATTTCGGATCCGGCGTCTCTGCCTTGGTTAAGCAGCCAAGGAGGGTGCCTGGCTGTTTTCATCCATTAGATTAAAAAATGAAGGGTTGAAGATGAAGGGTTCCATTTTTTGCACGAATCTCGAGGCCTACTTTTCGATCTGTGCCGTCCATTTGAGTAAGGCACCTCTGCCTTAAGGCAGAGGATCCCAATCCGTTGATTTCATCCAACAAATTATCTTACCAACCTGGCCCCGCCCCCACGACTTTAACCACTTCAATGAAAGATCGCGTGAGTTACTGTGTTGTGCTGAACATCCGGAAGAAATAATGAACAAAATTTCCAAGACTAAGGGACCGTTTGTAGAAAATGAACAAATGAATAAAAGTTTTTTTTTTTTTTTTCATTTTTTGGCTTTAAATTATTGAAATAGGTGTTTTCAAGTCACAACTTCTGCTTAAATCATTCTACATAATTGCAATACTTCTAAAGAAACCATTTTCCCGCTCACACATATTGCTATTTCCACCGTTAGATCGCAAAATAGATCTACGGCATTGGCTTCTCAACTTCTCAGCTGTCTCCTTCAATTCGATCTACGGCATTAGCTCCTCAGCTTCTCCTTCCTTTCGACTGGAAAATTCCTCAACTCCTCAGCTTCGCACAAATCAAATTGCTTTCCAATTCTCATCGCTCAATTCCTCACTTGAACAAATCGATTGTTGAAGAGGCAAGGCCAAAATTGCAGAAGAGTTGTGAGAAGTAGCAGAGGAAGATGAAGCCATGGTATGGTTGTAGAAGAAGAGGCGATACCTCTGAACTCAGCCACTGTACCGCTCCTCAGTTCTCATCTCTCAATTCCTCCCATGAACAATCGATTAATGAAGAGGCATGGCCGAAATTGCACATGAATTGGGAGTAATTGCAGAGGGAGACGAAGCCATGGCTGCAGAAGAGGATACGCCCCCGCATTCTTCTTTGGTGCCACTTCTCCTGGCCATCTTCGTTAGTAAGCGATGAGGTACTGTTCGTATTTTTATTTAGCAATTTTATTGATTTTATTAATTAATTTTATCAATTCTATATTCTCATTTTCATTATTCTATGATTCAACCAACTATTTTTCTTCTCATTTCCGTAATTACCAATTTCAATATTGGCCGAAATTGCAAATGAATTGGGAATAATAGCAAAGGAAGATGAAGCCATGGCTGCAGAAGAGGAGAGATGCCCCTGCATTCTTCTTGGGTGCCGCTTCTCCTGGCCATATTCGTCAGTAAGCAATGAGGTACTGTTCGTATTTTTATTTAGTAATTTTATTTATTTTATTATTTCATTTTCAATTCTTTATTCTCAATTTCATTATTCTATTATTCAACCAACGATTTTTCTTCTCATTTTCGTAATTACCAATTTTAATATTGTTTGCTTACTCAGATATGGATAATAAGCTCAAGTTTATTGAGCTTTTACTTGAAGATGATAGCAGAAATTTTTAGCATTCATTGGTTGTTAATAAGCTTTCTAAATTGGTTAGATCTGAGTAATAAAAAGGGATATGCTTCAGATTGTTTTTTATCAATACTAAAGAAAGTCAAGCATTGTGAAAAACTAAAAATACTACGAACAATCTGTTTTAAAGATTGCTTAATACTACCTCCTTTCGTAGGTGCAAACTTAATGAAATAGACAGGGAAAATTGTCTTTTCCTTCCTCTTCTCGATTTCAAGATGTAGAAGTAGGTCGTTGGTTGAGTAGTGTTGGTTCCTCTTGTTAATTAGGATTCAACTAACTTCCCATAGTCAACCTCATCGAGGTAATTGATTCAATTTTATTTTATCTTATTTTATTGGTTTACATGTACTTTTGTATATCTTTGTTTTTTCTATATTTAGTTAATCAACATTGTTATGGAAATCCTATGATAGCATCAAATCCCGGAGATCTTGATAGTTGACATAAGCATAAGTTTCTAATGATCCTCCCATTTTTTAATTTCAATTAGGAATTAAGACTTATGAGTTATGACATTCTTTTTATATTAGAAATTGAAGTGATGATCTAACTGTACTTTGATGAGTATTAACAAGGGCTACAGTTTGGATCGTGAATTTGTCATAGTTAGTCACTTAGTCCTCAAGGCTTTGTTCTGAAACAAATGTTTGTTCAAACTCACTTTTTTTACTTCTTAAACCCTTATATGTATTTAATTGGTCAAACTCAATCGTGCTCCTCTTTATATTCTCCTTCACTTTTAACGTTGAGACTTTATCACACTATTTAGTATTAAAGTATTTAAAATAGATGACTATTTAAATCTGAAATGTCCTCTTTGCCTATTTTACCTGTGCAGTTCTAATTTCTTTGCTATTATTATAGTCATTCTGCACTGTTGCTAGGAGGATCCTTCACCAAATTGTTCTTTTATTAGTACTCCATCTGTTCAGAATAAGGTTCTCAAATTTAAATATAATAGTAGTATCATGTTGTTTAAGATCAGCTCTCACTGTACTTGACTTCTACCACCTACTTTAGATAAATGAACTTTGAGAACATGAGAAATCAAATAAAAGTCATGTTAAAAGTCATATTAGAATGCCAAATCAAATATGAGAAATAAATTAATAAAGTAAAATTACAATTAGAAATCTTGATTTTTGAGAAACCAGATTGATATATTAAAAGTCATGTTAAATATATCACTTAAATGGTGGGTAAGTAGTGGAACATCCATCTTAAATCACAGAGAATATGTAACATGTCGTTGAATCCCATTTTATCGTATAGCGACTTCAGTTGGTTGTTCTTCCAAATGGGGTGGAGTTCATTGTTATTATTATTAGTTATTTTAAGATAACATTGAATATAATTTACTCTATCCAATTAGGAGAATTTGGGCCAAAAGGCTGAACTTTTTGTGTTTTCCTACTGTTTGACATGGCTGGAGATTTATCTTTTTATGGGTTTTCTAAAATTGTAAGCGGCTGCTGCTTTTTATTATCAAGAATGCTTTATTGAGGTGATCCTTTCTCTGTTTCAGTATCTACTCTTATATTATTTTAAAGGTAGACATTTTTTCTTAAGACTATGATTACATTATCTCTTTGTTTGGATTTCGTATCCGAAAGGGGCGTGTTCTTTAAGGGTTGACATTAGACCTTTAGTTCCCCTTTGGAGAGCCATTATGTTCTTGAATACTTGAGTTGAAAGTTATTTTTTAATTTATGTAGGTTGACCTGGTAGGTCATATGTAAAGGCTCTAGATCTATAGGGTGTTATGATTCTTATGAACATCATCAGATTGACAATGGTGGTGGAGTTCCTATATTCTCTTTTTTGTCAATATCTTCTTTTGGTATGCATCTCTTTTGCTTGATCTGGATCTATTCCTATTGAAAGTATAAAATGTGAAGTCTATGATATATAAAATCAGTTTTTAAAATCTTCTCTGTAATCAAACAACTGATATTCCATTACTTGAAACTCGACCAACTCTAGACCTCTAGGGATTCTATTTTATATTTCAAAGTGGAAGACCCTCATCAGTACTGGCAGAGAAGAAAAAGCTATGAAAAACGAATAATTGAAAGTGTTTGTTTCATAAATTTTTCATACAAAATATACTTATATACATGGTATAATAAAAAAACAATTTTAAGAAGTCACATGTACCTGCATTTAAAAATAACCAACCAAATAGTTTAAGCTCTTTGATGCCTGTATAAGTATACATGTCAACTGATTGTTATATTAGCATTCATACCAACAACTACACTTGAAAGCATCAACCCAGTCTTACTTGCCAACTAGCACGTTTAGTTTCTTTATGGGAGTATAACCAGATGGAAAAGAAAGAAGCTTAATAAAGGAGTATAACCAGATGGAAAAGAAAGAAGCTTAATAAATTGTAAGCTTATGGGAGTATCACCATTTTTAATTAGAGTGACAAATAAAAACCAGCATTTTTATCTAAGTTTTTGTTCTTAGTGATTATTTCCCCTACAGGCAGCTTATGCTATTATGTTTGATAGCATGAGTTGTCGTTCAACTCTTTGGACCAAGAGGTTAAAAGAAGTATGCTTAGAACCCTTCATCAACTATTTTTTCAAGGATAGCATGATCTTGATCAATTGTTTTAAATTATTTTTATCCATACTCGAGAAGTCAAATTTATTTATATAACTTTCTACTTTTAAATTACTCAAGGTCATTAAAAGTGATCTGAACCTTTAGGAGGCCTCAATATTTCAAGCACCCGAGAGCTCTAAAGAAAACCCTAGCAAAAGAGAAACTTAATGTGTGAACATGCTAACCAGTAATTGAAATTTGCTTAATATGGGTGTTTTATTATGCTCAAGGTATAACTATGGAGTAGTCATTGCTGGTGAGAAAGAAGTTGTCATAGTTGCTGATTGTTTTGGACACTTTTGAAAAGCATCGATTTCCAATAAGCACACAAATGGATGACTTAACTTACCTGGATGCTAAAGCAATACAACTATCATGCAAGCCACTTTCTTAGTATCTTGAAATATTAATTCATTTATGCCACTTTTGTAGGTGAAGCAAAAGATGTAATTTTTGTTAGACTATTATTTTTATTCGTTGAGATTGTTCAAAAGTATCATTGATTTTGAGTTTTGCTCAACTATGTTATTTGGTCTATCCTGTTGATCTTTGTTCAATGGAGGCAGATTATATCATTTATTATTTTATCTTATTTCATCACATCCCAATATGTGTACACATGCATGCGAGGTTGTTTTTAATCCCTTATGTTTACGGTTTTTTTTTACAAAGAAAACATCCCCTTTTTCGATTCTTTTCGCCCTTATGTTTTTAAGGCAATATGGCACTCATCAAGACAAATACATGATATGTCACCCTTAAATTATAAGAGATGCAGTTTCGATACGTGAAACTGTGAAAATATTGTGATATTTCGATAAAAGATTTCAAGGTTTGTTTTTATGTAAACAATTTTGATAAAATGACTTGCCATGTTGTTTATGCAACACATCATAATTTGCTCATGCATTGTGATATGTGAATCCAGACGTCATTTATATAACTTAAAGCTAGACAATATTAAAATGTGACTATAATTTCAAGGTGATTATAAGTGACTCCTATTTAAGAAAAAATTGTAGTGCCTGTGTTTTGAAAATTCACATTATTTTTACTTTTACTTCGAATTTTTCCCCTGTGGTTATCAATATAAAAGTTGTCACAACCAAATTTTAGAGCATATTTTTTCACAATGATACTTATATAAACATTTACAAAACGTAATAATTATATCATGCATCCCGTGCAACGCACGGGTGAAAATCTAGTTAAACATTTAAAAGCTAAATCTGGAAATAGATAAATGAGTGTTGTTTAAATTACTTTTCCTACTTTTTCTATTATACAAACAAAACTTATTTTACCAAATCTACCAACGATTAATTTACTTTTTACAAGTACTTTTTCTTAAAATAGTACTCCGTATTAACTTTTATTATTAAACAATTTTTTCAAAATATTTTAAAAAAAATAGAAACAACAACTAACACACACTGCATAAGTGTCACGTCAATGAAGTTAATGAAGTGATGAAGAACATGAAAAGGTAATGAAACACTGTGGTGACTTGACAAGAAAAGGTATGAGAATAAGAAGTCATTTGGTAACATTGTATTTTGGCTTATCAGACTTATCAGTCAATTTTTTCACCAAACACGTAACTTTTGTTTTCTCATGCTGAATTGTGTAATAATAAGAAAAAGTAAAACTGCAGTTACTTTTCTGACTGTATTGACTGAAGTTACTCTAGATCACCATCTTAACTGTTTTTACATATAATTTTTCTTTATTTTATTAATAAGATATATTTTAATTTTTTTCTTAAAACAACAGAATCAGCCAATGCAGCCACTTCTGTCAGAAATTCATAAATTTCAATAGAATACCCCGATTTTGGTCTTACCAAACAGGTTCTACAACAGATACAAAATATAACACTAGGACAACAAATTTTCTATTATTCCCAAAATAAATGTCCACCTCTTTTAATTTTTACTTCTAATCCAAAAGGTTTAAGAGTTTGGGAATTTAATTAGTTAGACATCCTCTAATTAGAAGAGAGTGATGTAAAAGAGAAACAGTGATTGGACTCAATGTAGTCATGTAGATTCCATAATTGTTTTTTAATAATGCCATTAAAAATACTACATATGTCTCCAAAACAACTTCTAATTTTCCCTATTTAGATGTCCCAAAATAAACTTTTTTTCATTAAGGATTATTAGCTTTTTTTTTTTAATCTCAAACTATCATCAAATTCATAAATCTATCGTATTCTTTCACTTTTATCAATAAAAGACTCAAACCATTTTTTCAACAATTATGTTTTACTTTTTTATTTTTACAAAATTCCACATTTTTATCAATTAATATCAATAAGATATATATAAGCAATACAAGTTCGTAAACTTAAAACTAGAAAGAAGTGAAAAATTGTAAAATATAAATATGATTTTTTCTTAAAATTTACTAATTCATCCATTGAAAGTGTAATTGTGAGAAACGTTGAAGTTTGAGTCTTTTTTTAATAAAAGTGAAAGTATGGGATAAATTTGTGAATTTGATGATAGTTGGAGATATATTTAACTAATAATCCTTTCAATAGAAATTATTTTCAGATAACAAATATCAAAATTACCCTTACTTTTTACTTAATTTGAAATAAAGTAAGGGCATTATTGGAAAGTCAATTTCCCAGTTAAACTTATATAAATATGTGTGCAAGTCACAATGCGAAGTTGTTTGCGGGAGAAGGTTATTGTTCCATCTAGACACTCCCCTACAATTTTTCTACTTCCCCTTTAGATGTTTTTCTTTCTAATTATGCAGTTAAGAATTTCATTTTGTAAAGTCTTTCCACTTCAGTATTTTATGATGTTTGATGTTTTGTTGCTTCCAATCTTTCCATTGTAATCTTCTTTTAATCATGTTTTGCTTAACTGTAGTATTAGTATTTAACCCGTGCGTTGCACGGGAAAACATTTCATAGAGAATGTAAACATTTGAATGATAATAGAACTATAATTTAAACATTCGAAGTATATAATTTAACATCTAAGAAATCACATATGAAAAAACCTATAAATTGTTATACACTTCTTTGTAAACAACATTTAGTGCAATATTGCTTGGTTGACCATCATCATCACATATGACAAATTATGATCTTGATGGACTTGTAACTCTCGATACCGCAATGTATAATTGTTAGTGAGTAAAAACCGGACGCCGCAATAATATATGTATCAACCATTTCTAACGACTGTCTTTGACTCTTATTAATCATCACCGCATAACTAATCATAAGAGCAATTTGTTTGCGCTGAAACGTGAAAGGGAGCTTCAAGTCCATAGGCGTTAAATTAAGTCGGGGAATAAGATACTTTTCACCAACATTTGATTCTGACATCATCCGAGTCTCAATAATATGAGTCCCGTGTTTAGTTGCCATGAGTCTTGTACCATTGTATAACCCAACAATGTGATCTGTGTTTCTCATAAACATCACAGGCACACCCATCTTAAGCTTGAGTTCATGACTTGGCACACCAGAACATTTGATACTATTAAGAAGTTCCGGAGAATGAATGTCTTGAAAGAGCTCGCTATCTGAATCAGAGGAAGATGCCGAATCACAGCTTAATTATGTCCTTTCCACGCCTGGAATGAGCCCCAACATGTAATCATTGATCTTGTCTCACTCATCAATCGTAGGCACAACAATGGCCTTATAATTATATATGAAATGTTGTCCCTATGAGTCAAGAAATCTGGATACGTCCCGTCAACAATAGACTCAATGGGATAATCTATCATCGGAGTAAGATATTCAGAAGGTATGTGGACTTTTAATTCCTCATCCTAATTGTCTCCCAAAATACCATCACCTATCTATAAATTCCAATCTACAAAGCGCTCTATGTCAGCTGTGCTGGATGATTCGGTCACATGTGCAAGCCTCATGTTCCTTGTTAGTTTCAACACCCTACAATATGACCACAAATTTGATGTATTTAAAGACGATTGGACAATATCTTGTCTCATGCCTTTTGGAATGACCAGCAATATCTGTCGGAAGTCTCATCCAAATGCAATAGTTTTTCCGCCGAAAGGCATAGCAGAATCACACTCCGGCGAGAAGTGAATGACATCTCTCATAGTGCATTCTAGAGCTTCAAAACAGTGCTTATGCGTCATTGGAGACTCATCCCAAATAATTAGTCATGTCTGTTCAAAAATTCTAGCCAACGGACTGCCGTGTTTTATGTTGCATTAAGTGGAATAGCAAACCTCGAGTGTGCGGTCCTTCCTCCGGGAAGAAGGAGTGATGCAATACCGCTGGATGCGACGTTCAATACTATTTCTCCTCGTGATCTAATTGCCGCAGACAAAGTCCTCCACAAATATGTTTTTCCCGTGCCACCATGTCCATATAAGAAAAACACAACGCCACATTTGCGGTCGACGCATTCCATGATTATTTCGTAAACAACTCGTTGTTCATCTGTCATATCCTTCAACAACTTTTGAAGTTCTTCAGCCATCACACCTTTATCGTACTTCAATTCTTCATGAATGAGAATTTCCTCCATGGAGGGGATATAAAAATCGAGGGGCACTGGCATTCCAACGTAGTCACGCAATGATTTTCCTCTTTGTTGGAGAAACTTCTCAATCTCCACTAAACAGTACTTCTGAATTTCTCCTTTGTCTAGTTCCAACTCTTCAGAAGAGATGACACATGTATTTAATGTAATGTATGAGTCAAAGAATATGAATTAGAAATAATTTTTAGGGATAATCGCATATATGGTCCCTCAGTTATCCACGAAATTAAAATCTCAGACCTGTATTTCGGAGATTGTAAATGTCACCCCTCAATTGTACATAATGCTGTAAATGTGGTCCTTTTGAGGGGTGAAATATACAATGTGGACGAGAGTACATTTCACTACTTAAAGGACCACATTTACACCAATTTGGACAATTGAGGGGTGACATTTACAATCTCCGAAATACAGGTCTGATATTTTAATTTCGTGGATAACTGAGTGACCATATACGCGATTTTCCCTAATTTTTAACCACTGAAAAACATTAAAATATTATGACTAATATAAATGTGTACCTTGATCATGAAGTGTAACACTTGAGATTTAATATAAATGGATTAATAGTACTACTCATACCAACAGAGGTGCATCTCCTTTTAAGAGAGCTCATTACCTAAGAACTTCAAAGTTAAGCGTGCTTGCTCGGGAGTAGTCTTGGGATGGGTGACCCCCTGGGAAGTTTCTCATGGCGCGCATGAGTGAGGACAAAGTGCGTGGTAAAGGCTCGTGGTGGTTTGTGGGGATAGCACTAGAGGTCCGGAGAGTATGTGGAGTAACTACCTCGGGTCCTGCGGGGCCGGGGTGTTACAGGTGGTATCAGAGCAACCCCGCGACATTGTGATGACCCGTTGGATATCGGGCGGGCACTTAGCGGGGGAAGATTCTAGGATTTGATTGAGATTTGAGATTGGTTCAAGGGTGCAACGAGGACGTTGCGATCCTAAGTGGGGGTGATTGTAACACTTGATATTTAATATAAATGGATTAATAGTACTACTCATACCAACAGAGGTGCATCTCCTTTTAAGGGAGCTCATTCCCCAAGAACTTCAAAGTTAAGCGTGCTTGCACGGGAGTAGTCTTGGGATGGGTGACCCCCTGAGAAGTTTCTCAGGGCGCGCACGAGTGAGGACAAAGTGCGCGTAAAAGGCTAGTGGTGGTTTGTGAGGACAGTACTATTGGTCCGGAGTAACTACCTCGGGTCTCACGGGGCCGGGGTGTTACATGAAGGTTCTTCCTCATATTGTTTAATATGTCTTCTGAAAAATAATTCCAACACTTTTCCCACACCGACTCAGGCTTAGTCATCGATCCCTACAGTAAAAGAATAACAAATAAATGACGCAGCCATCGCGCCATTGCTGAATGACTTAACTATATAGTGCCACCTATGCAAGTACGCTTTGTCATCTCCTGTAACATGCGAGCATAACATGCATCCCTAAATGTGTCATATATCTTTACATCCACGGTTCGCAACTCTTCATAACTTCTTGACTCTTTTACTACATTCAACATAACTCTCAAGTAGTATTTCTCACCTGCTCTGAGACGCACAAAGAATACACGCCCAACTGCAAACCCTTTTTTGCTGTGGTGACCACTCCCTTTTCGATTTGTTCCATGTGAACTAGATGGGATGTCAACGTATGTCAACTCCCTGGCCTCCTGATAAATTTGATTTGCTCTCATCCAAGCTGTAAACTTTGTAGAGTGAAGAGTGGTGTTACAGAGTACCAACTCAATGGATGCATCAGGTTTGTGGTATACATTTTGCTCTCCTGGTAGATGAGAGCTTAACCGCTCAACCGGAACATCCCTGCAATGGATATGGTATGAAAACATTCTCTATGGTATTATCAACAAGCATAATAAAGAAATAAAGACATTCACCCAGTCGGGTAAGAATTGAAATACGCAGGTACAAGGAAGTTACATCTCTCGGTCGGGTGAGAAGTGACCCGGGACAACCAATCGTGTTGAAACACAAGAACATGGCTAATTGATTTGAAGTTGACCGGTACCCGGTCGGGTAATTAAGCACTATACCCGGCCGGGTACCCAACCAAAGGTGTTGAAAAACACCTATAAATAGCACACTTTTCTTTCACTAATTCTCATTCCTTTTTCCATACTCTTAAGCTCAGTTTGGAATAGTTATTTCTTTATATTTTTCTAGCTTTTTTAGTCTCCAAATGAGGAGATTAACTTCCATTTCTTGGATTTGCCTTTTAAGCTTGATGAATATTGATGAAACGGTTAGCAACACAGGGGGGGGTGAATTGTGTGTGAGGAACCGTGGCAGTTTTTCGCCCAGTTCTAGTGCGGGGTATAGGAAATTGCGAAATAGTAAAGTGCACAAGGATTTAACGAGGAAAAATCCCTTGGCTCAAAGGGATTAAAAAACCTCGACCTCCCTCGGAGGAATTTTAACAACTTCACTAAAAAGCCTTTGAATGATTACAAGGGAAACTCTCCCAGTCTACCCTTGAGCCACCCCAACTCTATCCTCTCTAGGAAGAGTTACGCTTCTCTACCTTGCGGGTAGAGAGCCTCTCAGCTTTACAACAAAGCTCTCACTCACACAAATCAACCCGACGAGGCTGCTCTTAGCCAATCCTCAAAACCCCAATACAATATAAAGAAGGGAAAGAAGAAACTATATCTAGAACTCCGAGTGAGCAGTTTCAAGTGCCTTGAGCTCCAGTAATTCTTTTATGAATATATCTCTCAATGTCTATCTCGGTCAAGCACGCATCATTTCTCTTTGGCTGCTTCGTTTATATAGGTTGTCTTAGGCAGACCGTTTAAGCATCCTTCCTTGAATAGTTGATCTTCTAATCTTGGGACTTGCCTCGATATTTTGAATTGCTTTTCTTTCATAATATTTCCCATATTCGAGCTCAATATATAAGGCAGCCAAATAAAATATCATGCTCATATATTCAAGATGGCATATCAGTCATAGATTAAGAGAATATTTCCTAAGTACATACGGCCCATTCAAAATACGTGTGATCAATCAAGTTGGATATTCCAAGCTACTAGAATTAATTAGTAACGAGAACAAGCTTTGGTCAACTATTAAAAAGGTAGGAATATTATTCTTGATATAAGAGAGGGATCCTACGTCCAAGATATGGATTCCCTTAAAAAACAATTTCTTTTTCTAAGTGGATGCAATCATTCAATAACCTTTCCATAAAGATATTCAATTAATATTTCCACTAAGGATGATTTTCAAATCCGTATAGCAAGAATTCACTTAACAAGTATAAGTGTTATGGTCAACTTCCAATTATAAATCATGCACTCACATTATAGCAAGTAAAGATACTTTCCATAAAGTATTAAACTATATTTAAATGAGTAGATGTCAAGTCAAGTATGAAAAGAGAATAAGCACTCAAATAGGTACTCATATGCAAATTACGTATACCATATAAAGGTCATGCATAGAAGATAATATTGTTTAAAATAATATTCTTGACAAGTATGAGCACTCACACAAGGAAAGCACATTAATAGGAAATCAAGTAGATGCACTCATATTAATTCAAGAGTGCACAAATTAAATCACAAACAGGAACTAGAAATGATTCTGTATTAGTTCCACTTGCAGGGTTAGTCAACGACACAATAATAATGTCCATTTGGACCTAAGGATAGTTATCAATCAAAAACATATATATCCATTGTAGGATAGTTCCGGGTTCAGGTCTACGGCTTGTTCCACCTGCATGGTTAGTTATCAATCAAAACATATATGTCCATTGTAGGATAGTTCCGGGTTCAGGTCTACGGCTTGTTCCAAAACACGACTTAGCTTCCTTTCCTGCAATCACTTATAGACCAAAAGTAACAGTAGTCGTTTGTCATCAACAAAACAATATGTTCCAACAAATATTGAAGTTGTGAGTTATTTTCTTAACTTCTTCTCTTGAATATTAATTCTTCCCTTAATCTTATTTCTATATTTATGTTGGGGTGTTGCTAAGTGACGATTAGTTAACGCTTTGACATTAATTATTACTAGAAACGATCAACGAACCGATGATTAATTATTGATGGTTTCACAAGTAAGTAACTTCGGTTTATTAATGCACGATCGTGGTTAATAAACTTAAGAGGGATTAATTTTGTTGGTTAAACCGAAACCGTTGTGTTGAGGTTATCAATCTCAATTGATTTCATCAAGGAGTTAAAAAGATTAAATGCTACTATTAAATCGGTGACGTTGTTCTATATTTGATTAATAGTAAGGGTTGTCAATGAACGGTCATTGTTAATAACTACCCTCGATGAATTGGAGATACTCCTCGATTGAGTATTCGAGAGGGGATAAGTTAAGGGAAAGTTCCCGAAATAGGACTAAAACAGTTTAATAATTCCAAAATAGGACTGACATGTTTTTTATTCCCAAAATAGGAGTAATTACTGTCAAGTTTGGAAAATCCTGTCATGTTTGAAGTCTGGTACTGCCAAAACATGACAGTAATTAGTCCTATTTTGGGAATAAAAACATGACAGTCCTATTTTGGAATTTTCAAACCTTTTTAGTCCTATTTCGGGTAATATCTCATAAGTTAAAGATATAACAAGGATAGACTAAATATATCAACAAGTGGAAAGTAGCAAAACCAAGTTCTTTTTATCTTTGAATTAAATAACATATAAGTCATTCATCTTAGTGTTTAATTAAATTAAATCACACAATCCCAAAATCCCCCCTTTTTATTACTAGTTTCATAAAAAGATAATTATTCTTTTCCCTATGGATACGAACTCTACTTCAGTAGATCACGTATAAATGATAGTATCGATTTTATTTTGAGGCACACATGACTTTAGTGTCGTCATGGACTGCATGCTTAAACTAAAATGTGTTGTCTAATTCTAAGTTTGGTTTGAAAGTCTTTTTAAATGCAACGTAATAAAAATATACATTCAAATAGGTTTTCAAGCAGATTTCAAAGCTTGCATATATAGTTAAAAAAAAAAAAGTATATTGCAATATATTCACACAAAGCCCTAGTCTCAATATTGTTGCTTGTTTTGCTTTAAGTTGATTTCTTGGAAATAATAAATTTGAATTTTCTTACAGGCTTAAAATATTGTTACTAATATTTCATATATTAGAGCATCTAAGTTATAGTACATCAAAGGCGACAAACTTCATGTCTAATCTACCAACGACACCATCCATAACCACCAGAAAACGTCCAAGAAATACCTTACTTACTAAGCCAACAAAAGTCAATGAGAACTGTCATTAGAGACTCCATTGCCACATGTGGCTTAGTGCATATGGCTTGAATAGTGAAGCTAAGTCTTGGTAGTGACATGTTAGGGCATTTTACTTCACTTTTAACATAACAAGTGACACATCAACTCACTTTTTAAAAATATTTTGAAATATTTTATAATTTCATTTTCCCATAAGTCACATTATTCAAGTCAGAGAGTCCCAAAAAATATTCTAAGTAGCTTTTGATATCAATTTTTCAATTGAAACGATATTATCAAACAATTAATCATTTATAAACTTATTTATGCATAAATGAATACCCTTGATAGAATATAATTATGGGTCCATTAATATTCATACATTGTCCAATTCATTATGGGTCCATTGATATCATTCATGTCACCGTCAAATAAATTACTATCAACAACAGTCCAATCAAAATTTGATTAGAAAAATTACCTAGATCATCTCCATTACAACAATATGCACACTGCATATGAGACATGAACGATCAATATACACATAAAATAAATTGATGTCATTTCACTCTCTTTATTTCAACAGTTTTATCAGCTTTTGGTAAGATTTTCTTAACAATGTCAAATATAACATCGATGTAGACATTATATTGTGGTTGAAATTGTTAGAACAGAGTTACCAAAAATAGATAAGATCGTGGAAAGATGGTGAGAAATTTCATAAATTTATTTATGTGAATCTCTCTCTCTCTCATGTGACGTATGCAACGTGAACATTGTTGCATTTGAGTATCTATTTGCCATTCTATAGTTAGTAATACATTCCATCAATAAGTGATAAACAATGCTCCGTGTGTTTTTAAATTAGTCGAAAGATAAGTAGTTGAATGCGATTCAAAATGTGACTCGGAGCATTTTCCACTATTTTCTGACCAAGAATCCTTTTCATGGTTGGTTGAATCCATGTGTGAGGAGTTCATGTATGAAGTCAATCGATTCGATGAAATATCTCTTTTCAGCCAATATAGTGTTCAAAAGAAAGAGATGCTCAAAACAAAGACCCTTATCATTAGTATAGATGATGCTAGAGTTTGAAGAAGAGAAGAATAAAGAAGGTAAGATCTTGTTTATGAATGAATTGAGATGTATTTGGAACAACACTATTTGATGGAGTTCAGAAAAAAGAAGAACACAACTCTATCAAGTATGAAGTGCGAGAGATAATCCCAAGTAACATGTTATATTTCAGGGATGATCGAGAAGTGTAATATGTCTACGTAGGAAATCTCAACTCAGAAAAAGGATTCAAACAGTAGAATAGAGAGTAATTGAAGAACAAGGGAAGAGTTGATTCATGGAATCATTTTTAGTTCTCTTTTACTCCATCGAGCAGGGTTGTATACAAAAGCTAGCTACACTATTAGCTACAACAGACTTAACAAAAAGCTAACAGAATAACCCTCATCTATATATATTTTTATCCATTGACTTGAATTGCCTTTCTCCGTATCTATCTTGCTGACTCAGCTGGATATTTATTTCCGCTTATAACAACCATTCCCCTTAATAAAAGCATGCCCTCAATCTTTTATGCAGTAGGTACAAATTCCGGATACCTCTTAATGATGTCCTCATACAGTTCCCAGGTAGCAACCTCTTTATGTCCATTCAGCCATTGCATTAATCAATAAATTGTTGTTGCATTTCCCCTTTTTGTTGTCTTCCTGTCCAATACTGCTAAAGGTTGCACCTTTAGTAGTTCTTGTTCATCCAGTACAGGTAAGTACCTTGAAATAGGAATTGTCACATGATGTTTGTTGAGTTGAGAAATATGGAACATAGGGTGTATTTTGGAATGCTTAGGAAGCTGCAGTTTATACGCCACCTTGCCCACTTTCTTTTCAATTGCAATTTGCAAAAGGTTCAAAGAACTTAATTAGGAGCCAACTTTTGATGCCTCCTATAACGACAGCGTGTTGTCTGTGTATATGGTTGAATTTGACATAGACCCAATCTCCTTCTAAGAATTCCTTGTCAGTTCGATGTTTGTCAGCCTGAATTTTCATCATATCTTGGGCCCTTTTCAAGTGAAGTTTCAACATTTTAATACACTCCTCTTTGGCTCTTAAACTCATATCCACTGCTCCCCCGTCATGCATCTAAAGTAGGTTTCCAGCCCTTTATTGACAATCTCAGGTTTGGCCATCTGTTTGAAGGTGGTATGCAGTAGATAACAAAATATCTACATGCTGTAATTTGAACAACTTTTTCCAAAATTTACTTAGGAAGATCTTATCTCTATCACAAACTATTGTTTTAGTCATGCCATGTAGCTTAAAAACATTATCCATATATGTTTTAGCTAATGTGGTTACAGATAAGGAATGAGTTAATAAAATGAAATAAGCATACTTACTCAAACGATCCACTAATACTAAAATGGTGTCCTTCCCTTGAGACTTAGGTAACCCCCTATAATGTCCATATAGATGTTAGTCCAGATAACTTCAGGAATGGGAAGGGGTTGTAAACTTCCAACTGGGGCTTGTAGGAGGGGTTTATTCTGCTGACAGATTATACATTCTTGAATAAATGTCGTTATATCTCTCCCCATTCTCTTCCAGTAAAACATGGTTCCTTCTCTTTTCAGTGTAGCTTGTACTACTGAGTGACCTCCCAAAGCTGAACTATGCATCATGTTAATAATTTCTTTCATGAGGTCCTGATTGTTGCCCACTTTTACCCTTGCCTTCCTCGGAATCTTGTCATCTTGCAATGATTACTCAGTGTTAGTTAAGTTGTAGCTCCATCTTTAAGTTTTTCAATCAGTAATTGAGTGCTCTCATCAGCCCAGCTATTCCTGATTCTATCCATCAATTCTGATCTGACTTTGGACAATTTAATACTCATGATTTCCCCAGTGCTAACTCTAGATAGAGCACCTGCAACTATATTCTCCTTTCTTTTCTGTATAAGATTTCATAGTCCAACCCTAATAGTTTTAGAAGACATTTACTCGGAAAAGGGGTAGTAATCTTTTGCTCCAGCCAGTACTTGAGACTGAAATAGTCAGTCTTGATAACAAGGTGATGCCCTATCAAATAAGGCCTCCATTTGTCCACAGACCCTACTGCTAGGAGATCATTTTCATATGTTGCTAGGGACCTATTCTTGTTAGATAAAGCTTTACTAATAAAAGCAATAGAGTGTTGATTTTAAGATAATATTGCTTCGATGCCTCTGTCTGAAGTGTTTGTCTCAATCATAAAAGGCATCGAGAAGATGGGAAAAACCAAAACTGGAGCTTGAGACATAGCTTGTTTTAAGTCAACAAATGTTATTGTAGCTTCTGTAGACCAATAAAAAGAATTCTTTTTGAGAAAATTGGTAAGAGGTTTTCTTATAATTCCATAACTTCTTATAAACATTATGTACTACCCTATAAGTCCGAGGAATCCTTTGAGTTCTTTAATATTTTTTGGGACGGGCCAACTGAACATAGCTTGGATTTTGTATTCCTTAGTAGAAACTCCTTGCTCAGAAATGATATGCCCCAGACACTCAAGCTTCTACACCCCAAAAGAACATTTTTTGACCTTAACATACAGTTCATTTACTTTAAGAAGCTGTAATGCTAATTGTAAATGATAGGCATGAGTTTCTAAATTGGGGCTGTAAATCTGGATATCATCAAAGAAGACTAAAATGAACTTTCTCAAGTAGGGCCGGAATATACTATTCATTAAATTCTGAAAAGTTGTAGGCGCGTTAGTGAGGCCAAAGGACATCACTAAGAACTCAAAATGGCCTCCATGTGTTCTGAATGCAGTCTTGTCAATATCTTCTTCCTTTATCATAATATGCCAATATCCTGATCTTAGATCTATTATAGAAAAATATTTAGAACTCATCCAATAACTCATCGATTAATGGGATGAGAAATTTGTCTTTAATGGTGTGTTTATTTAGTTCCCTATAATCAACGCAAATTTCCAAGTTCCATCCTCTTCTTAATCATGACAATAGGAGAGGAGTAGGGACTACGGTTGTTCCTTATGATCCCATGATCCAACATTTCCTTAGTTAGCTTTTCAATAGCATCCTTTTGTATTAAAGGATATCTATATGGGCGTACATTTACGGGAACATATCCTAGAACTAAATGAATTTGATGGTCTTGCTCTCTGTGAGGACGCAGCTATTTGGGTTCCTCAAAAACCCCAGGAAATTGTAGCAGAACCTCCCTTGTAGTCGTAGAACAAGACTGGAAAAGGTCTCTGTGTTTCTGAGATTAAATACTCTTATTGAGGTTGCACCTTAATCATGTACAATTGTATCCCATTTTGACTGTCTTTCTTTTGAATTTCCTTGCAAGCTTGTTTCCCACTCATTCCTTTCAACTGTCCTCCTTGTTTCCTCCCTTAGAACCATCCTTCTTCTTTTATACACAAACTCCATAGTAAGCTTAGCAAAAACCCATTTAATTGGACCTAATGAATCCAACCATTGCACTCCCAAAACCATTTCACATCCTCCATGTGGAACTAGCATGGTATTGGCCACAAAATCATTACCATGAAGATTCCATTGAAATTGGGGACAAGTGGTAGCATGGTATCTCCCCATTAGCTATGGATACTTCTCAAGGGTATGATTGTCTGACCTTACACCCTAACGTCTTGACAGTATGTGTGTCTAAAAAATTGTGTGTACTTCCAGAATCAATGGGTATGTGGAGTTCATTATCTTTCACCTTTCTAGTGACTCTATCTCATTGTTTGGTAGCTATTACAATCAGACAGAGCATTCAAGAATATCAAAGACCGATTTTCAAGCAGAATAGTCTTTTGAGTGTCATTTTATACTATTTCTCAGTAGATTCCAAAGTTTCTCCCATCATAGCTTCCTCTATCTGACTGTCTTCTTCCATTGGAATTGAATAATTTGAATCTTATATATCTGAGTTTTACATTTATGTCCTGGGAAATACTGCTCATCACAATGGAAGCATAGATTTTTCCTTCTTCTTTCTTTCATATTTATTGGCATGGATAACCTCTTTACTATCTTTTCATTACCCTTGTAAAAAGATGCAGATGGTACTAGATGAGGGAGTAAACCTACTAATTTAGGGGCCATTGGATGAGCAAACTTGGGATTAACATTTTGAGTAGGAGCATAACTTTTATATATATATTTTTCCTTTTTGAAAGCATTGAGGCTATTTTCTTGTAACCGGGCTTACTACATAGCTTGCAAAAGAGTTCTTGGTTTAAAAGATTTCACAAAATGCTTGATTGTAGGGTTTATGCCCCCAATAAAAATGTCTAACAAAAATTTATTTGACGAATGATCATTTCTTTGCGACAGTAGACTCTTAAGATGTTCAACCTAATACGTAGTAATTAATTAATACAGTGTACTACGTAATTAATTTCTAAATCCACTATTATTTTGTTTCTATATACGCGTATGTATTTCCGTTTTAAATTCCTTTTTTCTTTACTTTACTTTTCCACAATTCTTTTTTCTTTTCCATCAAATACCCCTTCCGTTCAGTGGCGGACCTAGAACTTTTCTCAAGCGGGGGCATTACTTTATGAACGGAGGCGGGTGGGGTTGAGTCGGGTCGGGTGTGAGACTAATTTATTCAATCTGTTGACAATTTTTTAAAACAAAAGTAAGTTATTCAATTTCAGTTTCAAATGATTTATATATGAGTTTGAAACTTTTATTTATATAAAAAAAAGTGCCCCAACTGTTATTCTTGAGGGATGATCGAGAAGTATAATATGTCTACATATGAATTCTCAACTCAGAAAAGGAATTCGAACAATAGAATAGAGAGTAATTGAAGAACAAGGAAAGAGTTTATACATGGGATCATTTTTAAGTCCTCTTCTACTTACCGGTGGGCGTAGCTCAACTGGTAGCGAGGGAGTGCCACAAGGGTTAGGTCTCGGGTTCGAATCCTGGCAACTGCGACGAGGGGTTACTATGCTGAAAAATGCATAGAGCTTCTGCAAGTACCGGGGACAGAGCCCCACTCTCTATCTGTCAGATTGTGATTATAGTCCAATTTACATCCTCCCATCGTGTCGTCCGGTCGGTGTTGGGGGGCCCTCAGGGATGGGGTGTCATCCTTTTTTTAAGTCCTCTTCTACTTCATTAAGTAGGGCTAGCTGCATTATTTGCTACAACAGACTTAACAAGAAGCTAACATAAATAACAACCATCTATATCTAGTTTTATCCGTTGACTTGAGGTGCCCTTCTCCTTATCTATCTTGGTGACTCAGCTAGATATGTATTTTCGCGTATAACACATGTTTTAAATTTTTATTATATTGTTGTCATTTATTAACAGTAATTTGAGGGGCATCTTCAAAATGAAGATATATCCTATAATATTAATAAAGTATAAATTATGGATAAAAGTGTGACTAAAGGTTGCAATTTTTTATCTATCATCTTTATTTTATTCACATTTATGTCACCATTTCTCTTCCAAATTACCCTTGCTTATGATTTATAGGTTTCCTCCCAAAAAATTACTATATTGAAGTTTAGTTTTGAAAGTGAGTATTTTAGATAAAAATCTGATTTACAAGGTGATGGATAGTCTACCTGGGGGTATCTTATCCGAGGGGTTATTGCGGGAATAACTAGAGAGAAGTCAGAGCAAAATAGGAGGAGAGAGAGTCGATTTATTAAATGAACTCGAGATGTGAGATCTGGGATCGTTTACAAGGAGAAATGGGCGCTATTTATAGCAGCAATAAATGCGATGAGAGTACACGTGTCAGTAATCCAACGGCCGAAGGGTTACATCAATCGGGTGGCACCGGCAGTGGCATGTTCACCGCATTGAATGCGGTGGGTGGATGTGACGTCGCATTAAATGCGGTGGTTGGCTGTCTCCAAAGGGAATCTTCGATGATCGAGCTGTTAGCCGAAGGCTCCTCGAGTAGCCGAGGGCTCCATGTGACCGAAGGCTTGAATCAGCCGGAGGCTTCCCTGATGCCGAGGGCTTGATAATGCCGAAGGCTCCTGTTTTCTGTCGTTTTCTTCCAGTAGCTTCATATGCCCGAAAAGGCTGCCCTGTGAGTTTCGGAGCCCTCGGCCAAGGAGGCCGAAGGCACCTCCGTGTGTGTTTCGGGCTTCGTGGAGACTTGGGCCGTTGTATCTGGGCTCCAGATGCACCTTGGACTCAACGGGCCTTTGTGGGAGAGGTAGGAGTCTATGGGCCGGGGTTCCTGGGCCATATACTCCATCACAAGGTAATAGAATTGAAAATTAATGAATTCTACACCTAGTTTATATGTCATCAACAGTTTTAAATGTCAATTTCAGTTTATTATATTAGTACTAGTGATTGCCAATTTTGCTATTAGTTCTATCGAACTTGTCATTGAAAGAGAATATTAGGGTGATATTTTCATTTGTTTTCTAAAAAAGTTAGGAAAAGCTAATCCGGAAGTAGTTAACATATAATCAATGGCTATGACAATAAGGGAGGGGTGGACCTGGAGACAATTGAATAGCTATTACAAAAGAAAGTTGCAATTATTTAAACAAGGAAAAAGGTGCAAATAGGCCCATGTACTAACCAAAAAAGGTCAAATAAGCCCTTATTTAGGAGGCTCTGTCCGGCCGTCTTCATTTGGGGTGGTTCCCGATGGAATTTCTTGATGAATTTTTTTGAGCATCTTATTCATCAAGTCTAGTTTACTCATACCAAATTTCAGCTAAAACTTGAATCGGGAAGGCATTCAAATGAATTCTTGAAGATAACTACGCTTCTAACTGTAAGGAAATGCTATATTTATGCAAATCCTTTGCGATCTATGTCCAAAATATCCTAGACAACATATAGGCATAGCCCGTAAACTTAGACATGTCCATAATTTTTGGTTATTCAGAATTGTGATTGGAACTGCATAGTACTTTCAATTTGGAATCAAAGGTTTAATAGTCTGGTTCGACTCTCCCAAAAATTGTTACCAAAATCAGCAATTCCGGTTTGAAACCTCTTTTTTAATTAATTACTCCGTATTTACTACTACTAATAATATGATTAATACTAAGAGCATCTTTAATGCTACGGTGTTAACATTGAGTAAAATTTTAACACATGTCAATCAATAAATGGAATGTCCATCCACATCATATAAACAGACGGTGGAATCCAAAAATCTTGTCCAATGCTCTTTGTGTTGACCGACAATATGAATGTTTTACGAGTAAGCCTTTTGCTTTAAAATAAAAATCTTCAACTACATGTCTGCATGTCAAACCTCTTCAATTCCATGTTGGGCTTGCACATTCCATTAAAAAAGAATGAATTAATCAGCGGCAGAGAGAAAGATCAAAACATGTGATTGTGAAATTCATTTTAGAAAATAAGAAGTAATTTTAAGAGAAAAATTGTGGATACGGAAAACAATATATACAAGAAATTAAATTTTTTCCCAACACAAATCTGCTACGTTGTAAACTGGACTCTGGAATTTCTTGATATGCACGAACTATTTTGTGGAAGAGAAGAGAAACCCAGTTGTTGGATAGATATATCTTGGGTGGCGGATTTTTTGTGGATGGGAGGACTTTCACAGTTTCTCTTTATTTTTACTGCATTTCTCTAATGAAATATGCTGAGTCAGCATGTCAAACATCATGTTATTCCAAGATAGTCACCGAAACAGTGTCTTTGACAAATCGGCATGGTATGGCCTCACACGTATTGCATTGGAGACATAAATAAGAGAAGCAATGTTGACATTTATGACACGGCAGTTTTTAGTAATGCTAACATCTTACCATTGAAGATGCTCTAATAATAATAATATTACTTATACTAACAATAGAAATGACAATTGTATGTAATACTAGTAACTACTCATTAGTTATTAGTAGATACAACTAGTGGCGGATCCAGAAAAAATATTTATTGGGGGCAGAGTAATTAAGAATACAACTTATCTGCCTTTTATGTCTTGTTTCGATTTGACATATTATTAATAAAGTGCATGAGAAATTAAAAATTATGATAACGGTTTGAGTATGATAAAGTGAAATATAGTGGATTCCATATTTATTTCCCAACAAGAAAATATGACACTTATTTTGAGGTAACTTAAATTGAAAGGTAAGATATGTAAAATGGGACAAAGAGAATAATGTGTAAAAGTGGTAGAACAAAAGAAGAAGAAAATTAGTAAAATATAATTGTGTTGTTACAATGACATAAATTTGGACATAATTACATAAATATGACCAAAATAAAGATTATTTACGAAAATATAACTAGTAACTATAGTAGTAATGAAATCATAGTAATTCATGTTCAAGTTTTGAGCTTAAGTTACCACAACACCACATTGTAGTAATGAATAGTCATATTTATGCAAAAATGTTTTATTTTGGTAATATTCTTGTAAAAAACTCAAAATATATCACAATTGTTTGCAACGAGTTTTCATCAAGAATTGAATTGACATCCATTATAGTTATAATATTATATTTAACTATCTACAATAACATATTATTTACAATTAAAAAATTATTTATTAAATGACATTTTCTAATAGATGTAAAATTCAGACTCTAATAGATTTTTTTAGAAGAACCTGACTCTAGTAGATGGATAACTATTTCAATAAGAATGTTTTTACGTAAACTATTTTTCAGTTCTTGACCATACTAGACTTAAATAGATTTTTATACCTATAAAATGTACAAATCTCAAACATTTATCAGACCAGTTCAGACCAAACAACACCAGACTTAAACAGATCAACAAATTTATGGATGTACTCCAATAACCATAAAATAAATTAATAGCATTATACTCCGTAATAAATTTAATAACAGTATCTATTATTCATATTTAAAAAGTAACATAAATACGTGTTTTTATATAAAACACGTTAAAAAAAGTAACATAACGACCTACGGAGTAAGAGTTTTAACAACCAAAGGAACAAACGCATACAAGACTAACCCAACGATCAATGAGTCATCAAAACACCTAGGTTTTCTTTCCTACTCAGCCGTCAAGTGTGTCTTCGGAGTGGACGGACAGGACTTATTGGGGGCAACCAATTTTTTTTTGGGGGACAATCGGTTGTTTATTAAGGGTAAATATCTAAACTTTATCATTTACTAAGGGTTTAATAGGATTTTATTGGGGGCAGCTGCCCCCATAACATTGTAAGTAGATCCGCCCCTGGATACAACATCTTTTTATTAAGATCATTAGTAAGGAGTAATAAGTACTCATAATTTATTAATAACTAAATTATTATAAAATAATAGGGTGTGATTTTTTACAATCTAAATTATAACCACTTGGCTATTAACTACTCTCTCCGTTCCATAAAATTTGACCAAATTTTCTTTTTGGCTCGTCTCAAAGAATTTTGTCACTTTCATTTAAAGTAAGAAATATGGGGCTAATGTTATTTCTCTCACCTCTGCGGCTCTGCACATATTTCAACCACACAGTTTTTACTTTGTTTATTTACGTGCAAGCCAATTTTGGCGAATTTTTGTGGGACGGAGGAAGCATGTCATTATTGTACTTAGTTATAACACGATAGATATTTCTTTTCGTAATAATTTTTTGGGAGCTCTATTGTTAATTTACTTCAACAAAACAACTAAACTTTAATATTTCAAAAAAAGTCAGAACTGAAGAATTGAACGAGAATCGAATCAAATTGGAACAAGAATCGCCAATTTTGAAACTGAATAGGCGCGGGTTTTGGTCTCTAAAATCTGGAACCGGGTGATTACTTCCCAACCAAGGAGGTAGGGACACCCCTACCTTAACTTAGCCAGTTGTTCGGCCCCTTGTTCCAATTTAAAAAATAACACTCCAATTGAACACTTATATGGAAGGATGTAAATTGAGTGTTCTAAATCCCTACAATCAGGGGCGTAGCTGGGGGTAAATCTGATCCGGACTCACCTCAAATTTTAAAAATGTCTATATTTTAAGATAAACAGTTTCTTTAAAATATTTTTCAAAAATATTCTTTGTAACAATCCAGTGCGACTTAGTGCTCTGCCACCCGTGGGCACAACCTATTAGTGAGGGAAATTTTAATAAGTAACTGCATCAGCAATATCAAAGAGTCGTACAATTAACTTAACCCAACCTAACCTAGAAGCTGTTTGGTAACACAGTTTTTCAGCTTATTAGTCAACATTTTCACCAAACACGTAAATTTTGCTTTCCCGCGTTAAATTGTGTAATAAGCAGAAAAAGTAAGGTTAAAGTTACTTTTCTGACTGTATTGGTTGAAGTTAGTGTAGATGAACATTTTAGCTATTTTTACATATAATGTTTTCTTTATTTTATTAATAAAACATATTTTAAAAACAAAATTTTCTTAAATTAGGAGAATCAGCCAATGCAACCACTTTAGGCAGAACTTTATAAATTTCAACATAATCAGTCAAATCATCCAATTTTCTTGCTACCAAACGGCTCCTAGTTTTAGTTGGAGCCAGAGAGGCTGCGATTTCGTGCAACGCGGTCCAGATTTCATTGTTGATGCAGAAAGCATGTCCGCGTTTTAAGCGTAGAAGGATTCTGTCCATCTCAATCTCTCCGTCAATCGAGCGAACTTTCCCGTCCCGCTTCATTGAGTCGGATTCCATCAATCCTTCAGCTGGTCGATCGATCGATCGATTTTTCGATCCGTCGATCTCTGCATCGTTCTCTCACATCCGTTAAGGTCATCTCTCTCACTCTATCTTATAGATAATCGGTTGTCTACAGTTGTATAAAATGTTGGGGGTAGTTTGACGATTATACATGAGTTTTATCCCTAAGAAATGGCTAACAGGAGTAGTATGTCCTTCAAATATATATACATGCGATCTAGTAAAAAGTATCCATTTCGCCCTAAAGAATAAAGATAGGTAGTAATCATATTTTATGATTAGAACAGATAAATCATTTAATAGTTCATTTTCTAAGTTTTAATGGGCCATGTTTTTGAAGAAGCAATGATGTTCTTATTTGTTGATATGTGTTGTGTTAATGTGTTATATTTCTTTTTATGATTTTTTCTCTTTATCTATTCGTTAGGGTTTCCAATTGAGGTTTAGACATGGCGAGTGGGGTTGGGGAAGGGACTAGCAGGACACCCCCAAGCTCTTCATTCTCTAATGGTGGAGGTGATGCTGCGAATTTTGAGTGCAATATTTGCTTGGACTTGGCGCAAGACCCAATTGTTACACTCTGTGGACATCTATTCTGCTGGCCTTGCATGTACAAGTGGCTTCACGTTCACTCCCAATGCAGTGAATGCCCTGTCTGTAAGGCTCGTATTGAGGAAGAAAAGTTGGTTCCTTTATATGGTCGGGGGAAGAACTCGACCGATCCTAGGTCAAGGTCTATTCCGGGAATGGAAATTCCTCATCGCCCCACTGGGCAGAGGCCTGAAACTGCTCCTCCGCCACAACCAAATGCTTTCCCACAGAATGGGTTCGGGTTTCCCGGTGGGTTTGGTGGGTTTGCTCCAATGGGAGCTGCTAGGTTTGGTAACTTTGGAATCTCTACGGCATTTGGTGGTCTCATTCCGTCTTTGTTTGGGAACTTTGCTCTCTCGGCAGCATTTGGTGGTCTCATCCCATCTTTCAACATTCAAGTGAATGGTTTCCCTGATGCTGCTATGTATGGGGCAGCCGCTGGTCATCCATATGGATATCCAAACGCGTTTCATGGCGTTCCTGCTCATAGGTTCCCTCGTCGCTCATATCAACAACAGCAGGCTGATACTGCCCTAAAGGTGCTCTTTGTGGTAATTGGTTTCTTTGTGATCCTCGCTCTAATTTCGACTTGAGGAGTGTGTGCCATTGGGGATTGATTTTTTATAGTGATTTTATTGTTTCTTAGATGTAGAACCTATCAACTAGTCATTTCTGTTTTGGCTGGGAATATTGTCCATATATGATACACGATGGAAGTCTTTGCTTCCATTCCCTCAACCCTTGTTCTTTAAGAGCCCTTCTGCTAAGACTTTAATGGGTGAAGTTGTAGTTGTCATGGCTGAATTAAACGAGTTATTTAAATTATAAATATTATAAATAGTCCATATATGTTAAAATGATGTAAAGACAATACTGTCTAAAAAGAAAGCTAAAAATATTGGTTTTATGAATCTTTGGTAATCAAGTGAAAAATGAACTCACTTCTGTACTGTGACGATAGTTAGTGTTGGCAAAAGTTGGTTAGTAAGACTAACTGGACAAAACTAAAGCCTACCTAAGGAGCTCTAAATATCTCTAATGGTTCACTTTTTGTTCTTTTTGCACTATTGGCTTTGGCATTTGAGTTGCAGAAGTTTTTCTCCGTAATATCAGCATCTGTATACCTAAATCAAACTCTTGATTTGAAGCCTCTTGGTGTATGCTGCTCTGAACAAATGCTAATCTATTTCATTACCAAATTTTCTCTAATTTGTAATCAGCCACAGCCTTTCTATACATCAAGGTGTTTGACTGTTTCTGTTAGACATCACATTTACTGACAAATGCTTTTAGTTTTAACTGAATAAAAAGCCAGTAAAAGGCCAGGAGCACAAGAAAGCATCCAATTGTACATTCCCTGGCGGGGCAGTTATGCGTTGGGAATGACATAGTAGTGCACACATTCTAAGCACACCTGATTACTTATGTTGTCCTTGGTCTACACTTTAGCTGGTTAATAAAGTACATTAGTTACACGTTCTATGTCTTGAAAATGAAGAACGTAGATCAGTCTAAACTGGATTTCATGTGAAATAAGGCTGCTCTATTGTTAGTCACTTTCAGGAATGCTTTAGAGAAACCAATTCTTTGTATCTTCATCTTTAGAGAACGTAGTCCTTGGTTGGATGTTTTTTATTACAGGTTGTCTTGTTTGTATGTTTTTATCTGAAATTTATTCTTTATGTCTGAAACGTGTCATATGCTTTGGTTTGACTGTTTCTGAATAGGTTTGAGCTGCTCTGCTCTGAATTGTTTTTTATGAGTTCGGATGAAAATAAGAATATCTCAACAAGTAAGGAGTAAAAAAAATAAAAAAGCAGGAGAGGAACATCACGTTAGTGTAAAAGAAAATGTAGTGGGGGTATGAATTGCTTTATTATACACAAGTGGATTTATGATATTATTCTGTTTCGTACACTTCAAAGGCCACTGCCATTAAGTGTAATAATTATAGTGGAAGGTTTTGGAGTTTATTGTAGTGATTAGGTGGTTGTTAAAATGATTAGGTGTTCTTGCTATTATGGTAAATAATCCTGAAACTGTAGGTGTTCATTGTAATATCAGTCTTCTGAGTAGTTATGCCAAACTTTTCCCCACAGGTGACATATCCTCTATTTATCAATAATAATGACTATATCTTCCTATGACGGTTTCTTCATTTGTTTTAAACATTGCTGATAAAAAAAGCTGGTTACTACTTTATGCACGTAGTGGACAGAAATAAAGCAACCTCTTGTCTAATGGGAATGAATATATATCATCTTGGCGAGAGCTTTATCTCAGTGATCACCCCACACTGAACTATTATTGGAATACCATGCTTGGAAAGTTGTACTGTTGTTACTATACTCTTCTGCGCTTTATTGCTTTCCTAAGAGACCTTCCACTGATCTTTTTTGTCAAACTTGTGGCCCACCCAAAGCTCTTTGGTAGCCACTAGCTAGTGAGTTAATTATCTACCATCACTGCTCATATTAGGGGTGGGCATAACGGTTTGGTTTAACCGAACCGAACCGTACCAAACCGAACTAAACCGAACCGAAACCGGACCGTATGCAATTTGGTTTGAGTTTGGTACTATTTCTTTCAAACCGTATTAAACCGAACCGAACCGAACCGAAACCGATAAAAACCGAACAAAACCGAACCGAACTAAAGAAACTCAAAAAACTTTCATATATTATTAAAATTGGTGGTTTGATTTGGTTTTTTTTAGGTTTACTTAAATGTTTGGTAAACATTTGTTCAAACCAAATGTTTTGGTACTTTGGTTTGGTTTGCTTTAAAATGGAAAACCGTAAACCGAACCGAACAACACAGACACACACACTTTGTATTTACCTTCATGACTCTTCATTTTTAAGATATAAATAAATAATTTAGACATGAAAATACATATATTTAAGCATATACTCATATCATTTTAACTTTTACACATTACATACAATCATTGTGAAAAAGTTAGCTAATACGACATATTTGTATTTATTATGTTTGGCGATAACAGTAGCAAATTGCATTTATATTTTTACATGATTCATTTGAATAAAATTGTGAATATTACAACATTTGTACCACCGACTCTTTTAGGTTTTATGAATATTTTATGTGATATTATAAATGCTAATCAACTATCTTATTTTTTGTAAGAAGTGAATTTTTTGTAGTGATAAAAAAGATGTTAGAAGTTTCAATTTATAATATTTTATTATTTATTTTTCTATCTTTTATTTTCTTTTACATTTTATTTAAATAATCAATAAATTAAAAAAAGATAAGATGGACTTAATCAACTTTCATTTTCTAATTCGAAATATAGAACTTAATCAAATAAAATAATAAACATAAGCAAATGTATCCAATCAAACTAAATTAAACATAATGTTTTGTACTTTGGTAAACCGAACTTCAAACCGAACCGAACCAGAACCGAACCGAAACCGAACCGAAACACAAATGGTTTTAGTTTGGTACAAATTCTCCCAACCCGAATAAACCGAAACCGAACCGAAACCGAAGAAAACCGAACCGTAAACCGAATTGCCCACCCCTAGCTCATATTATGGCTTTGTTGCTTTTGTTTGGAGCAGATCATATGGCATCCATGATTATATATTATGTAATGCATCCGTTATTTGTTTCTTGTTTTGATGGATTTTGAAAGCAATTTTCACTTGGTGTAAGATGATACTTCATAATGTTGGAAGTCCATGAACTTTTCTTATTCTGGGAGTGTTTGCAATTGCTTCAACTTTTAAAAAGTGGTTTTTTAAAGTGATTTTGGGAAAAGTGATTAATAGTAAAAGTTGGTAGTGTTTGAGAAAAAGGTGATTCTGGAAAAGTAAAAGTTGGTAGTGTTTGGTAAAATAAGTACTTTTTGTGTAATAGAAAAAGTGAGAAGCAGTTTAAAGCACCATCTTACCTGCTTCCAGCTTTTAGCTTTTAAGTGATTAATTTAAACAGAAGCTGTCATTTGAAAACACTCTTTTCAACTTTTTTTACGCCAAAAGCTGAAAAGCGCATTTTTAAAGCAAACACAAACACTCCTTCTATGATATGTTGGCG
Organism: Cuscuta epithymum; assembly: GCA_945859915.1. NCBI lineage: Eukaryota > Viridiplantae > Streptophyta > Magnoliopsida > Solanales > Convolvulaceae > Cuscuta > Cuscuta epithymum. Next base: position 1,991,789 of record CAMAPF010000180.1, on the reverse strand, counting down.
GTTGGGGGGGGGGGGGGGGGGGGGGGTGATTTGAATAGTTTCGCAGTTTGTTTTTTTGGGAATATAGGTTAGCAGTTTAAGAGAGTTGGCTATATTGACTAGTGAGTTCAAACCTTCTTCAATTCCAAATCTGGATGCTCGTTTTGGAGTAGGGGTGGACCGGTTCCGGGCCCGGCCTGGTTCCGGGCCGGGCCCGGTTCGGGCCTGGAACCGGCCGGGCCTCGGTTCAAGGTAGGGGAGGCCCGGGTAACTCCGGGTCCGGTTCGGGCCGGGCTGGGCCCGGTTCGGTTCTATATATATATTTTTTTGGGGTGTTTTCCTAATCAACCCCCTCCCCTCAAACCCAAACCACCCCAAACCACCTCAAATGGCCCAAAATACCCAATCCAACCCAAAAGCTTAAAAAAATCAAATAAAAAAAATTAAATCCGGCCCGAACCGGCCGGGCCGGTTCACCAAAATGAAGGCCCGAGCCCGGAACAGGTAGCCACCGGGCCGGGTCGACCTGAACCGCCCATGGGCCGGGCCGCCGGACCGGGCCGGTTCCGGTTCGGGCCGCCCGGCCCGAGTCCAACCCTATTTTGGAGGGATATACACTCTTTTCACTGTAATTCCATCATTCACTTGACTGGGCAATTGTATTACACAAAAACTTAGAATTTTAACTGGAACTTTTTTAAGCAGAGGTTCTGAACTTTTTTAAGGGAATCGTATGAATAATGGTTCCCGCATATACAAAATGTGGAAATCACGTTGCACATCAATGTTCGCCATTGAACGCTTTTTGCTGATAAATCAAGAGCGGATGGTTGGATATTTGGATTTGGAGCTTACCCATCAACTTTCATCATCTAGAGTGATCATTTGACCTATTTTTGCAATTTACCGCTGAAGACTACACTATTTTCTCTGCACATAACCAAGCTTCTGTGCAACTCCCAATGTTTTTAGTTTTATTTTCTGGGCACCTTCATTTTAATGGTTACTGTTCACTGTCTCCTTCGTGGAAGCTTACTGCTATGTGAAGGTGAAAAAGATGATGTGTGGTGAAGTGATGACCGGAGCTGTGGTTGCAACTCCCACTTTGACCCCGGTAGTCATGGACCCGGGCCGGGCCGGTTCCGGGCCGGTCCCGGCCGGGCTTTTTTTTTGGGAAGGAAGGCCCGGGACCAGCCCGGGTAGCCACCGGGTCCGGTCCGGGTCCGGGCCGGGCCTCCGGTTCGGTCATAATTTTTTTTTTTTTGCTTTCCTAACCCCCCCACTCACCCCCCACCCCCCCCAAACCCCTCCTAACCATCAAGCACAACCCCGCTAACCCCAAAAAATGAAAAAAAAAAAAAAAAATCAATTTGGCCCGGGCCCGACCCGGCCGGGCCGGTTCGCCAAATACAAGGCCCGAGCCCGGACCCGCCCCCCCACCGGGCCTAGGCCCGACCCGGACCCGGACCCGAGAACCGGGCCGGTTCCGGGCCCGCACAGTGGCGGGACGGGCCGGTCCCGGGCCGGGCGGCCCGAACCGGGTCCATGCCTAGACCCCGGTCACCAAGTGGCACATCGCTGCTCTACCAAACATGAACTGTGATTAAAAATAAAGGTGTCAAGTTTTTAAAACTTTATATGAATACAATTTGGCCTATTAAAAATGAAATTGTTGACAAGGTATATGTATTTAATTTTATGAGTTATGACCCTAAGTCCCTAACTTTATACTAGTTAGGGTTATTACGATAAATGGTTATGGCTCCAATCTTTGCCGTACTTTACCCCATATTGATGTTTGTAATAGTTTGGGTCCTCTATTTGATAAAATTTGAATGAAACCAAGCATAATAGTCTGGTTTCGTTTCTTTTTTTGCCTGTTCTTGAGCATCTCCTGATTGGGAATTTGAACTGTGTCTACTCCACTTAATTTTTGGAGCTCCCAATTCTTCAAATTATTGGCATCGATTACATATTTACCACTTTCTCAGTCCCCCCACTACGCCAATGTTCTTCAAATTTTAGAAACAGAGTGAGTGTGGTCATTACACACTTGAATAATCTAAACTATTAATCATATAAGAAAATATTAATGTGCACGGACTTGTCCCTTAACAAGCTCACGTGCGGCCTTAGCTCCTTTTCGCCCATCGCGATAGCTAAGTCAGCCTCAAACAACGCCTTAGTGTTGTGTGTGCTAAGTGTTTGGCTAGGAAAGTCGTAAAGGCAAGTCGGTCCGTTGAGAAAACTTTACAAGTTTATTGAATGCTTGGAAACTTCGAGTGTGTACAAATGAACCACCTTGAGCACATTAATAGTTTTTTAACTATTGGTAAAATAAGAAAGATCAAATTTTGCTAAGTTTTTTTTTTTTGAAAAGTCAAATTTTGGTAAGTTAGACTGCACATTAAAAAAGCATAAAAATATACTGCATATGCTTAATTCGAGGAAAATTCGATGATAATATATGCAATGTGGTAAAATTCCTAGTTAGCTTTTAATCCATCAGATTTATTGGGACAAGCTTCCCGAAATCCACTCTTGTGGTGTTAAAACTTTAAAGTTTAAAATGGCAATAGTCAACAATATCCTGTTCTTTAAAGTTCTACCAGGTGGTGGAAGTAGTGAATTTTCTTTTTCTTTTTCACTTTTTGTAGTACTCCGTATGTTTTTGCCCAAATTGCAGAAAAATTGTAACAAGCCACAATGAACGCATTGGTTGACCTTCGCCTTTGACTATTGAAATTCCACCGAGTAAATTGTGGTGGCGGACCGCACTCGCAAAGATGGGTAGCCTGACTATTATTATTCTATTAAGACAAATAAAATTATCCTAAATAGGAATAAAAAATGTTTGTATATTTTAAAATATGATTATCATGTTTTTTATTTTTAAAATAGAATTAATTACTGTCATCATTTGATAGTATCAGGCGTTAAACGTGATAACTTTTCAAATTTGACTGTAATTACTCATATTTTGGGAATAAAAAATGACAATATTATTTTGGAATTTTCAAACCTTTTTACTTCTATTTTGGAACTACAAATCAAGTTGAACCTTCTTAAGAGAGTGTTTTGTGACGCTTGGGGGCGGTTATGTTCGTCTCAATGGTGTTTGGATGTAAAAGCAGATATTAGAGTGTTTGGTGGGTGAAATGTTAAACTACTTTTGAGTGCTCCTGGAAGTAGTTATTAGAAATTTGGGAGATCAGTTCTGAAAAACTGACTCTTATTCTACCACTTAAAAAAACAGAAACAAAATCAATTTCAAACACTCCCTTATACCAATATTTGAGATTGTTTTGATCTAATTCATCATTATCATGTGTTAGGTTGGGAGAGACTATAAAAGAAATCTACAACTTTTCAAAGTAGTGTTGAATTTTCTAAAATGTTCTGAACATGTAGAAAAGTGAACAAAAGCATATGGACGATTGTGAAATTCTGGATATATTAGAGAACTGATAAATCTTTAAGCAATTGATTCAATTAATCTTTAAATTCATTGTAGGTGAGTAATATAAATGGGAAAAGTGCCTTCGTAACTAAACAATAGTGATACAATAGAGTTTGAACCTCTTTGAGATAGGCTACGAAGTTTATATATCTTCATTTCTTCAAGCCTTTATAAAGTGAGTCCATTAGTCCAATAAAATTACTATTCTTTTATAATTTTAGTCTTTTACTAATCTCTTTAATTCCAAGGGTGTTTGGAACTGATTCTGCTTGACTGCTTCTTCTCTTTTAAAGCAGAAGTAGAATCAGAATCAGTTTTCAGAAGCTGGTACCCCCATCTTCTAAAAAAAACTGATTCTGTGAGTGAATTAGAACACCAGAAGTGCTTCTGAAATTTCCCCCAAACACTTGAGCTTCTGTTTCTGCTCTTTGTAGGATCTGAATCAGTTTTGAGAATCAGATCCAAACACCCCTAAATAGACAGGTAGAGATTATTGCAACCATAAGTTTTTCTTATGTACGAAGGGGTTATAAAACATGAAAGATGAAACTTTACGGTCAAATTAACCTTACAAGCTACAATATGCTGTGTTTATTTTATTTATTTGCTTTAATTTGGTCCAGTTATTAAATCTGATTATATTGTATATTGATTGATTGGTATTCCGCGTGAATAATTGGTTTTTTGGAAATGGTCTTTATTCTTTTCACACTTCATTCCCTTTGACGCGTAGTTCCATCATTTTGACAAAACAACTTGTACGATCTTCTCTACTTCATGTACTTGAGAGATGACTATATTACTAGTAGTCTTAGAAGGGATAGGGTTTAACTTCAAAATTGCTGTCCTAAACCTTACTCTCGATCTACCTCGTATGTAAGTAACGAAGTTGATGTAACTCACGCTGGCAATCGGGCATGTATAGTGTTTTTTTATCGTAATGCGCTTATATCATTAAAATATCATTCATCAGGGTACAAGAACGTGAAAGGACCACATGTAATCATCTGCCCTTGGTCGAGACTTTGAGTTAATTACCCTGTACAAAACAATATAACTCGCTAGATCTAATTTGGGCAAATTAAAACAAACAACGCTTACCGCAGGCCTTTCTAACCCCAACCTAATGCAAGAGTTTCATAGCAGACAAAAAAATAAAAACAAAACATAAAATGTAATCATCCGCCCTTGGTCGAGACTCTGAGTTAATCACCCTGTACAAAACAATATAACTCGCTAGGCCTAATTTGGGCAAATTAAAGCAAACAACGCTTACCGCAGACCTTTCTAACCCCAACCTAATGGAAGAGTTTCATAGCAGACAAAAAAATAAAAACAAAACATAAATGTAAGTTCGCGGAAATAAAAACTAAGACAGAAAATAAAATAAACTCCAGCATCGAAATCTTGAACAGAATCACCAACTGCAAAACCGGCGTGTCTAGAAGGTCTGACCCGCCGCCTCCCCATTTTTTGGTCCATCAAGTGCCATGTCTTCGCCTCCTGTGATTTCTTTGAGCTTGCCTTCGCATAGACTCCCGCACTTAGACTCTCCTTGTTCCCCTTCCATATCATCCGCCCCCTGTTTGAAGCACTGGCACCCGTCTTAGCCGACTGCTCCTCCCCAAGGTCAATCTTCCGCTGTTGCCCGACACCCCCGAAGCTTGCAGAATCTTGTACGAGCCACTTATATGGTCCTGCCGGGCTAGTCTTCACCCCTCCTCCTGCCCTAAGCTCTACCCCAAAGGATTTATCAATAATAATTCCCTCCTCATATCTTAGCGGACAAAACTTAGCCGAGTGCCCAATCACCCCACATATGAAACAGAAATTAGGTAGTTTTTCATACTTGAAATCTACCCAATGTCACTTTCCTTCCTTCTTCAGAGAAGTGCCTTTCTTCAGGGCTTTCTAACATCCATACAAACTCTAATTCTCAAAAAAGATTTCCTTTTAACTCCATAACTGTTGTCATCAAACTTTATAAAAGAGCCAATAAAATTCCCAATTCGCTTAGCAGAATTCAAGTTTGTAAATTTATGAGGAACATTATGCACGAACCCTAAAATCTGCCTCAAATAAATTCAGTTTTTCAGGAATATCATCTGGCTGAACCGTTTTGAATAACACTAAATCTCTTTCAAACAACCAAGGTCCATCTTCCAGCACACGATTCATATCCAAAACATGGTTAAAAGTAAAGAGATACCTTTTTTCTTCGATTTCCTTAATTGACACTCCCTTACCGGGATGCCAAATTGAAGTCAGCATCTCCTGAAGTGCCTGAAAATTAACTTTTTGGTCAGAAATCACCGCCTCAACCACCGAAAAAACCGATTTGTTCTTCGATCTCCTCCTCATCTCCCGCTTCCTCCGTATCAAAATCGAGCTCGTTATCTGCCCCCCAATCGCCATCTTCCTCTAGTTGTTAACAATATCTTCCATCAAACAGCCTCTGGATCAAAACTTCCTCGCCTCTCTGCCCAGCCAAAACGAAACAAGGCCAACACCAGCCTTTCACCACGACCGAGCCGCAGAGACGCAGCCAAGTTACCGGAAACCTTCAGTGCTACAAGATGCAACCTGAAGAAAATTAAGCTACGACCGAACTTTGATATTGGAGATCGAAATCGGAAATCTACCTAGCTAGCGGCGCTGCCCTAGCCCTAGGAAAAATTATCGAGCATATATAGTTAAAAGTTATGTTACTCTCTCCGTCCCTTATAATTGTCCAATTTTTTATTTTTTGGATGTCTCCCTATTATTGTCTCATACCATATTTGATAACATTTGTGTAATTCTAATACATTCTTATTTTATTCCCACTTTATCAACTCACTATCAACGACATAATTCTACTTTTCTTAAATCCACATCAGTCTCTTCCGTCCCAATTCCCAATATTAGGGGAGTCTCCTGCGTCCCAATATTAGGGGGCGGGCGGAAGTAATAGGATCTATACATATGTGTACTACGTACTTTTTCTTGCAACTATGAGACGTTTCTCAAGTCTCAACATTTTCAGAAATCATCATACTCCGTATAAATTTAGATTTTTCAAATGGATCATACGGAGTAATATATGCTCCGTAATACTTCGTATATAATTCATCATTAAACAGAAGTAAGTATTTTGCTAAAGCAATTGTGAAAAAAGTTGTATGCTTTTAATATTAATTCTTTTTGTACACGGTCTTGGCCGGATATTTGGCACGGATCAGCCAAAAATTGTAGGATATTTGACATGGATTTGACACGGATAGGTCAAGTTCGTGCCAAATTTCTTGCAAGGTTGTTTTGTCATCAGCTATTTGCCACGGTGCCGTGCTAATAAATATGTTATGATCCATGTCAAACTCGATCAATCCATGTCAAGTCCGTGTCAATATCGTTGTTTTCTTGTAGTGACAAAACGCTCTTTTAGTACGGAAAGCTATCGGTTTTTGACAAACCTGGGAAGCTTGAGCTATGATTCAAACTAGCTAGCTAGAACTGAATGCCCACTATACTACAAAAACAACAGTATTGATACAAATATGAAACGGGTCTATGATAGGAGTTCATCAAAAACTGTAAGAGATTTAAAGCAGATTTAGAATGGATTCGCGAATCCCTGCTGCAAAATCTGTTCCAAAATCTGTGCCAATTCAATTTCGGAGCAAGTTATTTATCACGGCGTCGTGCCACAAATATATTATGATCCGTGCCAAATTAAATCTATTCTTGCCTATTCCATTTCAATAATGTGGTTTTTTTAGTAGTGGTCTTTGTATTATTACTCTCTATAACTCATAATTTTCTTCTCATTCCCTTTTAAGGAACTCTTTAATTTGTGCGGTTAATTAACACTCTATGTCCCCTTTCTCTACATCAAACGCGGTCATACATTCACATTTTATTACTAAGCATGTCAATTTAAAGTGAGTTGAAAAGTTTGGGACAAATGTAGCAAACTACTGGATAAATTGAAGTATTATTAACTAAAAAACAAAAAGTAGACAAGAACTTAATTCTGAACTTTAGTCGTGAGACAAATTAAAAAGAACACTTCGCATACACATACAACGTAGTATTGAATGCAACGTAGTGATGGATGCACCTTATAGCTCTGCCCGGAACCCTAAAGCAAATCAATAATATACATTGATGCATTATATATGGCTTCATAATTAAGTTTGCATCTAGCTCCAGTGTATATGCATTCACTCATATATGGCTTCGGCATGGGGGGCTTCATGGATATCTCCATATCCAGACCATGTGCTGTCTAGTACAATACAGTTAATGTCCAATCATAAGTGAGAGCCTCACTATATATGTCCAATTCCATGTTGCATGTTTTTACCTTAGCTTAACATTATCTAGGTACTACATTTAATGCATCCCCATTCGCATTATAGACAAGCTAGGTGTCTTAGAAATGCATAAAGTCTTATTTTAGATGGGAATGTATACATTGATGATGAGATCAAAATTTCGGGTCCTACAAAAATGTGGAAGCATGTATATATAGAAGAATAAATGTGAATCGAGTGTTATGGATGGGATATATGAAATAATAATAAATCAATATGTTACGTCTATGATTTTGAACTATTTCCGTTAAACTTTTGGAATGGCCGGAGTTTCAAATCTAAACACAATATTGGTTTTGTTGCCACCCATATATGATGTGATTGTGTTCGAACATACTTCCTCCGTTCTTAAACGTTCTTAAATAAGTGCAACGGTCAACATTTACGTTTGTCGAGACGCAACTTTGCCCATTAATATATATAACTCTCTATTAGTAAAAAAAATATTAAAAAAATCAGATTTTGAAAATATACAATGAGACAAATTTAGTAATATTTTTTTCAAAAAAATATCTTAATACATCAATGAATAAAATGTACTCAAAGTATAACATGTGAACAATGTAAAATTTGGTATGTTGCAATTATTTAAGAATGGAGGTACTATATATTTTGGTAAATATATGTTGGTAATTGTGAGAACACTCACAATTAACCCAATGTGGTACACAATAGAGCCCGTCCGGTGCACATTTTGAGTTTGCTCAAAACAAGCCAATATAAATAATAACGGTGACATTTTGGTAAATATTATGCCGAACACGAAAATGTGCACTGGGCGAGCCTCATTGTGCATCACATTGGGGTAAATATGATGTCCTCACGTTCTCACGTTAAGCATTGTTCTCATTTGATCCTAAATATATTTGAACATTTGATTAGAGCATCTCCCATATATAGAACAAAATGTATAGTGCAATGTAGTTTTATTTCTAGATATAGACAGTGTGATTAACGTTTTTGAGAAAACCTTACTTATCTAGATGTAGACAGTGCGATTAACGTTTTTGAGAAAACACTACTAAATAGAGGTAAGATTATGGACAGAGAGGAAATGTCATTGATTTATATGCATCATGAACATTTGTTGTATTGGAATATTCTTAATTTCTAAACTTAATTTAGGATTATAGAGGTCCATTTACCCACTTACTAAATTGACCACTTTTTTAGTTTTTTAACGTCTTTCTAATATAGGTCCATTTACCCAAACCTCGCACGCTTTAGAATATTTCTACACTGAACTAACTAAAAGAGAGGTAAGAGGATCATCTTTTTAATTATATGTATACGGAATGTTAAAAAATGTCACGCGTCAAATCAGTGTTTAATTTTGATACATAAAGATATTTTGACAATCAATCATTTTACCCTAATGCTAACTAACATGGGGTGTTGCCATGGGCACAACACGACATGGTGGGATGAATTAGTTGATGATTATAAAGAAAGATTACAGAGTGGTTTTATATAAAGCATACTTATAATAAAATAATTAATATCATTAATGTATACGTAGTTAAAACTTAAAACTATGGTCTGTGGGCTATGTTTCATAACTTATTCCTTGTGAGTCATGAATTTGTCAGTTCGATCACATGGGAGTTGAATAGTAATCAGAAATTTAAACGCCTGATTAATTACTCCAATTTTCAGAGCAATCTCTACCATAATTAAATTAATAAGCTTATAAGCGCCTTTTAACTTAGTTTAATACTTTCCTAAAAAAAAAACTTAATTTAATACAGCTAACAAAGTTTCCGCAATCGAGCTGGAATACTCTTGATAAAACGAAAAAAAATGCTTTAAATGGAGAAAAATGTCACACCATGTCACAAGAAAAACTTCCTGTAGCACGGTGTTTGATGCAATGTGGCATAATTTGTTTTTTCCTTATTTTTTTGCCTAAATTACATACTACGTATAAAGATTTGTTAGGTTTTAATTGTCCTCTGAGGGATGTGCAGCCGAGATTTTAAGGATGTTTTCTTTGGACTGCTTTCCGTCCCAGATCAGACCACATCAGATCAGACTAGACCAGATCAGACCAGACCAGACCAGACCAGACTTCCGTAGTTATAAAATACACAAGGACCAGACCAGACCAGTTCAGACCATACCAGACCAAACCAGATTAGACCAAACCAGACTTGACCAGCAAATTTCAGTCCAAAAGAAAACATCCTAATTCTATTTTATGCATATGTGGTGCTACTTTTCTAGTTAATGCAGCATATCTTGTTGGGTGTGTTTCGGAAAATAAAGAAAATTAATTAAAATAAATTAATTAATTAAAATGACAAAAGAAAAACAAGAAAAGAGATGGAGCAGAATTTGTCAAAGCTCGTGCTACGCACGATGTCCTTAAAACGTATTTGTTGCCTCCCACGGTGCTAGGAGCGTTGCAACAATAGTTTCCCAGGATACGATGACAACGAACTAATGTTTGAGCACACAAACAAGAGTTCCAACGAACGAGAACAAAGACCGAACACAGAAGGAAATTTTCGGAATGCTAGCAGTGTGTTTTTGAGGTGCAAAACGTGAATGGAGTGTCTAAATTCGTGTAAGAACGTGTGTTGTTGCAAACCACCTGCCAGCCATTATATAGGAGGATTTGTTGTATGAAAATAGTGAATTAATGGACCTGAACGTTGGACATCAATGACCAATCCGTTGGGCATTGAATTGTCCATGAACTGTCCGCTGCATTAAAAGATATAAACGTTGGGCATTAATTGTTGTAACGTTTCAGAAGCGCGACAGAAGACCTCCGCGTAGTTCTGCCCGAAGGCCATCAGAACTGGAGGTCTGTCAACTTGGAAAAAATTATACGTTTTAGAAAAGTAGCCATTTAATGCAATTTTTCACACATTTTTCCAACATATCTGTGGTGATTTGTGTGGTTCTGTGATATTTATAGGACATTTTGCTTAATAACTACTCTGTAATAAGTACGGAGTATATTACAGCCTCTTAACGTGATGATATTGATTTTTCAATTAGTTTTAGAATGTTAATACTTGCTCCGTCCTGAAAGAATTGTCTTGTTTCCTTTAACACAAGTTTTAAGAAAGTGGTTGAAAATGTAAAAGTTGTGGTTGAGACTTAAGAGCATCTGCAATGCTAAAATGTGAATGGTGCAAACGTGGCATAAGAGATAGCCAATTAAAAAATAATAAATAGAATATCTATCTCCTTATTTGAAGGATCTTGTATCATTTTGATAAGTTTTTCTTCACAATGTCAAGCACAATGTCTACATGTAGACATTGTGTTTGACATTGCAGAGGAAAACTTATCAAAAACACATAAAACCATGGAAACAATGACAGAAAAATGTCAGATTTAATTTTTTGTGTCTATCTCTTTCATGACACATGTGCACCGTGCACATTGTAGCATTGGAGATGCTCTAAGTAGAGAAAATGTGAATTGATATGAGCCACATATTATTGTCAAAAGAGGAAAGAAAATAATTATTTTAGGACATCCCAAAAAGAAAATTAAGATAATAAATTGATGGAGTATATATTACATAGCAAAATACATTATTTACAAACAAAAAATGGACCTAAAAATCTCGTTTTCAACCGGATGAATGAGAAAACTGGGACAAAGATAGTAGAATGAAATCTGTATGTGGTTTAATATCAAACTGCGCCTTAATTATACACTACCGGCGCAACAATGCATATTTATTTTGGATAATGCTAATTGGTTCGAACATGAATTTGACAAGTCAGATCGGGTTATTGTCGATACATTTGTCACACGCCGGGATTATGTTAAACAATAAAACACTATATAAAATCTTGAACTATTCTTCTATCAGGTTGACTTGATAGTATGAAACTCTGATTCTTAGCTTTTTATTAGAGCCATATTCTGTTTTGGTTTGATTGTTGTTTACCGCTCATGATTAAAGATAGCTCATTAAAAATGAAGAATTTTGCCCGTTTATGTACACCCCGATATTGTCTAGTCTAGTTTGGGCTGAGGGGGCGCTACTCCTCCTATGATCTTTTAGGATGGAACACCGAGTTTTAACAATTATACTTAGTTCTAATGTTTGGTTTCATTACGAGGCTTGATATATCCGCCACAGACCTAATTATATGTTAAATGGAACTGGTAATTCTTAAATACTCGTAATACTTATAGATAATTTGGAGTGATGCCCTACAGAATTGTCTGTATACAGATAATTCTGTTTGTCTAGACAGACAAGTGTACCAAAGGTGTACACGAAAACGTGTACACCAAACATTTTTCACGAAGTAATAGGTTTTATGGCAAGAGATTACTTGTCGGTAGAATTATGCGATTGTAGTGGTGGACTGAACCGGGCCGGTTCGGGCCTCGGGCCTAGGCCCGGCCGGGCCTCGGTTCAGTAATAGCAGGCCCGAGCCCGAACCGGGGTAGGGCGGTCCCGGGTCCGGGCCAAGCCGGTCGGGCCACCCGTTTTTTTTTTTTTTTCCTTTCTCCCCACCCCCCCAAACCCCCCCAAACCGGCCTAAACAGATAGCCCAAGCCCAACAGCCCAAAAAAAATGAAAGAAATTAAAAAAAAATAGATTTGGCCCGGACCCGGCCCCGAACCGGCCGGGCCGGGCCGTCAAACCCATGAACCGAGCCCGGAACCGCCCCACCCCCGGGCCTCCGGCCCGAACCGGACCCGGAAAACCGGGCCGGGCCGGGCCCGCACAGTAGCGGGTCAGGCCGGTCCCGGGCCGGGCGGCCCGAACCGAGGCCATGCCTATGCGATAGTATTTATTTTGGAGGTGTATATAAAGTACAAGTCAATGTGTACACTAAACATGATTGAATACATGCACTAAAAATATTACTCCGTACTAGTTAAAAGATGGATCTGGAGCCTCTGCGTTGCTTTAAAGCAAAGCAGGGTGCCTGGCTCTTCCGGGCTGTTCGATCGGAAATTGGATGGCCGAAGATAATCTTGGGCTCCACCCCTTAACCGATCTCGAGGTAGGTCCTCTTGGTCGCTTCCCTGCCGTCGGATGCCGGGCACTCTGCCTTATGGCAGAGGATCATGATCCTTAAAAGACATACTACGTATTATATATCAAACAACACTAAGGATGTTTTTACTTGAACTTTAATTTGCTGGTTTGGTCTGTTCTGGCCTGATCTGGTCTACTATGGTTTGGTAATGTCTGGTTTGTATTTTTATAACTATCCAAGTCTGGTATAATCCGGGACGGATTACAGTCCAAGTAAAAACATCCTAATAACTACTACGAAGTACTTAATATGATAATACCTACAAATAATATACGTATGTCAAATTACCAATGCTAATTTCAATATTGGATATATAGCAACACTAGGCGATGAATTCCCAAAAGTTTAGATGATATTGCAAAGAAAGGTTAGTTAAAGCGAATCTATTTATAATTAATATAGTTATTCACTTATTCAAAATACAAATCTTCAATATATAAAATTAATCAATTGCTTCGAACATCGAGATCAACTCATTTAAGCAATGACTAAATCAAACTCGTTACCTAACCCTTGCAACGACGGATTTGAAACCTTAGCTTCGAGGAAATGTCGTTTTGTTTACCTGAAAATAGTGGCTGTACGTATAAGGGAGAAGGCTACGTTCTGGTGTGCAATTAAGACGGAAATAAATCACTTGGTTTGTACACTTGCATAGACGTGGAAGCAATTCAAGTGATTATAACTTAATATTGCAGACTAGTAGTTTTCACCGACGCTGGTACGTCCAAGTATGCTGAATGTGAAGTCAGCTCCATTTCTGACTATCTACTCATCCACACTGACCATATTATTTTCTTCTTTCCTGTTCAGTCATTGGCACAAGGAAAACGAAGTTTGTGAATTGTAATTATATAAAGTTGTACCTTTCTTTTGCCCTTTGAATCTGGTTCGTGATGTAATTCAACAATAATTGTGTCCCAAATAATTAGGTTAGTGACTACTTGTATTTGTGTGAAGAAATACATATGAAAACATATAAATTGTCACACAGAAAATTATTGCAATTGTCTGTGATCAACATTGATTTGCGTGTTTATAGACAACTATGATATGTCTTTGTGAAAACTTATTTCTAAAAGTCTACTAATGGTAATTGGACGGATACTTATTTTAGGGACGCGGTCATAGTATGCATGGAGTAGATAAATGATATAGTATATGAGCTTAGGCCTACGACCGACATACTCATAAGTACACAAGTGGTTCGAAACCATCTGGACTACCCTTCTCCGCTAGATGAGGGTTCATACGGACATAAGCAGTCAAAAACAATGAAATCATATTACAGGCGCACTACGCGGACATTGGTCCGTACATGCCCTCTTGCCCCAAACACCTTGTCCTGCCACATCCCAGAAAAAAGTTCATCCCAGGCAAAAGAGTATCAGGGGCGAAGGTCCAAGCACCTCGCCCACCGCTCAATAGATTATTAGTGAGCGCCACACATCACGTCCTGCTGCATAACAGAGCTTTTACCTATAGACTAGCTTACATGCGTAACTACATTTAATGCACCTATGCACCTAACATTTATTACTGATATAAATATTCTCTAAAGAGTAGATTTAAGGGGTTGGAAACTCATTTATTATCAGGTATCTTTCAGTTCTGTCTATATGCTTAACTATCACTTCTTTCTACATACCACTAGCAGTATTCCAATGAGCTATCAATACAAATGTTTATTCAGAGTAGTCTATGCTTCGGTTTCCAATTATTTTTTGATGGAGATTTGTGATTTAAATCATTCCGCTGTTACCTAGGATCATCTTTAGACATTGTTTATGTCTACTGATAGGACTCGTTTCATGAAATTAATGAGGAAAACTAAGCTCTTCTTCCCGGATTTAATCTTATTCATCACGATCGTTGCAGCAAACACATAATTAACAACCATTTTGTTTGTGAGCTGCAGGTATCCATATGGAGATCTTCCTAGTAATTTAGCTTCTCAACATTTTTCATAGATGAACTCAAACCTAAGTGTGATTTAATTTCCCCATATAGCGTGAGAGTGTAAAGGTGTTTTTAATTGACCGGATCAGTTTCAGTCTCGTTGATGAATGTAAAGTAAGTTTCTATTAGATCAGACCATAGTGACCATACCTAAAAACATTATCAGACCAGATTTTCATAGATGTAAAGTAAAAATGTATTAGATCAGCCTAGAAAATTGCAGTGTAATTAAAAACATTATAATAATGGAAATATTAAGGTTATTTTATAATGTCAAAAACTACCCCATTATAAATATAATGTTAGTGTAAAGCTCTCAACATTGGTGAACAACCATATTATTTCATATTTCCTTATCGAGGTAAGTTTGGAACCTTTATTCCTTGTATCTTTCTTTCAATTCGAGTTTGACTACCCACTCGTATATATATTATATAAATACGAATACAATTATATATGTATATATTGCATGTGTGATTTATTCATTGTTTAGCTAACAAGCCTAAATTCATGCACTTTTATATTAAAGAATAAAAATTGATGACGAAGTCTAGCCTAATTTGATGCACTTGTGAGACATACACCCGTATATATGAACGTGCATAGACTCTTCTTTCCGTTGATTTTCATTTTTAAATTTCTCATATATCCCCAAAACCGTGTTCCCCTTTTTAACTCGTTCCAACAATATATACATATTCAAATAATAAATCCTTCTTCCTTAGTTCCTTTCCTTCTATAAGGTCATCATTCCCAATTATATAAGAAAACAAAATAGAGGAGCTAATAAAGTTTCTCCGTCCACATGGGGCTTAAGACACATCCACCGCCACTCGTCCTCCACTGTCGCCGTCGTCTCCACCTACTCCTCCTCCTCTCTTTCCTCCTCATTCCGGCCAATGCCGCCGCCGCTCCGATCTCCGGCTCATTCCGTGAAGCTCCGGAGTTTTACAACTCCCCTGAGTGCCCCTCCGTGATTTCCGCAACTGATATCGAGGTCAATCCCGACTTTAAACACAACGACGCCGCCTACATATGCTCCGATGCCGCCGTGCACGTCGCGATGACGCTCGACGCCGCCTACATCCGCGGCTCCATGGCGGCGATCCTCTCCATCCTCCAGCACTCGTCCTGCCCCCAGAACGTCGTCTTCCACTTCGTCGCCTCCGCCTCCGCGGACGCGTCGCTGCTACGCGCCACGATCGCGTCCTCGTTCCCGTTTCTCAGGTTTCAGGTGTACCGGTTCGACGATTCCTCCGTCGCGGGGCTGATCTCCACCTCCATCCGCTCCGCCCTGGACTGTCCGCTGAACTACGCCCGCAGCTACTTGGCCAACATTTTGCCGCTCTGCGTCAGGAAGGTCGTCTACCTGGACTCCGATTTGGTCCTCGTCGACGACATTGCCAAGCTCGCCGCCACGCCTCTCGGAGAAAACCGAGTCCTCGCCGCGCCGGAGTACTGCAACGCGAATTTCACATCCTATTTCACGCCGACGTTCTGGTCAAACCCCTCCCTCTCCCTCACCTTCGCGAATCGGAACGCCTGCTACTTCAACACGGGGGTTATGGTGATAGATCTCGATCGGTGGAGAACAGGGGACTATACGACGAAGATCGAGGAATGGATGGAGTTACAGAAGAGAATCAGGATCTACGAGCTGGGCTCGCTACCGCCGTTTCTCTTAGTCTTTGCCGGGAAAATAGCTCCGGTAGATCACCGGTGGAACCAGCACGGGCTGGGGGGAGACAACTTCCGGGGGCTCTGCCGGGATTTGCATCCCGGACCGGTGAGTCTTCTCCATTGGAGTGGGAAAGGGAAGCCGTGGGTCCGGCTGGATGCGAATAGGCCTTGCCCCTTGGATGCTCTGTGGGCCCCATATGATCTGTTGAAATCTCCATTTTCTTTCGATTCTTGAATTGTGGAAACAAAAAAGAAAAAGAGTCTGCATCAAATTGTATCGTATATAAAAAAAAAATACAGGAGAATATGGAGCGGGTCAGTGACTCAGTGATCTGATTTCTGGGCGAGTTCGTCGTTATACTCAGAGCTGGGTTGGAGGGACGCTGCTGAAGATCAGATTTCCATTTTTTTTTTCTCGTTTATCTTGCTGGAAGAAGGTAAAACGTTAAAACAGAAATATAGAAAGGATTCCTTTTTTTATTATTATTTTCTTTGGATTTTTTGCCAATGATTGTACGAATTATTTGTATATTGTACAGGAGAAGAGCTAATTTTGGTGGTGGCGATGATGATGTATTTTCTTATCATCATCAACATTTCAAATAAGAATATAAAGGGAGATTGGCATTTTTTCTCACCTTCCATTTTTAGTGTCACCATTATTCTCTTATTGATGTAAATGTCCTGTTTTATTTGTGTTTTGGTATATGCTATTATTCTAAACTTTTGTATGCCAGCAACGGACATTCTCTTGCGAATAAATTCAATGCATAAATTCTCATGATTTAGGAATGAATTATTGATCCAAATTAATTATATAAGTTGGAGCCATACCTGTAAAAAGCGCTAAGTAAGAACCTTAAAAATAAGTTGAGTATAGAATTATAGAAATTATATGCAGGGCTCATTTACAACTACAGAGCTATTGTGAGCTACTCCGTAAATCTCATGAGAAATTATTTTAACTTAATGTAGTTTTTCCCAATTTTCCCATTTAGCTCACCATATTGTGAGTTTAAGTTTAGTATAATTACTTTGAATCAAAGCTAAGGTTAGCTTCATGTGTATTGCTTTGAACATAGTGCTTTGATCTCTACCTAGGGGTTCTTGACTTGAATTTTCTTTATTAAAATGCTGTCATTGAGTTCCAATGATTTTTCACCACCATGCTATTCTTTGAATGAAAGTGAAGAGTCTTAAGATAACAAAGTTAGGATTTACTTAATTAATTTGAACAAGCAAAAATGAATCATTGTGTGTGTTTCGGTTTATGTTGTTTTAACAGATATCTTAATCCCGGACCAATTTTGCCATTTTATAAAACTATACTTTAACGAAAGTGAATCTCTATTTTATATGGTTGAAATCCAATCATTACAAATTAAACTAAATAAGTTTGTAGTTGTACGTATTTCCTATGTTTATGTGTATGTTTGTCTTGAGGAAAGTTCATGTGAGGACTTCCAAAAATGGACCTCCGTACGGACCTCGGCGTTTGGGCCCCTTCCTGGTGGAATTTTTTGATGAAATTTTTTTAGCATGTTCTTCATCAAGTCTAGTTTACTCGTACCAAATTTCAGCTAAAAATTCCATCGGGAAGACAATCAAATAATTTTTGGAAGTCAACTGCATTTTATATGTATATAAAGTGCGCAGTTAACTTCAAAAAATCATTTGATTGCCTTCCCAATGAAATTTTTAGCTGAAATTTGGTACAAGTAAACTAGACTTGATGAAGAACATGCTCAAAAAATTTTATCAAAAAATTCCACCGGGAAGGGGCCCAAACGCCGAGGTCCGTACGGAGGTCCATTTTTGGAAGTCCTGACAGGAACACTACTCTGTTTGTCTTTATATTTACATTTATGCGTATACTTGTATTTATTTTGATATTTACATTTGTATATTTTATTATTTTTGTATGGATTTGATGGTAAATATGAAAACGAAACTTAACGGGGCCTAGTTCATCTTCTGGGTGGAGTGTAAGAGCCTAAGAGGGAAGGCAATTCTTGAACCTAGAAAGAGATCCAATTAATTCCAAATAATTGAACGAGGAGCCATATGAGGTGAAAATCTCATGTATGGTTCTGTAGAGTGACGGTAAGAGTGAGTTATCTGTCAATTTAAGAAACTAATATGAATTATAAACATTCAGAACTCAGAAGTGATTCTAATGGGGTGTCATCATGTAGGATTTTATAAGATTTTTTTAACCGGGAGGTATAGCTCACCTGTAAGAAGAGGGTGTCACAAAGTAGCGATTTTGATTTTAACTCCAAGCAATGACTTGGATGGAACCCCACTAATTTTTTCATAAGAGTTTGATAAAAACTCAATTTACATTCTCCAGATAACTATCTGGTCGGTTCTGGGTATTTGTAGCCTAATTTTGATAAGGATGTATAGAGTGTTTTTTTAGTGGTATTAATAGAGTTCTTAATTGGGCACGCTAATAAAATAAAATACATGGACAAAATGTGACTATAAATTACTATGAGTAAGTTTTATTGTCACTATAATCTAAAATTTTAATACAATTATTATAACTACAAGTTATTGGATCACATTTTTTTTCATTACTTTTATTTTGATTAGATATTTGGAATTAATTCATATTTTATAATCCGAAAAGTTCAATAGTAATACGGAGTATTCCTTTTAAAGTGTTTTCAAACTTAATTTAGACAATAATTAAGTTTCAAATATCATATCCGTTATTATTATGTATGAGTTCTGAATAATCTATTTAAGAAGAGATCCGCAAGCTCGTAGTAATTATATTACTACGTACTAATTAATGAGCATACGAGCTTACTGATCATTTCATTTCCTTATGAATAGATATACGAATTTGATTGAGTTCCTTATTATCGTCTTGAATGTATTTAATTAATTGACTATTTAAGACGTGAATAACCTTTTCATCATAATTAATGAATTAACTGAACGATTTCTTATGTCTAGATACAATCCCACGTTACGTAGAAAAAAATGTTAGAAATATTTCTAAGAAAGAAAAAAGTTATTAACGATCTTGACTTAATTTTGTTGTTTGAATCCGCTTTGTCGTTGAAAAACATTCCATAACATCACTTTGTATTTATATTCGTATTTGCATTTACATTTATACTTCGTATTTTCTTATTATATATACTGAGCGTATGCTTCATCCTTTCCACAATCAAATTCTCGCTGTGTTTTTTTTAATGTCCCACAATAAAATTTCAACTTCTATTTTTAGTAAAATTTAAATGGTAGATATTTTTTCCGGATGAAAAAAACACATCATTAATTACTATTTCTTTATTATACATTTAAGGAAGGGAAGAAGTAAGGGGTTTTTATTTGAAAATTACTAATTTTGAACCAATTACACAAAAAGTGAGCACTTTTAAAAAGGGGCAAAAAAGTGATCAAGAAGGTCATATTAATGTCATTCCCAGATTTTGATGTCACTATCTTGTTTTAATGTCACTATCATCAAATGTCACTGCCGCTACCGCATGTGTCACTGCCGCTACCGCTCATGTCACTGTAACACCGCCCGTGTCACTATAACTACCACCTGTGTCACTGTAACAACCGCCTCGTGTCATTGCGGTCACCGCCCGTGTCACTATACCGGAAGTCGTGTCACTATTTTGCCGGAAAATTTTCTGGTAACTTTTCCTATCAAAATTTTCACCGGAAACCAACTCCATGTCGCCTCAACACCACCACCATCACGTGAGACCGCCTACAACCTCTTACCCTAGCTCAGCCCCCTCCCCTGCACCCCATCCCCCTCCCCTACACCCCTTCCCCTCCCCTGCCCACGCACGGCTGCACTCCAGTCCCCTTCCCCTGCTCCTCCGTCACCTACCCGACCAAAGATCCCATCCCCAACGCCCTTCCCAGCGGCTAGCACCTGTTCAGCCAACCTTCCCAACCATAGCACGCTCCCCCGCCGCCGCACCTCCACCTGCAAGTCGCCACCCATCACTAGTTCATAGACGCCGTCAATCGCCGAACCAAGTCGCCACCATCATCGCCGAATCGTAGCCGCCATCATCGCCGAACCATAGCGGCCCCTATCTCCGAATTGTTGATGCCATAACCTTCAGGACGAGACGCGGAGAAGAAAAAAGGAGAAGCAGATCTGGTGGAGGCGCGCGACCTAGAGCAACATCGACGGAGCAGCCAAGAGCAGCGACGATGTAGGCTACCTTGAACGGAGCAGCAGGATTGGAGGTGCCGATCTGGTAATGGAAGAGGAATATTTGGTGGAAGCACAAATCTGGGGAGATTGGCCAGATGAACTATGCGCAGGGACGGAAGATTAACGGGGCTTAAATTTTACTGCCTTTTTTGTCCAACCCAATTTTGGTCATATGGTTATCTTAGAAAAGACGTAGAGTAATATCCATGCCATTCTTTCAAGAAGTAAAGGGGAAAAAGATTGAAATGTACAATATTTATTTCCTATTTGGTTTAGCATTTCCTATTTTTTTCTTTTTACTTAGTTACTTTTTTCTTTTTTCTCTTTTCCTACTTTTTTTTCTCGTTTCTCCCATTTGTCTTGCTCTTTCTTTTTCCTTATAAAATACTAGTGTTTCTGTCACGCCCCGGACCTATCCGGACACGTCAACAACCCGCCGTACAATACGAATAGTCAACCAAAGTCAAACACATTCATATCATACAAAGCGTCTTGAATATCATTCACACATATAACATCCATAAACAACCATAATAAGTAATTCATAATGCAGCGGAAACATTGTTTAAAATAAAATGGCCACACAGGGCTATTCACGAGCACGTAGGCTCTGTAGTAAAATATCCATGAGCATGTTTAATATTGTTCAAAACAGAATGGAGAAAGCACGAACCACGTCTTCTCTCCAAAGGATCACCCGAGCAACGGGCACAAGTAGCAAGCTCGAGCCTCAACCTGAAATGGTGGTGGGACGCCCCCGAAGGGGTCAGTACTCTATACGGCTATAAAGTACTGGTGTGGCAGGCATCTAATAGATATACAACAAGTATTTCACACACAAGACCCTCAAATAGGGTGATAATATAGTTTAGGCTGTAATCCCAAATTACCCCTTCAAAATATATACTTACTTTATATAAAGTCAAGTAGTCGGCTCAAAGGCCCATGTTTATTACAAAACATTTCCCAAACCCCGTGACTAATGGTCACGACATACATAGGGTCCAACCTTAATATAACTTCTCATTTCTAGAGTTCGGCTCGAGTACATCATCATGCACTCGCATCATAGATCTCCTACTTCATGTATTCACCCCATAGATCTCCTACTTCATACAATCCCACCATAGATCTCCTACTTCATACACACACACCATAGATCTCTTACTCCGTGAAATCACAATTTACACTTGAATCTTATTCAAGTTCATCACAACAAACTCAAACCTTAAGTTTGATTCTATCGACATTTAGAACAATCCTTAACTAGCATCACAATACTATTAAAATTATTCCTACAACTCATTTATTCTTAATGTTAGCCCCTCCATATCAATAGATATGTGGCAGCCTCCCATGTGCTAAGCATCATCATGCAATTATACATTTACATACACATAACATTCATACATGAGTTGGAAAGGTCAATTTACCATATTAGCATACTTCTATCTCATATGACTCCACATTCATCAATATGTTTTCAATTCATGATCAAGTCCATTACTTATCATTCATATCATGTTCAAGAATCTTTATTCACAAAAACATGATTTAAGCATTTAGGTAATCTCATGCATAACCTACAAGTTGTAAGCAACTAGATGTCGGTCCTCACCTCAAATGAGCTTTAAAACTTTCGTTCTCGATCCAACGACCAAAGCCTCGGCCAAGAAGGTTTGAGAACTGATTCCTTGCTTGGAAATGAGTGTTAAACAGCCTCCTCAAAGTGCTAGTTCAACCCCTAATCTTTGATACGAAAACAGCCCCTAGAATGGGTGTTTTCCGGCTAACTCGTTTCCTAGTTTTCCAAGATTTGCTCTAGGTTAGTATCTAAACATTACACCAATAAATAACTTAACAAGGACATATTATACACTTGGAGTAGTTTATAATAGTTCCACCAATCGTTCATATCATTTGGAAAATGAAAGGAAAGGTTTTGGGGTTAAAACTCACTTTAGAAGAGTAAATCCGTTTCTGCGAGGTCGTGTTCTGCTCGGACGATTTGAAAGCCTTCTACTACTCCGATGGATTCAAACAAGACCTTCACGGACTTCTCGTCGTGAGAGCTTTCTTTTGGTATCTTGCACGCCTTATTTGGATTGGTATAACTCGAGATATCAACCAAACAACCTCAGCACTCTCACTGCTCGAGTTTACAGACAGCAGTTCACTCCAGCTCGATTTGTGTATGATAAACTCTCCCTTCTCGCACAGAGACCACTCAAATATGAAACTAGACTTCAAATTCTATCCAAGGACACCTCATTCATGTTATTTGGTCGAGTACAACTCCCATAATGAAGGGAGACAAACAGCACACCAATTTGTGCGAAAATAGAGATGATGGCACCAAAATTTGATTCCTATCAAGTCTTGTGCAGCTCCTCTCCATGCTGGCCGGCCAAGGTAAGTTTTCTCACCCATTTTTATTTGTCTTGCAGGTACTAATATCATGTGGAGTGGTTCCCAATTGATCCCAATCATTTTGGGGTCCAAAATATCTACCAATACTTCCAAAAATGGGAAGATGAGTCCTATTGTTTTATCTTTTGTCTAAAGATGCCTTTTTGTACTCATCCGAATTTATTTAGAACAAGTCAACTTCCTACATCACATTATTGATCTCCAATATGTGTAGGCTCATCTCAATAATTTACTTGATGGATATTATAGAAGGAAAATCCTACTCCCATTATTTAGCTCAATAATGTCAAAGATGGGGCTATAGGCATTTGTATTCTTCCCTAGTCATTCTATCACTTATTTTGATATTTGTCAATCATATTGTTGGACTAATAGCCATGTGGGTCACCCCCGAGTGGGTCTAGGACGTCATTCTCGAATACTTAGTATTTTTAGCAGGTTGGGCCAAAAAATGTTTGGGCTGCCCAACCTTCCTCAATTTGTCTTGAAAGGTTATGCATCACTATTAAGATAATGTTGGGCTCTTTTATCCATTAACAAGGCCCAAATAAGTATTTGCAAGCCCGACACTAATATACGAGTTCAAACAGTACAATAATCGATCATTAATTATGTAAAACATTTATCGTTTTACAATTGTTTGGGAATCGGAAATTCAATACATGAACTTTGAATTGTTAATTGAATTTTCAAGGACGTTCGGGTGCGGTGTCACAGTTTCACCTTTTGTAGAACTGAGGGAATAACAACTAATAAAACCTTCTGTGTTCCTAAATATTTATGGGAAAATGGAAACTAATAACCCAACCTTTTAGCGATCATCTTATAATAGTCTCACCTTTTCGTTATTCAAGAATAATCCAACTTTTGCACCCCATCTTCATTCGCTGGTCTCTGATCGATTAATGATCTGCTATTCCAATTCAAGTTATTTTCTTATCTTTGCAAAATATTATCTTTGTAAAAGGTGAGATTTATGGTATAATGGTTTGCAAAGATAATAAAATAACTTAGAATAGGAGGTCATCAACCGGTCAAGGACCAGTGAATGAAGATGAGGTGCAAAAGTTGGATTATTCATGAATAACGAAAAGGTGGGCCTATTGTAAGAAGACCGCTAAAAGTTTGGATTATTAGTTTCCATTTTCCCAATATTTATCTCTTTTTTTTTAAAAAGAATATATTTCAGAAATGGTGTAAGTCAGTAAGTGCATTGTAGTAAACAGTACGCGTAATACACTCCACTTTAAAAAGCTCTTAATTTTTTAAACTCTTACACTGCGGCTATTCATTTTTTTTTAAATTTCGTGAAATTCTATTATTACTAGGAAAATTAATTAGGTTGGTGCTCATGCTTTATAAAAAGAAATATGAAATAAATGATTAATAAAGACCAAATAAACAAGCATATCTCAAGATATTAACGAAATGCACTTGCATTAAATAATTTATTTTGTTGTCAATGGTACACGCAATAATCAAAGATTGAGTACGACCGTGTTAATTTTTTTTAGGTCGGTAGCAATTACTCCTTGTCGTTTACCGCTTTTCTTGAGTCGACGGCTTATTCTGTTATTCATTCTTCAACAACCTATACGTTTTATAACTACCTAATACGGCAGATTGGGTAACCGGCGCACCTTGAGGATGGTTCGCCCGGTTGCAAACCGACGCAGTATCGCGGCCGCCCCTTCCCAACAACACTCTCCCTCCCCCAGCCACCATCCTCATCGTAGACTCATCGTGCCCAGCAAGTTTGATTTGGAGCCGGAAGAAAGCAAACAGAACTACTTCATCCGATTGCCGCCCCCCACCAAACCATCCGCAAAGAGAACTCCATCGCTCGCTCTTATCCTCTCATCCATAGAGAAAAACCTAGGCTAAACTTGTCAACTAAACTTGTCGGGACAATAGCCTTCAAAAGATAACCTCCGTTGCCAATAGCTTCACCAGTGGCCGCCTAACACCGGATGAGGACTTGAACTTCTGCAGTTCTGCCTCCTTACGTTGAAAAGATGATATGGATTACCCAGTAGCTTAACTTTTTTATTCATCTAAAAACGTTACATTATTATTGAAACAATTTACATTTTCATATATCTCAAGTTACATATCTATTAGCGTGAGTTACATGTGAATTTTCCTCTACAAGTTACATCTGGCTTACACATGATTTACATTTTTCATAATGCGAGTTACACCACAATGAGTTACATTTGAATACACAGTATTTACATTTAACAATAGCACGAGTTACATATCAAAACAAAGGATTTACATCACGAAAAAAATTGAGACAAATGCAAGGTATTGTTCACGCGAATTTTACCCCTGGGAGTACCGTGCTCACCGTATACCGGTTGCACGGTATACGGACTGACCTAATACTTCTTGCCAATATCTAATTTTCTTTAAAAACAATGACAAAAACAATAGGGAAAAGTGTGAAAAGGTACAAGAACTCGTTTTTTCGCTAGTTAGAGTTATGTGTTTCATTTTTTAATAAAATAGATCATGTATTTAAACTTCAGTATCACAGGAAGGGAACAATGCCTAATACCGTTAGAAGTCGCAGGAGGAGGCAGTGGCGGACCTAGGCATCAGAGCTCAGTGTATGCACATTTAAAACACTAATAGTTACATCACGACGTGGTCTTGTAACGGTGACAAAATTATACATGGACATTGTATCTATACAAATAGAAGAGTAATAAAATTAGTTCTTTTTATTTTTCCCTAAGCTAGTTACAAATATAAAATTAATACTCCCTAAGTATTTTTTTGTTTACTACAGTAGGTGTTGGCACATTTTTTAAGAGTAAAATAGTAGGGGTAATGAATAGTGTAGAAAAATTAGGAGAGACGGTGGAATATATATATATATAGAGAGAGAGAGAGAGGAAAGTTCATGTCAGGACCTCCAAAAACGGACCTCCGTATGGAACTCGGCGTTTGGGCCCCTTTCTGGTGGAATTTTTTTATGAAACTTTTTGAGCATGTTCTTCATCAAGTCTAGTTTATTCATACCAAATTTCAGCTAAATATTCCATTGGGAAGGCAGTCAAATGATTTTTGGAAGTTAACTGCATTTTATATGTATATAAAGTGCGCAGTTAACTTCTAAAAATCATTTGAATGCCTTCCCGATTGAATTTTTAGCTGAAATTTGGTATGGATAAACTAGACTTGATGCAGAACATGCTCAAAAAAATTTATCAAACAATTCCACCGGGAAGAGGCCCAAACGTCGAGGTCCGTACGGAGGTCCGTTTCCGGATGGTCCTAACAGGAAGACTACTCTATATATATATATATATATATATATATATATATATATATATATATATATAGGGAAAAGATCAGGTGAGAAGTGTCCCTTAAAATGAGAAGTGAAAAGTAATCTCTGCCCTTGGATTTGCATCTGATCTTACAACGCAGTAAACTTATAGAGTAAATATATGAACTTATAACTAATAAATCATAACTTATAAAGCTCTCCGTAATAATTACAAAAAAGCCACCGCGTCAAAAAATTTTCCAGGTTTCCGTAATTATTTTTTTGCGGTGGCATTTTTGTAATTATTTTCGAGGGGTTTATAAGTTATGATTTATTGGTTAAAAGTTCCTATATTTAGTCTATAAGTTTAACTTCGCAGTTCTCAACCTAAGATCACTTCTCACCTGATCTGCTCCATATATATATATATATATATATATATATATATATATATATATGAATGGAGAAGATAAAAAAGTAGAAAAAGTAAGGGTAATTGAGTATTTTTAAAGGAAAAACTTGCCAAAAAGGAAAAGTTTACCAAATTTTTTAATACATCCAAAAAAGGAAAATGTAGCAAACAAAATAATAATAATTTAATACTCCCTCCGTATTAGTGATGGAGGGAGCATTAATCATGAAATGTGAAGTACGTTGAAAAAATGGAGATTAAAGAATACAATTTTAATAATAATATTAGTGATGCTTTAATAATTTAGAATTAAAGTGTAGAATAAAACCTTGTGTCAGCCCTGATCCTCTACTATTGCTTTGCAATTTTTTACATAAATAATGGATTGATTGTTAGTAATAAATAATTCGAACAATGATTAGTTGATAACAATAATTATTATTTATTAACTATTGAAGCTTTAATATTAAAGAAATGATATGTAGCTTTTTCATAAAGAAGAGCTGAGGTTGGGGGTTTTGAATGGATGTATTTTGAAATTTTAATTGTAAAAGTTTTAAATAAGTATTTACGGCCCAGTCTAACAAAGGGAAAAAAATTAGAAGCCCATGCACATGGCCCATGTGATAAAAATGATTGATGAGTCACTAAGAAGTATTCCAAAAAAAAAAAAAACAAGTGAAGTCTAGAAGGGGGATTCGAACTCTTGACCTGATGCCTAATGGGGGTTCAAATTTTCATACTACTATCACCTAGGCTAGTAGCACTTTTTGAGGTGAAGCCAATGCTTACCCTCCTTATAGCATAGGTCCGCCCCTGGGAGGAGGACAATGAACGGTAACTAGCTAGGGATGACTATTGCAACCGATCTGATTAGGGCTGCACAAGAATAACCCGAACCCGCATAACCCGCCCGACCCAACCCTACCCGACCCTATTTAATCGGGTATTTAATTTTTAAAAATATTCATGGGTTAAATATGTTTGAACCCGCACCTAATGGGTAGGGTTGCGGAATTAAAATCTCAAACCCGATAGTACCCGACCCGGCCGAAGTTCATTTTTCTATTATTATGCTACAACGTTTTCTTGGATAATTTCAATTCAAGACCAATGTGCTCTATCTAGGACTTTCTGATATTAGAATTATAATTAAACATTTATCATTTTGATTAGGTGATTATTATATATTTACGTTTCCTTCTAATTGAACTTCCTTTACGGAAGGATGTTTTAATACTATTACCTAATGTTTTTGCTTATAAAAGATATGAGTACTTGTATTTGTTTGTGTGTTTTGGAAACAAGTTAATCGAGTTTTAATTGGTTACGCCATTAATTTCTCACATGAAAGATGCAACCCGAAGTGATTTTTCCCCCAATACCCGACCCTACCCGACCCGTTCATGCATGGTTTACCAACTTATTTTGCGTACCGCGGGTTGGTTAATAGTCAACCCGAACAAATCGGGTAGGCCCAAAAAATACAGCAAACCCGACCCAACCCGCCCGATGTGCAGCCCTAGATCTGATGGATATCTGCACCGCACCGGTCAAAATGAGGAAAATTGCATTGACCGGGTAAAGGGTACAGGGCGAAGAATACCCATTTTATTTTTACGGGTAACAGTACAGTTTCGGTTTTATACATGCCCGCCCATTACCCGCCCCTTTTATTTTTAGTTATATTTTTATTACATTTTTATCTATTATTTGTCCCACAACTAATAAGACTTTTCTTTTATCATCGTGTCTATATGGATAATAGATGTACTAAGGGGGTGTTTGGAACTGGTTCTGCTTTTGCTTCTTTTTTAAAGTAGAAGCGGAATCCGAATCAATTTTTTGAAGCTGGTATCCCTCAGCTTCTAAAAAAACTGATTGTAGGAATAAATTAGAGCACCATAATTACTTCTTCACTTTCATCAAAACACTCCAA
The DNA here is from genome assembly GCA_945859915.1 of Cuscuta epithymum. Taxonomy (NCBI): domain Eukaryota; kingdom Viridiplantae; phylum Streptophyta; class Magnoliopsida; order Solanales; family Convolvulaceae; genus Cuscuta; species Cuscuta epithymum. The sequence goes on along the minus strand of CAMAPF010000180.1, from coordinate 1,963,073 downwards.
CTTCTGCTTATGCTCCCTAAAGGAGCAGAAGCAGTTTTAAGAACTAAATCCAAACACCCCCTAACTATAGTGTGAATGAAAGTTCATAATAGATTTTTATAATCATGTTTGATTATTATCAGATTTTTTTCGTAATTTAGTTATATTTAGGTTCGAATTAATTTAGGTTGCCTTGTTTTTTCGTCTTGTAGATATAAGAAACTTTAAAGAGGCGTTTGACGTCTAGAGTCGTCCAGGCGATGCAATTTTTCGCCTTTTAAAATATTATTTTTTTTATTAAAATATCAATGACTCGTTTAATAAAGCGGTTACCCGCGGTTACCCGTGGTTATACCCGTTACCCATTGGAGCGGTTATAGTTTGAGTATAAATTACACGTAAGGAAATGGGACGGTTACGAGGCGTGGAAATTACCCAAAGGGGCAGGAATGATTTTATGTAAAATCGTCCCCAATTCGCCTTGTTGCTATCCCTAACGGTAACTCCGATTTTCAAAAGTGTCGGGAAAATTAAAATAAAAATACTAGGAGTAGTGCTTTGTCAAGGAGACTTCCAAATCATCTTCGTCCTTGGATTTTTTGGATCTGTTTGTATTGTTTTTTAAAACGAATCCGCTAATATCACTTTCCTGATGAACTTTTCGATGACAAGATTAGCTTGAAACAAAAAAGAAAGATGGCACGGAGATCTCCTTGTTGATGCACACTTCCAAATATTTTTCTTTGAATTTTCCAAACACTTTTCAAAATTGGAGTTATCGTTCATTGTCTTCCTCCGACGATTTCTAACGGCGTCAAGCGTCGAGCCTCTCCTGTGATAATACACGTGATGACATGACCTACTTTTTTATAAAAAAAAATGAAACACACAATCCTATAAAAACATGAGCCCAACCACAATTATTTATCCCGTGCTTTTTCCAAGATAATACCAAGTACTATTAACTTTTCCATGAAAGAAATAGGATCAGGTGAAAGAGACTGGATACTAGTAAAAGAACGGTAAAGCCCTCTACAATAACTATCTGGCTCTCTCTATGCAAGTCTGTATCCCGGCCTCTCTCCTTCAGTCCTTAATATGTAATGGATATTGTCTCTTCCGATCTGTCGCACCACTGCCTATATCGTTATCACTCATTGTGAACATTGTCGCTCATGTCCGGTAATTGCCTCTGACCTCCTTCCATATCAACCAATGTCTTCTTCTCTCATTGCCACTGCAATCTTGGTCCTCCCCGTATAGGTCTATCTGTATCGTCGGTCTCTTCTTCTTTTTGTTACTGTCATTCCCCTTCTACCCGAACGGGCGCAATGAAACAAGCTTCCTCCAATGTACTTAGCACAACATACTTAGCAACATAACATAAATTTTAAAGTGAGTTCCAGCCACCAGTATTTTCTAAACAAATAGTAAGTGCTTACTGGAGGCTTTTGGAGTTGTGTGCCTGATATATTTCCCTTTTGAGGGCATGTTCTTTTGTTATGGTCATTCCCTTGGCACGTAGTACAAGTCATTTGTACTCCATGCTTACTTAGCTTCCCTTTCTTATCAAATCTTTCATGTGCCCGCTTTCTCCTATTTTTCTTTGGCCTACCTGCACTAATCTTTACTAGTGGAGGACTTAAAGCATATTCTACCTTCTCCCAATGTCTTTCACCATTTATTGGTTTCACTGAAGTGTGATAGCTTTGTAGGTATTTAGCTTTCCTAAACCAGTCGAGGACAAAGTTTTCAGGAGGAACCCGAAGCCAATTGCAACATGAGATGACATGGAGGCATGGAATGCCAGTTAGATCCCACTTCCTACATGTGCATGTCTTTTCATTTAGATTCACATTGAACATATCCAGGCGACATATAACTTGAAACTCAAACGCACTAGCTGCAAAACAAACGCATTTCCTCGCATATTCTTTTTCAGTCTCTAGACATTTCCTCACTCTGGGACAAATGTCATCATGTCTCGAGATCATAACAGACCTATTATCATATATCATTTGCATAACTAGCAACCTTATGTCCTCAAGCATGTGTATAAGGGGTTTGGATCTTGCTTGAATGATGTATCCATTAAATGTCTCTGCCATATTGCTCACAATTACATCACTCTTGCTCAAGATTATCATGTAGCATCTACAGAATGTGGTTGGATTCTGTAATATGAAGTCTTCAACAGCCTTGTTACTTACACCTTTCATTTCCTCAAGCGCATTATCAAAGTCAGCTCTAGCATATGCTCTAACAGCTTTCCAGTACAAACACCTTAGCAGCTCTCCCTTATGTTTTTTCAACCAATTTACATATATATGCCTAGCACAATTCCCATGTTCTACAACTAGAAAATGCTCTCTAACGGCATTACAGAGTCCCTTCTGTTTTTCAGAGCAAATGGTTGAGTTCTCATCACCAAACCCAGACAAATCATGTTTCAGGATGTCTAAGAACCAACTCCAAGAAACATTTTTTCGGCCTCCACCACTGCCCAAGCAACAAGGTACCTTTGATTGTTTCTGTCTCTTCCAACCGCGCATAGCAACATCCCACCCAAAAAGGTCTTTAAAAAACATCCATCTAAACATAGCACAAATCTGCATCCACTTAGAAACCCATCTCTCAGTCCAGGAAAGCTCACATAAAGTCTCTTAAAAATATCGGGTTCTGTAGGAATATTTGGCTTATCAATGACTAATACAGAAGTCATATTAGGATCAACTCTCTTCATCTCCCTCACGTATGAACCAAGTTTACTGTAATGTCCTTTTAATATTCCATATTTCCATGTAACATCTCGTGGGCTCGTTTCCTTACATTGTAGCAAGCAAATCTTTGAATACGCACACCAAATCTTTCCATTACTGATTGTTGTAGAGCTTTCCTCGACCAGTTAAGATCTTTTATGTACTCCTCCAAATACTCTTCAGCTAACCACCTTGGTTTAGCTTGTATATTCTCATAATCTTGTCTATTACAAGTATGATTACGATTCACAGACTTTACCACAAATGACTCTTTCAGTCCATCCCATGAAGCGTATATCCTCCAAACACACCCCTCTTTACAGTTCGCTGCAATCTTGACCTTTTCACTCTTAATAAATTTAATACTATACCCTGCAATAACAACATACCTCACTACCTTTTTCTTGAATATTTCAGGCGAGGCAAACTTCATACCCACTTTCCATTTTAGCATTTTGAGTGTGGCATCATCATCAACTTTGTATGTAACACTTTCCTTGTTTGCCCCACTCTTACCTTCTTCATCACTTTGATATGGTGTAAGCAAATAATTTTCAGATTTATCACTATCATAAGATGCTTCCAACCCGTCCATCTGGGTTTATGTGAGCATATTAAAATTGTAGGAAATAAGCTTTTCCTACTACCAATCCATTCCTCATCACTTGAAAACCCACGACTACCAATATCCTCCCTTTCAACATTTTCGAAATCGCTCTCTTCACTCCGTGAGCCATCTTCCACGAAATGGGCCACTTCCATGGTACAATACAGTTTTAACCCTAATCTATCAACCACACTATAAGTACTTAGCACAGTAATCAACTTACAGCAAATCGCAAACTTGATATGCCAGGTTTTGTTTTTTAGTTGGGATAAGCATCGTCTTCTCTGTTCTCTATAATCTCAAAAGCTTGCAAGTTGGAAGTTCTCTAGATGAGGGTTTTGAATCCACGTTGCCTTTCCAAATTTAGGAAGCACAATCAGATACTCCTTATTAGTTTTTCAAATAGAAACTGAGAATGGTCAGCGTGGAAAGATATGCCAACTGGGCTGCTTCTTTGGATCATTAAAAAAATTAAGGGCACGGGCATCTCATATTCAAATAGTGGGAGGTATTTTTTTGAACAAGACAAGTACAGGGTAGGGAGTTCACACTTAATGAAAGTTCAGGGTATTTTATTTAATTTTCCCATATATTAATGTTTTAACTGAAAATAGGTCAGGTGGCGGTGGTAAGTGGTAGATGGAGTCATTGGGACGACGGTGATAATTAAGACGGTTATAATTAGGGCAGTGACCACTAGGACGATGGTTATGAGGGCGTTATGGTATCACCGCGAGATGGTGTCACTGGTCGGATACTAAAAGGGTAGTTTTATAATATCGATTTAGAGGTATTCAGATTACGATTAATATAATTGAGTCACATTTTTTAAAATTCAAAAAAACTATATTTTGTTAGTAAATTACTTTTTAGTACTATGTTTACAAAATCCTTTTTCTTTAAACCATGTTTGGTAAGAAAATAATTTGAGAACCGACTAATTTCTCGAAGAATTAGGCGGTGTTTGACAAATGGCAGTTTCACCCCTTTTAATATTTTTTGAAATCGTGTTTGAAATCGTTGTTTGATAATAGTTGTTCGTTCCTAGCATTTTTGGACGAAACCGCTGAAATGAAAACGTTGCACATAGCAGAGTTGAGTCTACATTTAGAAATATGGCGTTTCTACTAATTGTTATGACCAAACAGCTAAATTACTAAACATCTTCGTACAATTCACCAAATTACTAGTCAAAAATGTTGACTAATTTCGCTATTAACAATCTGTCAACAAAATAACTCACCAAATTACTCTGCTAGTCAAACATGTTGACTAATTTCGCTATTAACAATCTGTCATTATCCTATCAACATAACCCGCAATCCACTAAAAGCCAAATCATCATCAAACAATATTGAACGGTGCACGTTCCAATAGAATCTTCTTTTAATTCACAATAACGAAAATTAGAAACACAAACTTTATTTGGATGGCCGTTAATATTTTGAGACAAACTATATAAATTGAATGTAAAAATGATTCGGTTCATAAACACGCGATCTTAACTGTAATGCAAAATGACTCATTGAATTCATTTTGGGGAACGGGTTTTTTCTAATATGACTAAATTTAAGCTATCCTCATCAAAACGTGATTACTTTAACATATGAAAAAATATGATGAATATGACAATAAATTTGTTTGCCAAAAAAAATGATTTGAAGTGTTATGCTAACGTCTGATACCGTGATACGATATGGACTAAATTGTTCAGATTTTTAATCTACTCATATATGAATGAATTTGGTATGTTTTAATGTGATGTTATGTGTATTTTACTACGTATTATTTAGTATCATTTTCTTGTTAGAGTATGGTCTTTCAACACTGGAAAAAAATCTAGATAAACATATCCTTAAATTTCGAGTTCAACGTACTCGTGTGTACGTGTTATATGATGTTACCTTTAAGAGATTATTATTATCAATGATAAAATCATATTTTTCGTTATTAAAAAAAATCATATTTTTCGAACTCTTTTGAGATTTATTAGGGTTGAACGTTGTTGTTGTAATAATAAAACAATATTCCAATTTTTTGAAGTAAAATTTTACCAAGGAACTGTCTTCATAGTTATCGGTTGTTTAATGTATTAATTAATACAAAACTTATCTTCTAGCATAATTCGTAACTTTATTGGAAGATCAATTAAATGGTGTGACATTTAGTTGAAGACTATTTAGTAGTATTATTTATCAAGAAAATTTGATATCAATATTTCAATTTCAGGTTATTTAATTTTTAATTTAAATAATTCTGTTAATGTAAAAAAACGATTATTTGGGTGTCACTGAGGAAAAGTTTGAGCCACTTTGATATACATTTAGAATAAAATTATAGTCATTAAAGTTATTAGAATCACATTTTGTATACTATTTTTGTTTTGGATATATTTGGAGTTATTTCGAAAATAACTTAGATTTTAAGTGCATGACAACACGGTTCTCTCTTCTCTCTAGAGAGAGAGGAATCCTAGCGGCCCTCTCCCCTCTTTGAAGGGGTTGAGATTTTCCGTCGCACCTATCAATATGAGGTTGGAGCGGCAGATTATACTGATTTTAAGTGTTATAACGTTTGAGATTGCAACTACGTCAGAGGAGATAGCGTTGACAGATGAACGAGGTGCGGCTGGGAGGATGTATTGAGGCGGTATCGTGAAGCCTTGGTCAGCCAGGGCCGTCTCCAGCGTTTTGGAGGCCCTAGGCGCTTTTTTTATTCATATTAAAATATTAATTAATGTTATCTCTATAACATCTTTTCAATAGAAGAAATTATTTTTACATATTGATCATAGAGCTCGTCAAGAATTGTAAATCAAATCTCTTTCAACTACTCCGTAATTCTTTCTCTTTAGGCATCCCGAGTCAATTTTTTTGTATACAGTCATGACAATACTCACGTGTTTATAGAAAATATAAAAATCACAAACAATCAATTTAAAACCTAAAATTTCTAAATACAGTCACAAATCAAATAAAATAACTAATTTAGTCATACACATACCAATACAATCATATTAATTACGGAGTACTTAACTTTACAATCACACTAAGACACTTGTAGTCGGTGTTTGATGTTTAGGCATATAACCAAAATCCTTGTAACCTACTCCTAGACATCTAGACATCTGTATTCTAGTTATTTAGCACTACGTATTTTATTGACTAAATTCTATAAAATAATACAGACTAAAATTAAAAGGAGATTACTTTTAATTAGAGAAATTCGTTCTCTGGGGAGTGAGGATTGAGAGGAATCACCAAATTTGAGATGTTGGAGGGACTTGTTCGGTGACCGTTGTTGAGTTGTTTTCTATGGAGTTGAGTTTAGAGTCGTACTCTACACTTCCACTTCCAATTCCAGCCACTATGAGTTAAAATTAAGGCCCTCAAATTATTTTTTTACATGGAGTCTTACTAATACTACGTACTTCTTATTTGAGGCCCTCTGCCGATGCGAGGCCCCAGGCAACCGCCTAGGCTGATTGGCCCCAAAGTCGGCATTGTGGTCAGCCATTCCGACAGTGGTGGAGTTGGTATTCACCCATATGGTAAGAGTTCATCCTCCTTCGGAAGCACCTTCATACCAGGAAGAGCTTTTTGAAAAGATTTTATTCATGTATTATTTTCTCTTTAGTAGCACTTGTTTCTGTTTAGATATGGTTTAAATGTTTGGATTTTGGAGTTCTTTGGATTAACTTCTTTTACCAAGAATTTATATTAACTAAAGCTCGTTTGATGACTCTATTTTTCAGCTTATCAATAAACTTTTTAATCAAACATATAATTTTTTATTTCGCGTGCTGGACTATGTAATAATAAGAAAAAAATAATATTGAAATTACTTATTTGATTGTATTGGCTAAAATTACTGTAGATTACCATTTTAGCTAATTTTTCATATAACTTTTTCTTTTTTTATTAATAAAATATATTTTTAATATAACAATATAATCAGTCAATACAACCACTTCAGCCAAAATATCATCATAAATTTTAGTAGAACCAAATGGTTCAGAAATTTCACAAGAATCAGAATCAAATGGTCCAAATGGGCTCTTAAAAACTCTACTTCTGCATCCACCGTTCCACTGTTGATTTTTCACGTCATCTTCACGTTAAGAATTAATGGTTCTGTTGATCTGTTTGATTACCAGATCTGGATTATTATGTTTCTAAGCTCAGAAACAGAATAAAAGGCTTTTGACTGAAGTTTTGTTCCCTTATGTTTTTTTTGTTTTTTTTACATTACTCCGTATTATTCTTATTCTTTTTTACCATGTACACCCAGACATGTTCACACTTCACACATTAAAACTGTACTTCGTATTAACTAAGGGGGTGTTTGATAGGGTGTGAAATAATTACTTTGCATGCAAGTGTAAGAATGTACGTAAAATGTTTACACGGTTTGATTTGATTATTTAATGTAAACTTTAAGGCACTTTTTTAAAACATTTCACACAGTATCATGTAAAGTATTTTATGTGGGAGATGGTGGTAAAATACTTTGCATGACTTTTATTAAGTACTGCAACGACTTTGCGTGCAATTTAAAAATAAATTACACATCCTGCCAAACAATGTAATCTATTTTACATGCAAAATGATTAATTTCCTATACTTTGCATGAATTACTTCGCGTGCAAAGATTTAACACGTAAACTACCAAACGACGAGCCCTAACAGTAACAGCTTTTAACCCAAACCAGAAAGATTGTACACTTCATATGAAGGAAAAAATCACGCAAGATCAAAACATTCACATGGGATCATCATACCAGACTTTAACGATCCAAGCTCTATCAATTAGATTCAAACAAAAAAGAACAATTCAGACATACACTGGATATCATAACAGGGTGTAAAGCAAAGAGAAGATGTTTTAAATTATTTAGTTGAAATGGACGTTATAAAACTGTATTCCTTTCAAAAATGGTGCAAATTCATCAACAAAGCACTTCATATTTTTGTTCATAGTCGAAAAAATACTGAATTTTTTCTTGCATTGATCTGAACCAAATGATACATTCATATATGGATAGGACAAAATGTTAGGATTGCCCCTGACTTTGACCAATGGCTACAAGAAGAATGGCCCATATGTTAATAAAAATGGACCAATCTCGATACCAGGGGAGGAGGGAATTAATTAATTCAATTAATTTAAAGAACAAAAGACCACTCACTCACTATACCTCTATCAATACGGAAAGGTACCAGTCATCCCAATATGTTCAAGTGTACCCTGCAACCCGTACTTCAGAACCGCCATCTTACCCGCTCTGTACCCGTTTCCATAAATGGGTGAGGTATCAGATTCGATTTGGTGTTTGAAGAAATCCCCGAGTTTCCTTTCGTACACAACATCACCATGGTTTGATGATGAGGAGGCACTATCGTTGCAGCATGACGAAAGTGACTCAATCTGAGATTCCAACCACATATGAGCCATCACTTGACATATCCCTTCTTCTACATCTTGGCTCATAGTTCTATAACCTTACTCAACCATATAATTAGCGTACACTATGTTAGTAGAAATTACACTTACGTCCTCTTTGGTGTATAACATCACAATAAGCAGAACAATCAGAATAAGTAAGCATTTGACTTCCAAATTTGACTGAAACGAATTTCACACAATTACACAAAATCAGCTGTTTTCAGATTCAGCGATTTTAAGCGATAAGACAAATAACCCTTACCAAACCTATCCTTAATCCCCAAATTCAAGACACAACCAAACTCGATATCAATATACCCTTGATTTAATCTTATTAGGCAGCACTTAAGAGAATAATTACCTCTAAGTCGAAGCCAGGCGTGCATCAACTCATGTGCTAGGATTGATCCCGTCAAAAGCCTGTACGAAGAGGAGAAGCATTATTACTCAATTTATATCTCGTCATGTTTCATCATCTTAGTGTTAGCCTGTTAGAGACTACCATGTGCAAAGAAACAAAAACTAAAGCAAAAAATATACCTAGGAAGACCATACAGGATAAGAATTGCAGTCACTTCACAGTGACGTGTCAATCTATATGGTTCTGTCCGCATGTCTATGGCGCCATTTACAGACTGAAAATCCCAAAGCATCAATTACCATTTGTGCTTTAATTCTTGATATACATAAGCAGGCTGCAGCTTAAGAATATACTTACAGTGCTGCTGATGGTTTGTTCCTCAGAAAGGCAGAGTCCTCTGGTCTCAGGCATGTGATGATGCCCCTGAAAGAATTCAAAAAGAAGTGCTTAATGCCTTAATATATTTACACTATAAGCAAATAACATATGAATAAATTGAAGGATCCAAAAGAAAAAGGTATGTTTGGACCTACTTACATATTTCTCTCCATCCATGGCTTCGTTCAATGCTTGCCTCTCAACCAAGAGCAAAGGGACCTTCTGTTCCACTTTCATGTTCAGCCCTTCGTAGAATTCTTGTATATCAATATAAAGGGGCTGACACGCATTTGAATCCATAATTGCCGAGTCCAAACACTCCGTACATAGCTTCCGACCGTCACCAAGTGTGACCGATCTTGTTTCCCGTGCCTGCACCCAATAAGAGTCCATTTGGTAATGTTATTTCTCTGAAATGACTAAATGTGCTGAAATCTATGTAGGTAAAAGTGTTGGGTGACATCTATTTCGGCTAAATAAGCAAGTCAAAAGCTGTTTGATAAGAAGAATAAGCAGAACCAGGCTACCAAACAGAGCCCTTTTCAAATTCACCTCCATCCGCTCACAACTACAGCACCGTGCTGTTCCATCATGCTCATGAAAAGGGCAGTACTTCTGACACCAAAAAGGGTGTGCACGGTATTCGATCAGTCCTGCTGCATTTGTAGGGATCTGGAGGGAAATATGTACTATTAGCTCGCAAATAAAGTAGAACAAAAAGACATATTCACATGCGATGAAGCATCTAAAGGGACAAAGACGTGATAATGTAAAAACCTAGGTTACTATGTCTAATAATGTGATCCCCACAATATGAAATAACCCCAATTTGGTTTATGTAGTTATCTATCAAAGAAAGAGGAACATTAGGAGGATTGGTTTTCTTGCAGAAAAGTGAAGAGAAAACAAATGGTGAATTGGATTTTTGAATATATAAACTTACAAAGTGTTTGCAGACATCACACTGCGGGTGATAATGTACCTTGTAGCAAGTTCTATGATAGGGAAAACTTCCTGACATAGAAAACTAGAAACATAGAAATAGAAAGGTCAGAGAGAATGATTACTGTCTATGCTGCACATAAAGTCTCAGAGAGGAGCATTTCCACGTTTGAACATGTTTTGTTCTAAAATACTCAGTCAACATATCATTTTAATATTCACTGTATTATTATAACTAACGAAAACATTATGCGGCAGTGCGGCACTCCTCGAGGAAATGTTACACATTCATTTCATCTACGGAAGTGACTTTTGACAGATATTTCAGGGATGTTTACTTGAATAAAAATAAGTTAAAATCCATTACATCAAAGAAGGATGACTATGGACTAAATATAAGGAAAATTTAAGTAATTTTCATGTTTGCATTAAGTATCTTTTGGACCTTTTTGGACTTCAAATGCATACTCAAATATACTGATATTATTGTATTAGCATTAACTTTTAAACTCACAAAAAAGTACGGAGTAAAAGTTATGCGATTCTTTAAAAAAAAATACATAACCAATCTTTGATATTTACATTTTCCCCTGACATTTCAATTTTGAAACTGCCATTTTCCCATGTCTCGTTCTTCTTTCCAGTTTTCTGTTTCGACTTTGCTTGATAGTTGATACATATTCTTCAGATGCTCACCCGCACACAAAAAATCCCTATCTAGTTCCATTTTCACATCCAAAACAAAGGCCTACTTTTTAAAATTTTATTGCTCATTACTTTGATCTTTCTTTTAAAAACAGCTAACTCACAAATAATCTTGAATGCAAGGACTTATATAAATATACATGGACAATTTAAGACACGTCTCAAGTGTAAATTCTGTCAAGGCTCACACGATGTCCAGAGGCAATCTTTTTTGTCAATAAATTCAAGTAATTCAATATATGTAAAGCTTTTCAGGATATATATATAACAAGAATAAGAATACCAGTATAAGAATAGACAATAAATTAACAACCTAACCTTCTCATATGAGTATATGACAAAACACAGAGATATAAACTAAAAAAGTTGCAGCATCTACTGAAGTATTGTGAACAATGTCATACCTCATAAAGAACAATGTCATACCTCATAATCAGATATTGGATGGTGGCAGGCTTGACATCTAAAACACTCTGGGTGCCAAAATGTACCCATGCAATTCAAGAAGCGTCCATGACCAATCCCATTGTTACAACCAGCACACAGCAAACTAAATACAAATATAACATCGATAACAATATTCTAAACACCAAAAAAAAGAAATAAAAAGGCCTATTGGAAGTTAATGAAAGATTTCATCAGCTAAGTAGTGGCAAATACCAAGAGAAAGAATCTACTTTATCAGCCCAAATGGAAGCACTCAGGAAATTGATTGAGAACCCATTTTATTTAGGAAAATTATGGCCTTGAAATGTAACTTGCTGCTCAATTCTCAAAATCAGAAAAAATAAGGGCGTGGGTAAGAGGATTTAACAAACCTATAGTGTGCTGGATAGGGTAAAGGTTGATAGAAGTTTCCATGACCATGACCATGACTATGTCCATATCCCTGCCAGCTGCCATTTGGGTTTCCCTGCCAAGGTGGAGATTCAACATTCAAGCTATCTTGTAGAGCTCTGGCAAGTTGTTCATCATTGTTTAACTCTGGTTCACTATCTGCCACAAAATAATCATCCCATAAATAATACTTAATTATGGAAACTTGGTTTTTACAATATATAAATACACACACACACACAAAGTTTTGCATTTTCATGGAATAGAAGTAAACTACTCACCAATTACATTTTTCCCTCTATGGTCCTCCTCTGATAAGGATAATGTAATACCACTACTTACATCTTCAGCATCCGACCATGAGTCCTGCAATATTATGAGCCATAAAATTCAATTAAGGGACTGGGAGTCAAGTGCTTTGATCAAATTTGGATTACTGCACGAAATGATGAAACAAATATAACCAACCTCTACCTCAATGGAAATTAATGTTACATATATATTAAAGAGCTTCATAAGTTCACTAACAAATTAGCTGTACACCTAACATAAGGATGCCCATTCATTAAATTTATAGTGAAAACCATTTGAGAACTCACGAATACTAACCAATGAAGTAGATGGATGGTTCTCATCTCTGTGCCCTTCGTAAGTCCAATCACATTGACCTTTTGAAATCTTATGTTTGGAGCCTCGAAATATTTTTTTCAGCCAACCCATTAGAGATTGTATAGTCTCATGATCAAGGGAGCTCTACCCTGCCTACCTATAAAACATGGAGTCAGACGTTCATATTAGCAGCAAAAGATATCACAAGCTTTCAGATTAATTGACTCATCATAGAGCATTGAACATGATGTGAAACCGTCACGAGAAAGCCTTCGTACTGGACCGCTGATGAATTAATTTGGCGGCCAAACTTTTCATATGGACTAATTAAAAGCCAACATCAAACAATCACCTACTTCTTCCCCTCACCTTTATTCCTTCCTCATTGCCACTTGACGCAACCGTTGCCAGCTACGAACAGGGAGACTCAAGCCAGGGAGAAATCGGGTGCTTAGCACGCCTCGAAGAGACTCAAACTTCTGTAAGGTTGACCAGAAACGAAATCCAAATGCCTCGATCACCGCCGCGATAGATGGATACGCGCAAGCTCCGGCGGTGGTAGCCGCTGAAGAGAGAGGTGCTGAGCTGGAGGCGCAGCTAGGAGTGGAGTTCCCTTTTCCGGCGGCGAATGTAGCTCGGTCGGACGGAAAACTGCCGGAGTAAAGGCGGTGGGCGGTGGTTTGGAAGAAATCGAGAAATGTGAATCCGGTCGGTGGTGATGGGTCGTTGCACCGAGCTTTGAGGGATGGTCTTTATATCTTTTTAGCTTTTGGTAGCGGTGATTGTTGCTGTGTAGGATAGAGAGTGAAGAGGAGGAAGAGAGACAATGAAAAAGAAAGTGTTGTTTCACTTTTGTCCCCAATTATTTTATTTTATTTTTTTTTCATTTTCAATTCATTTTGCATATGGAGTATATGTAGTTGAAAGACATTTCTTTTTCATAACATTTTTATTATGTTACATTGTTACTTACTTCCATAGTAAGGAAATTCTTACCTTGTTTTTTATTTTTATTTTCTACCACACTTTTTTCAATTTTATCATTCTATTTCTTATTTATCATATTTTTTCTTTTTATATTTACTACTACTTCCGTCCCTTAAAACTTTGTCATCTTTGACTTTTCAAGTCAATAATGGTAAAGTTTAGACCATGAATTTGATTAGTATAATATTTTGGAATTTATAAATTTTATACTTTTATGAAAGTACTTTTAACAAAGAACATCTTTATATCATTTTTATATTATAAATAATTTCTCATAAAAATGTATAGTTGGTCAAACTTGAACATGGTTGACCCAAAAATTCAAAGATGACAAAGTTTTAAGGAACGGAAGGAGTATGTTTTCAATTTTTTCAATTTCTCTTTCATAAGTTATCTACACTAATAATTATCCTCTATTATTTGTATTAATGTTTGTGAATTACTAGTGTGTAAATTATTGTAAAAGATATAGAGTTTATTTTGTATATTTGTATACATTCTCAAGTTTCATGCATTTATTGGATATAAAACATTGTTTGATTTTAGGTCAATCAATGAATGTATGTCAAATAGAATAGAACATACAAAAATATGTGTGGAATATAAATAAATGTAGCTCAAGACTTATTTTATATTTAAATGTTCCTAAGGAAATGGATCTTGTCTGAACCAACAAGGAATATTATCAATTAAGGATTTGAAAGATGTGTTCACTATAAATAAGGGGTCTGAAAGATAAAGAGTGTCAATTGGGACTGTGCAAATGGTTTCAACTTTGCTCGTCATATTGTGTTATCGTATTCATTTCATAGTTAATGAAAATCACAATGTACACGCGTCATAATGCATGAGATAGAAGTTATTAATTAGTCGATCAGGGGTGATGCAACACATTTCTCCCTTTGCATGATAGAAGTGTGTCCCCCCATACTGTGTTTCACATGTTCCGGTGTTCCATACACGAATTAATTGCAGTAGGTTGTGTTCAAAATAGTTTGAAATATGTACGCAGTATATTTATAATACGCAACAATAAAAGATAGTGCTAAAACATGTTATCTATTGAGTATTTATAATTGACACATATATTTATATTTTTATTATTATCTTAAACATTTTCATAAATGAAATATGTATATTTATAATACATAGTAATAAAAAAAATAGCACTAAAACTCAATTTTTATATTAATTTTGTATTATTACCTCCGTCCTGGGTAAGTGTTCTCATTCAATTTACGATGTTTGACTGGTCATAAAGTTAAGATCACTGTCAATAATAAGATTATTTTCAGTAAATAAAATTTACATATTCAAAAACAACATTATAAGTGATATCAAGTCGCAAAAAACAAATTTTATAAACGTTATATATAAAGTAAAAGATTAAGAACATATCTGTGCATATTAGGTGTTGAATTTCGATTTCTTACTTTTCATATATTTTTCTTTTATCGTGTACATTATAAATCTTTTTAACTTCTCTCACTCATTTGACACGAAATATGCACGGGTTTGCGGAGTCATTCCAAAGATTTTTTTTTATCACAAAATGTATGGAATATAAAATAAATGTTCACCCACACTTAGCTTATTTATATTTTCTTGTTTGCATGGTATTAGAATCTGTCCGAAATAGTAATGGGTCGGGACATCACATACGTTAAATAAAATAGATCTTATATCACAAAACACGCGAGTAATGATGCATGCAATGAGAGAACTGATTGCTCGATTGGGCCACTGCAAACGTTCATGACATTTCTCGTCAACATATGTACCCATATTTATTTTGTATTTGAAAACCACAAGATACATGCATAGTGATGCCCAGGACGAAAGTTATTAATTGCTCGATCAGCAGGGCTTAAGTGGTGCTTTCATGGTATGGGGACACGTTTTCGGAGAGCAAAAGCATAAACACTTACGCCTTACGCCATGCTGATCGAGCAATTAATAGCTTTCATTTCGGGCATCACTATGCATGTATCTTGTGAGTACATATGTTAACGAGAAATGTCATGAACGTTTGCATTGGCCTGATCGAGCAATCAGTAACTCTCATTGCATGCATCATTACACATGTGTTTTGTGATATAAGATCTATTTTATTTAACGTATGTGATGTGCCGACCCATTACTATTTCGGACAAGTACTTCTGATCCCATGCAAACAAGAAAATATAAATAGGTGTGGGACTACATCTATTTTATATTCCATACATTTAGCGATAAAACATCCTTAATAGGGATTTTGACACAAATTTGGATGGCTCCGCGAACCCGTGCATATTCTGTGTCAAATGAGTGAGAGAAGTAAAAAAGGCTTAAAATGCACATGATAAAGGAAAAAGGTAAAAGTATGAAAAGTAAGAAATCAAAATTTGACACCTAATATGAGCGGATATGTTCTTAATCTTTTACTTTATATAAAATTTGTTTTTTACAACTTGATAACACTTATAATGTAGTTTTTGAATATGTAATTTTTTTTTTACTGAAAATAATCTTGTTTTTGACTGATCAATCAACTTTATGACCAGCCAAACATCGTAAATTAAATGAGAACATTTATCTAGGACGGAGGGAATAATATAAAATTAATATATATACATATATGTGTGTGTGAGTTGTAGTACTATCTTTTTATTACTACGTATTATAAATATACATATTTCATTTATGAAAACGTGTAAGATAATAATAAAAATTATAAATATTTGTTTCAATTATAAATACTCAATAGATAACATGTTTTAGTATTGTCTTTTTATTATTGCGTATTATAAATATACATATTTCAAACTATTTTGAACACAACCTCCTGCAATTAATTCGTGTATGGAACATTGGAACACGTGAAACACGGTATGGGAGACACACTTCTATCATGCACCGCCTTTGATCGACTAATTAATAACTTCTATCTCATGCATTATGAGGTGTGTACATTGTGATTTTCATCAACTATGAAATGAACACGGGGACACGGTATGGCGAGGAAATTTTAAAACATTTGCACAGTCCCGATCGACACTCGGTCGGAACACTTTATCATTCAGGTCCCTTATTGATAGTGAACACATATTTCAAATCTTGAATTGATAATATTCCTTATTGGTTATTGATAATATTCAGACTTGAAAGATAAAGTGTGTCGATCGGGACTGTGCAAATGTTTTCAACTTTTCTCGTTATACCATGTACCCATATTCATTTCGTAGTTTATGAAAATCACAATGTACACACGTCATAATGCATGAGATAGAAGTTATTAATTGGTCGATCGGGGGCGGTGCAACACATTTCTCCTTTTGCATGATAGAAGCGTGTCCCCCATATTGTGTTTCAGTTGTTCCGACGTTCCATACACGAGATAATTTCAGGAAGTTGGATACAAAATAGTTTGAAATATGTATATTTGTACTAAAAAATTATAGTATTAAAATATATGTTGTCTACCAAGTATAAATATATAAAAGACACAAATTTTAATAATATTTTTATTATTTTACTCATTTTTTAATTGAAAACGTTAACCTTAAATTTTCTTAGTAAAGTTTATATATTTCTTCCCTTTTTCTCATTCTATAGAAATTCAATGATTATATTGCTTGATTGGGGCGGTGCAAACGTTTCTCGTTTTGCATGTCAAAAACGTTTTCCCATTTCGATTTTATACTTTCAAAACTATTGTGTATGTTTCGTTCCTTGAATTTCTTTTTTCGTTAGAAATACAAGAGTACCAATAAATACAGTTAGAAACTTTAATCATACTTCTTCATATTATATTTTCTATCTTTAATCTCTTTTCTAATTGGATTTCTTAGTTTGCGTACCTTTTCTTCTTCCCTTAATTATGTACATTTTAAACTTCTCTCATACGTCTTTGGCACGGATATGCCACGAAATACGCACAGATTCTTCCAACTTTTTGCCAAAATCCTTGCTAAATTCATTTTGTCACAAAAGTGTGTGGAATATAAAGTAAATGCACTTCCACATTTTTATATTTTCTTGTTTTCAAGGTACTAGAACCTCTCCGAAATCATATATAATCGATTGACACATCACAACTATGAAGTAATATAGATCTAAAATCACAAAATACAAGCATAATAATGCATGCGGCGAGTGATATCGATTGCTCGACCGGGGCAGTGCAAATCTTTCTCCTTTTCTCGTCACCATGGGTTCTCATATCCATTTTGTATTTGAAAACCACAAGATACATGTCTGGATCGTGCCGTTATTCATTTTTTGGTCGGTTAGTCATTGCCATTTTTAGAAGTGTGTTGTCGTTTTTCATTGGGGGGTCACACCATATTTATGGATCGATTTAGCTCGGATACAATGTCTAGTCCCGACATTCCATCCTAAAATGTCACCTCGTTGGAGGAGTTGCCCCAAATGTTAATAATGCACTTTTATTACTTCATATGTTACCGACGTGAGACTTCAACAAAACATGTGTGGAGTAAAAATAAATGTAGCTTTACATTTATTTTATATTTACATGTTCTAAGGAACCAGAGCTTGTCCCAAACAACAAAGAGTTTTGTCAATTCAAGACCTGAAAGATAAAATATGTTGATCGGGGATGTGCAAATATTTTCAGCTTTTCTCGTCATGCACGCGTCATGATGCATGAGATGGAAGCTCGACTAGGGGCGGTGCAAACATTGCACCTTTTGCTTGATAGAAACGTGTCTCCCGTACTAGTGTTTCATGTGTTCCAACGCTAATACGTGAGGTAATGGTAGGAAGTTGTATCCAAAATAGTTTTTTTATCATATCCAAAATAGTTTGAAATATGTATATTTCTTAGGGGTGGGCGCGGTCCGGAACGGTCCGGTAAACTAGTAAAACCCGTAATGTATCCGTTAAATTTTTAACGGTCCGGTACGGTCCGGTTTCAAGGATGGAACTGTTCGGTACCATACCGTTTCGAAATGGTACAAAACGGTACGGTACAATGCCAAACGCATGCTAAAAAATTTGAACAAATCTTGCAATTAGTAGATATCTTCACACCAACCAACTCACATCAAATGTTGATATAAATACAAGAAATAGCATATGTAGTACTAAAGTTCACAAATAGTGCAACACAACTAAGAAAAAGTATAGCAAAATGATGACGCACGAGATAAATATCACCTTTAATTTACTAAGTTCATGTGAAAATATAAAAAAGAATATCGTCAAATTGTTGAATACTCCGTATAATAGAAATCTTCAATGTTCTTCTTCGTTCTAGGTTAAATATTTCTCTGTAGTTGTAATTTAATTTATAGTTGAAACTTGAGAGCTAAGATTTAAACCATATTAGTTAAGTTGTAAAATTGTGCAAACATGACACTACAAAAAGTCATGTACACTACATTACTAGAAATGATCAAATGAATAGTCCTTAATGATTTCTGAAATTTTAATATTCTTTCAATACATATCAAAATATAACATAAATTATCTAAAAAGAAAAAATAACAATATATATATATATATATATATATATATATCATAAAATATAAACACACACACATTTAGCTAGTTTAGGAACGCATGAATACATTCTTGGGCAATAAAATTGTTTGTCTATAAAAGAGATCTATTGGTATAGAAAAAATATAAAAATTCAAATGCATTATTTTCAAACGGTTCGGTCCGGTATTTTTCGGTTCTCAAAATCTAGGACCGGTCCCGTACCCGTTTCAAACGGTTCGGTTTCGGTACGGGACAAAAATCTATAGAACCGTTTAAATACCCGGTATTCGGTTCGGTACCATTACGGGACAGCTCAGTACCGGTTCGGTTCGGGTTTTATGCCCACCCCTAATATTATTTCTAGTAATCAAAAAGATAGTATTAAAATATATGTTGTCTACCGAGTAAAAATATATAAATTTCAAATTTTTATAACTTTTTTATTATCTTACTCGTTTTCATAATTGAAAACTGTAACCATAATTTTTTTTATTATAGTTTAAATTGTTTTCACTTTTTCGGATTCTATAGAAATCCAATGATTATATTGCTTGATTGGGGTAATGCAAACATTACTCGTTTTGCATGTCGGCAACGTGTTCCCATCTGAATTTTTTACTTTCAAAACTATTGTGTATGTTTCGTTTCTCAAATTTCCTTTTCGTTAGAAATAAAAGAGTACTAATTGATACGGTTAGAAACTTTGACCATATTTCTTCATATTATATTTTCTTCCTTTTTATCACTTTTCTAATTGAATTTCTTACTTTTCATACCTTTTCTTCTCCCCTTAATTACGTACATTTTAAACTTCTCTCATACATCTTTGGCACAAATATGTCACAATATATGCACGAATTTAGTGATACGTTCCAAATTCTTATCAAATCCATTGATGAAATCCTTTTTGTCACAGAAGTGTGGAATATAAAATAAGAAGTGTGTGGAATATAAAATAAATTTTCTTCTACATTTTTTAATATTGTATTTTTTTCATTAGAACATAACCTATATGAAATCATCAGTTACCACACTACAACCATTAAATTAAATAATATTAGATCTATACTCACAAAATACATGTGTAATAATGCATGTGATTACTGATATCGATTGCTCGACCAGGAAGGTGCAAATGTTTCTCCTTTCCCCACCATCATGTCCGTATTCATTTTGTATTTAAAAACCACAAGATACATGTGTAATGATGTATGAATTTAAAGTTATTAATCGCTCGATCAGGTAAGGGCAAACATTCTTGCTTTTGGTCAGTAGAAATGTGTCCGGTCATGCATTCATTTTGTATTTGAAAATTATGACGTGTATTTCATTTATTAAGAGTCTGTGACATAATTGATTGCTTCTCACGGATGGCAGTTTCATAAGTCAATTGGCAAATGTGGTTCTAATGCAAACTTCATGCACCTAAACTAAGAGACAAAAAATAGCACGTGATTGAGTAAGAAAATAAGTTAATGATAAGTAAACTTTGAAACCCACAATACAACATTTGAAAGAAGACATTGAAGCAAACAAAGTTGCTTTCAAGATTTGTTTTGTTTCCGTACCTTGAGGTTCTAGTCTCTTCATTGAAGAAGAAGAAGAAGAAGAAGAAGAAGAACCATGACTCGATCCGTGACAATGAGATACGTGCATAATGATGCACGGGATGAGACGTAATGATTATATTACTTGATCGGAGCGGGGTAAACTTTACTCAATTTGCATGTCGGAAACGTGTCCTCATTTTAATTTTGACTTTGAAAATTATTATGTATGTTTCGTTTCTCAAAAGTCATTTACATCAGAAATATTATAGTACTGTATTACATAAATAACTAAATTTTTAAACCTCTTTCATATGTCTTTTTCTACCCTTTTTTCTTTTCTCATTGGATTAATTACTCTTCGTACTTTTTCTTCTTCCCTTAATTACATAAATAACTAATTTTTTCAACCTCTTTCATATGTCTTTGGTACGGATATGCCACAAAATATGCACAGATTCTTTCAATTTTTTTTGGTCAAAATCCTTGCTAAATTTATTTTGTCACAAAAGTGTGTGGAAATAAAATAAACACACTCCTACATATTTATATATTTTTGTTTTCAAGGTACTAGAACTTCTCCGAAATCATAATCGATTGATACATCACAACCGTTAAATATCATAGGTCTAAAATTACAAAATACACGCATAATAATGCATGCGGTGAGTGATATCGATTGCTTGATTGGGGCAATGTAAATATTTCTCCTTTAATTTTTTCATCACCGTGGGTTCCCATATTCATTTTATATTTTAAAACCACAAAATAAATGTTTAATAATGTCTGAGATAACAATTATTAATTGCTCGATTGAGGAAGGGCAAACACTTCTACTTTCGCTGCACGCTAAACAACTCAACGCTAAATCATTTCGTCTACGTCTCTTTCCAAAAAGTGTACTCAACACTAAATCATTTCGTCTACGGCTCTATCCAAAAAGTGACCGTATGATGCTTCTTATAAACAATATATTAATGAAAAATTTATTCAAATATGATATTGATTTTACAAAGCGTACAAAATATCAACAAATTAGAGAATTGAAAACGAGTATAAACACTAGATAAGGTGTCCTCGATCCGTGATAATGAGATACGTGCATAATGATGCACTGGATGAGACATAATGATTATATTACTTGATCGGAGTGGGGCAAACTTTACTCGATTTGCATGTCCGAAACGTGTCCTCATTTAAATTTTGACGTTTCATAATAATTTTAACTTTACTTTTGAAAATTATTATGTACGTTTCGTTTCTCAAAAGTCATTTTCATCAGAAATATTATAGTACCGTATTATACAAATAACTAAGGGCCTGTTTACTAACAGAGATATTTTCCTGTTTTCTACTTCTGTTTTTCGTTCTCCAATTTTCTGTTTTTTATTTTTCAGTTTTTCTATCTCCAATTTTCGGTTTCTATTTTTTAGTTTTCCATTTTCAAATCTGAAAATATGTTCATCAATTTTTTCACTCAGTTCACCAATTCCACACCCTTGACCCCTACCCTTATCATGATCTTACACTCTACCCATACTCCCCCATAACCCTTCATACCCACCCATACCTACTCATAGGGGTCGGGGTAGGGAAGTTATGGGTGGGGGTGGGGTAAGGGGTATGGTCGGGTGATATTCATGTAATTTCCGATTGTATGTTTGTATTTTTAACTAGTTTTTATTAGTTCTAGTTGTGGAAATTACACACTTTTGGTGTAATACTTTATTTTCATTTTTATTTGTAATTTAGTTAGATTAAGATTTTTCTGAGCTAAACAGGTCAAAGATCATCTAAGGGATCAAGATTGGACCTTAAAAGATCAAGGAAAGTGCAAGGAGACAAGAAAGATTTCGATTTGGAAAAAATACTCATGTACCCGGTCGGGTATTGCCTATACCCGATCGGGTAATTGCTTGATTCGACTGTCCAAATCAAATCCGAAGACAAATGATCGTGGGAGCAAATTTTCATAAAGATTTGTCACATACCCGATCGGGTATATACCCTTACCCGATCGGGTATGCCCAGAAAAGTGACTTTCTGGGCAATTTCCTGAGATACCCGGTCGGGTATCCTATATACCCAGTCGGGTATCAGACCCTGCAGCTCCCAAAAGCCTATAAATACACCCCTTTCCTTCACAATAAAATAACCAATTCACATATACTCTTTAGCTCAGTTTAGATTAGTGTTTTCTTTATATTTTCTATCATGTTTAGTCTCCAAATGAGGAGCTAAACCCTTCCATCTTGGTTTTGCTACTTTGAAGCTTAATGAATTTGTAAGTTGTGAGTTATCTTCTTTAATCTTCTTCCTTGAATATTAATTCTTCCTTTAAATACTATTTCTATATCAATGTTGGGGAATGTTACTAAGATGACAGTTAGTTAACATCTTGACATTAGTTATAGTAATAGCTATTTCTTCCTCTATGTTAATATTGGGGAGTGTTACAAAGATGACAATTAGTTAACATCTTGATATTAACTATAGTAGGATTCATCTTCTTTAATATTCTTCCTTGAGTATTAATTAATTCCTATTCATATTTCATATTAATATTTTGAACATTACTTAAAGGATCAACTAGTTTTGTTTCATATGTTAATTATTACTAGAATCGGTTGATTAATACGCTTGTTATTAATTCGGTCCTTTCACGGTAGTAAACTTGGGTTATTAATGCATGCGTTTCATGGTTAATAAACCAAGGGGAATTGATTATATTGATTAAACCAATAAACCGCTTGTGTTGAGGTTATCAATCTCAATCGTTTTCATCTTGATTTTATTGCTACTATCGAGTGAATATACGGCGCGTGTTCTATATTAACTCGGTAGTAAATTTTATTAATGAACGCGTCTCGTTATTAATAACTACCCTCGATGAATTGGATATACTCCTCGATTGAGTATTCGAGAGGAAGATAGTTAAAGATATAACCGGGATCGACGAACATTTCATTAAGTGGATAAAAGCAAAACCAAGTCTCCTTCTCATTAATTAAACCACATAACTCGTTCATCTTTGTGTTTTAATATTCTTAAAAGTTCTTCAACAACAAATCTAAAAAAAACCCTTATTACTAGTTATAAAAAGAGAAGTATTCCTTTCCCTGCGGATACGAACCTTACTACGCTATACTACGTATAAGTGCTAGTATCGGATATTATTTTGACGCACCGTGACAAAGTGCACGTCAAATTTGGCGCCATTACCGGGGAAAGGAAATTATTTTTCTTTTTATTTTATCTTTAAAAAAATCAAAAAAAAAAAATTAAAAAAAAAATATAAATAAAAATCTTACTTTTCTATTTTCTAAGCTTTCATGGGTATATGGATACCAACACATCATCCCTAGAGAGTCAAATTTCCGACTTGACTTCTCTAATAAAGGAGTTTATTTCATGTTCTCAAGATGTCCATACATGCAACATTTGCATGTCACACAGGCATCTTACGGATTTTTGCCCAGAGCTTCAAAAAGAATACTTTGAACAAAGGAATGATGTTGGTTTCCAAGAGAGGTATGATTCATTCTCCAACACATATAACTCATACTCAAGTTCTTATTCCAGCATGTCCACTGAAGACATGATCCGAGCTCTCACTATCAATGTGACAAATATGCAACAAAATATGTCACAATGCCCACAAGAAACAGTGTCCAACGAACAGAACTTGGACAATCAGTTGAAACAAATGCCAAGCATTGTGAACCACATGGGCGAGGAGGAGGAAGAAGAGGAGCTTACGTAGAAAACTCAACCGGAGGAGGAACCTCAAAACTCAACTCAACCACCGGTCATTTCTGATATCATGCCACCATTTCCTGAGGCTCTAAGGGAAACACAAAGGGTGGAGGACAAAGATATCTATGAAATCTTCAGCAATTGTGAGTATAATTTAGACTTCTCTTTGTTCACAAATAAACAAGGAATAATGGTGGAGTTACACAAATATCTCATACTCCCTCTTATACCACCCGGATCAAAACCCTTTCCATTGACCATGCTTAGTGAAAATCATGGACCCTCACTCCATGAAGCGATACAAATCCGGATATTTGATCCCGGAAAGATTTTCAAAATAAAGGGTCAAAAAATTGAGTCTTTCTACAAGAGTCATCCGGGTGAAAATTTGAAGAAAATGAGTTATCATGATCCAAGCTTGAATGATTGAACACAATGATGGCGTCGTGCCGCGACGTTAACTAAGGCGCTTCTTGGGAGGCAACCCATGTTAAGGTACGCATTTTCATCTTTTTTGTTTGTTTGTTTTTGAATGTCAACTTCGAGAAAATTGGGACACTTCTCAAATAAAAGGGGGAGTAAATCATTTTTTTTTGAAAGGTTGGGGAAACCTCTAATCGGTCATCATCACTTACCCGATCGGATCCATGCCAAAAAGATTAAAAAATGGACAAAATCACGCCCAGTATAGTGTACCCGATCGGGCTCCACTACTCCACCCGATCGGGTACATATGAAAAAGGCAGACTTGTGGCAAGAAATCCCACACCCGATCGCGCTTGGGACTGAAAACAAGGTCAAGACCCGATCGGGTACACCTATAACCCGGTCGGGTCTAATTCATGAAAATAAAATCATTTCCTACGACGCGATTCACCCGATCGAGTATCCACAACACCCGATCGGGTATGAACCCCTGGAACGAGTTTTTAAAAATAAACGAAATACCCGGTCGGGTATTCAAACCACCTGATCGGGTACTTGAGCTTTTTACCCCAAATCAGACCCAATTCAAGTCACTTCTTCCCCAAACCCCAATGTCTGATTTCTCTCTCCCAAACCCACCATTTTTTACCCTTTTCCTTCCATATCTCCATCATCACTCAACCAAATTCACTCAACCCACCACCAAACACTTCCCTCACTCTCCTCTCCACATCGTACCCACCAATTACACCATCTCTCCCCCTCCCCAAAAATCCGAAACCCTACCCCAAAAACACCAAGTCTAAATTTCAAAGCGTCAAAAGGGCATCAATGGCACCGAAGAGGGATACGGCCGGCCGAAAGTTCAAATGCAAGGGGACAATTCAAGGCTACGAGGATGTCAGTTTCAGCCCGGGTATGACGGAGACGAGCACTAGGGACAGTGCTTCGAGCTAAGTGAGGGGGAGTCACTCATTGGTACGTACATAAGTTTGATACCTTGTAACTAGCATTATTTTCTTCAAAAAAAAAATTCAAAAAAAAAGAAAAGAAAAGAAAAGAAATGCTAGTTAGGTTGAAAACCCAAAAACGGGCAATCTAAGCAAAAAGGGCTTATAAAAAATGAGTGACTGGAAAGGATGAAAAAAAAAGATGCTAGGATGAAAACCTGAAAAGGCTCCTAGGCAAAATGAGAGATATGAGAGATATATTTGTTTTTATAGGACATCATTTAATCTCTTGAACATGAAAAGAGGAGAAAAAAAGAGATGAGCATAGAAGGCCATGAAACCCAAGAAGATATTGTTCGTTGAGTAAAACATTCAATATAAAACTCATGTTTTACCCTTGGTGGTCTTTTGCTTTTTCTTGTTGATTGTTGAACTCTTGAGGACTTGGAACTGTTAAACATTGGACTTTACTCGAGAACGAGTAAAGAAGCTAAGTGTGGGGGAGTTGATATTCATGTAATTTCCGATTGTATGTTTGTATTTTTAACTAGTTTTTATTAGTTCTAGTTGTGGAAATTACACACTTTTGGTGTAATACTTTATTTTCATTTTTATTTGTAATTTAGTTAGATTAAGATTTTTCTGAGCTAAACAGGTCAAAGATCATCTAAGGGATCAAGATTGGACCTTAAAAGATCAAGGAAAGTGCAAGGAGACAAGAAAGATTTCGATTTGGAAAAAATACTCATGTACCCGGTCGGGTATTGCCTATACCCGATCGAGTAATTGCTTGATTCGACTGTCCAAATCAAATCCGAAGACAAATGATCGTGGGAGCAAATTTTCATAAAGATTTGTCACATACCCGATCGGGTATATACCCTTACCCGATCGGGTATGCCCAGAAAAGTGACTTTCTGGGCAATTTCCTGAGATACCCGGTCGGGTATCCTATATACCCAGTCGGGTATCAGACCCTGCAGCTCCCAAAAGCCTATAAATACACCCCTTTCCTTCACAATAAAATAACCAATTCACATATACTCTTTAGCTCAGTTTAGATTAGTGTTTTCTTTATATTTTCTATCATGTTTAGTCTCCAAATGAGGAGCTAAACCCTTCCATCTTGGTTTTGCTACTTTGAAGCTTAATGAATTTGTAAGTTGTGAGTTATCTTCTTTAATCTTCTTCCTTGAATATTAATTCTTCCTTTAAATACTATTTCTATATCAATGTTGGGGAATGTTACTAAGATGACAGTTAGTTAACATCTTGACATTAGTTATAGTAATAGCTATTTCTTCCTCTATGTTAATATTGGGGAGTGTTACAAAGATGACAATTAGTTAACATCTTGATATTAACTATAGTAGGATTCATCTTCTTTAATATTCTTCCTTGAGTATTAAGTAATTCCTATTCATATTTCATATTAATATTTTGAACATTACTTAAAGGATCAACTAGTTTTGTTTCATATGTTAATTATTACTAGAATCGGTTGATTAATACGCTTGTTATTAATTCGGTCCTTTCACGGTAGTAAACTTGGGTTATTAATGCATGCGTTTCATGGTTAATAAACCAAGGGGAATTGATTATATTGATTAAACCAATAAACCGCTTGTGTTGAGGTTATCAATCTCAATCGTTTTCATCTTGATTTTATTGCTACTATCGAGTGAATATACGGCGCGTGTTCTATATTAACTCGGTAGTAAATTTTATTAATGAACGCGTCTCGTTATTAATAACTACCCTCGATGAATTGGATATACTCCTCGCGGCACTACTACATTTTCAGACCTAACGTAACATTAATGATGTAACAGTTTGTAAAAGTGTTACATATTTCTCTAATGTAACACTTTTTAGATCTAATGTAACACTTTCTAGAAGTATAAATGTTACATTAGGGTCTA
This sequence comes from Cuscuta epithymum, assembly GCA_945859915.1. Classification (NCBI taxonomy): domain Eukaryota; kingdom Viridiplantae; phylum Streptophyta; class Magnoliopsida; order Solanales; family Convolvulaceae; genus Cuscuta; species Cuscuta epithymum. Next base: position 1,935,376 of record CAMAPF010000180.1, on the reverse strand, counting down.
TAAAGTGTTACAATAGAATCTAATGCAACATGAGCAAATGTAATGGTAAAAAAGTGTTACAATTGCTCTAATGTAACACTTTTTAGTGATATTGTAACACTTTTTAGTGGTATTGTAACACTTTTGACTGTTACATTAGGGGCTTAATTGTTGTAGTGTCGATTGAGTATTCGAGAGGAAGATAGTTAAAGATATAACCGGGATCGACGAACATTTCATTAAGTGGATAAAAGCAAAACCAAGTCTCCTTCTCATTAATTAAACCACATAACTCGTTCATCTTTGTGTTTTAATATTCTTAAAAGTTCTTCAACAACAAATCTAAAAACCCCCCTTATTACTAGTTATAAAAAGAGAAGTATTCCTTTCCCTGCGGATACGAACCTTACTACGCTATACTACGTATAAGTGCTAGTATCGAATATTATTTTGACGCACCGTGACAAAGTGCACGTCATCGGGGTGGGGTGGTAAGGTGTAGGTGTAGTGGGTGGTTAGGGGTAAGGGTGGGGTAGTGGGTAGGGTTTGGGGTAAGGTAGAGGTAGGGTATGGAGTTGAGATAGGATGGCGGTAGGGTGGGGCCGGGACCAGGGTGGGGTCGACGTAGGGAAGGGGTAGGGGTGGGGGGTAGGATGGCGGTAAGGGTGGGGGTAGTGAGTAGGGTTGGGGTTGGGGTAAGGTAGGGGTAGTGGGATAGGATGGCAGTAGGGTGGGCCCGAGATAGGGGAAGAGTAGGCTGGGGGGTAGGATGGCGGAAGGGTGGGGGTAAGATGGTGGTACGAGGGTGGGGGTAGGATGGCAGTACGAGGGTGGGGGTAGGATGGCGGTGGGGTGGGGCCGAGGTAGGGGCATGTGGTAAAGGGTAAGGGGTAATATATGGGTGGGGGCAGGGTAGGGTGGGTCGGGGTGGGGTCGAGGTGGTAGGGGGGTGGCAGTAGGGTAGGGTGGATCGGGGTGGGGCCGAGGTAGGGGCATGTGGTAGGGGGTGGGGTAGGGTCATTATAGGGAAAAATGGGTATGCGGGGTGGGGTTGGGTGGGTAGGGTAGGGTAGGGGTAAGAGGTAAGGTACGAGGATGGAGGTACCAGAATGGAATCGACATCGGAGCGGGACCGGACCCACCACTAGGTGTAGGTATGCAAATTCATTGCAGCGGCACTGTAGCATTTGCGTTTTCCAAATTTGGAAAACTAGTAAAAGTCACTTCTCCAAATCATTAAGGAAAAGAGAAACATGTCTCATTTTTTCCGTGTTGGAAAACGATTTGGTAAACGCGTTTTTCTTTTTTCCTTTCTGAAGTTTTCCAGGAATTTCTTTGGTAAACACGTTTCCTGTTTTCTGTTTTCCAGTTTTCCAGTTTTCTGGAAAACTGGAAAATATCTCTGTTAGTAAACAGACCCTAACTTTTTCAACCTCTTTCATATGTCTTTTTCTACCCTTTTTTCTTTTCTCATTAGATTAATTACTCTTCGTACTTTTTCTTCTTCCCTTAATTACATAAATAACTAACTTTTTCAACCTCGTTCATATGTTTTTGGCGCGGATATGCCACGAAATATGCACGGATTCTTTCATTTTTTTTTGTCAAACTCCTTGATAAATTTATTTTGTCACAAAAGTGTGTGGAAATAAAATAAACACACTCCTACATATTTATATATTTTTTGTTTTCAAGGTACTAGAACTTCTCCGAAATCATAATCGATTGATACATCACAACTGTTAAATATTATAGGTCTAAAATCATAAAATACACGCATAATAATGCATGCGATGAGTGATATCGATTGCTTGATTGGGGCATTGTAAATATTTCTCCTTTGATTTTCTCGTCACCATGGGTTCCCATATTCATTTTGTATTTTAAAACCACAAAATAAATGTTTAATAATGTCTGAGATAATAGTTATTAATTGCTCGATCGAGGAAATGCAAACACTTTGTTGGGCCGCGGGTATGCGGTGCCAGCAACAGCCAGCCTGCTGGTGCAATCGGACCGCGTGGCGCTTCGCATGTGCTATAAAATGGGGAGGAGCGTGCTACACTATCAGCGATTACTTTTAGTGTAGCGGTAAGCGCAACGATCCACAATTGGTATCAGAGCCAAGGTCACGGGTTCGACCCCCCGCAACAGCATGTTGCGCAGTTGTAGGCTGGCAGGTGCTGGGGGGAGATTGTTGGGCCGCGGGTATGTGGTGCCAGCAACAGCCAGCCTGCCGGTGCAATCGGACCGCGTGGCGCTTCGCATGTGCTATAAAATGGGGAGGAGCGTGCTACACTATCAGCGATTGCTTTTAGTGTAGCGGTAAGCGCAACGATCCACACACTTCTACTTTCCCTGCACGCTAAACAACTCAATGCTAAATCGTTTTGACTACGTCTCTATCCAAAAAGTGTACTCAACACTAAATCATTTCGTCTACAGCTCTATCCAAAATGTGACCGTATGATGCTTTTTATAAACTATATATATATATATATATATATATATATATATATATATATATATATATATATATAGGGAACGGTTCCGGTGAGAAAGAGCTCTCAGGAGAGAAAAAAAGAATAAAATCTAACCATCTAATATAATTAATGGACGATTAAGATTTAATTAGAATGATGGTGGCAAGTAGTAATTATGTGGAACTATGAAGGACAATTATAATGATAAAAGCTACGGAATTATTATTAAAGGGTAATGGTGTAAAATACTATTATGATAGAATTGGTCGTGTACATCCATTTCCTTAAAAATCTCATTTGTTTTAGGCGCTTTCCATCCGTGAGCTCTTACCTTCCCTAAAAGTTAGGCCTATTAATTATGAAGCATTTTTTTTTTCAAATATTAGTGACGCACTTTGATTGTTTAGTTGGTAGTGTCCTAATAATTATGAAAACGGTTCAATTAATCTCTCTCAAATTTCACTTTACAGAATTTTAATTCGATAACTAAATTATTTTTCATAAATCTATTCTTACTTGTTGCAAAAATAAATAAATTTATTGTTATTGCATTATTCACGTATTTGTTTTCCAAAATTTTGCACTCCATCATAGAATAACCTCACTTTTATTTAAAACTTTATACAACATCAACTTAATCAAATATTGGCTTTTTTCACAAATATTAATTCAAATATTCAACACCATACATCAATTAAACAAATGTAATGAGAAATAACATTTTAATTATATTGATCTGCATTTTCGTAAACTGCACATTTAAGTCATTAAACAGCACTTTGTTTAAGACTATCCTACACTCTGTGTATGCATTTGATCACTTTCATACATTTTTATCCCAAAATGATCTTAAATAAAAAGAAAACGAAGAGTGTGAACTAACAACTATCATGTGCATTTTAAATGTATAGAAGAGTACACTCCAATGAATAAAAAAGTGTGACATTACATCACACTTTCAACATTCTACATATGCACTTATTATTAAATGAATTGCACTTCAATCACGTGCAATTGAAATACATACAGAAGTGCATTGTCATAACAAACTTTCTGTAATATTACATTGACATCTTATACAAAATCAAATGCACTTTTACCATGTGGACATTCATACATTTCTGAAATAAAAATGAATGTAAATATTCAAGGGTGTAACCTCACTTTTATTTAAAACTTTATACAACATCAACTTAATCAAATATTGGCTTTTTTCACAAATATTAATTCAAATATTCAACACCATACATCAATTAAACAAATGTAATGAGAAATAACATTTTAATTATATTGATCTGCATTTTCGTAAACTGCACATTTAAGTCATTAAACAGCACTTTGTTTAAGACTATCCTACACTCTGTGTATGCATTTGATCACTTTCATACATTTTTATCCCAAAATGATCTTAAATAAAAAGAAAACGAAGAGTGTGAACTAACAACTATCATGTGCATTTTAAATGTATAGAAGAGTACACTCCAATGAATAAAAAAGTGTGACATTACATCACACTTTCAACATTCTACATATGCACTTATTATTAAATGAATTGCACTTCAATCACGTGCAATTGAAATACATACAGAAGTGCATTGTCATAACAAACTTTCTGTAATATTACATTGACATCTTATACAAAATCAAATGCACTTTTACCATGTGGACATTCATACATTTCTGAAATAAAAATGAATGTAAATATTCAAGGGTGTAACCTCACTTTTATTTAAAACTTTATACAACATCAACTTAATCAAATATTGGCTTTTTTCACAAATATTAATTCAAATATTCAACACCATACATCAATTAAACAAATGTAATGAGAAATAACATTTTAATTATATTGATCTGCATTTTCGTAAACTGCACATTTAAGTCATTAAACAGCACTTTGTTTAAGACTATCCTACACTCTGTGTATGCATTTGATCACTTTCATACATTTTTATCCCAAAATGATCTTAAATAAAAAGAAAACGAAGAGTGTGAACTAACAACTATCATGTGCATTTTAAATGTATAGAAGAGTACACTCCAATGAATAAAAAAGTGTGACATTACATCACACTTTCAACATTCTACATATGCACTTATTATTAAATGAATTGCACTTCAATCACGTGCAATTGAAATACATACAGAAGTGCATTGTCATAACAAACTTTCTGTAATATTACATTGACATCTTATACAAAATCAAATGCACTTTTACCATGTGGACATTCATACATTTCTGAAATAAAAATGAATGTAAATATTCAAGGGTGTAAACTATCAACTATAACGTGCATTTAGAATAATACAAGCGTGCACTATTATATCACACTTTCTAAACTCTTACACTGGTATCCTTTTACAAAATAAAATGCATTTTTTAAGTGTGCATTTAAATATGTACCAAAGTGCACTAGAATATTTCACTTTTCTAAAACTTTACATTGACACTTTGTACAAAATAAAATGCACTTTTCTTCTGAAATCATCATAATTTCTGTTATGATAGTGTCTCTTGATGTCACTTTTATCTGCAAAACAAAGTAATATAAAAATCAATGAAAAAGTGCATGAACGACATATGATAGGTGCATCAAAAGTTTAACACAAAATTTATCATTGTCATCTTAATTATTAGAAGTTAATATATAGTATTATGAAATTGTTCGACATTAAACACGTTAAATGCATCATATGCCGCTAATGTAAATGCATTAAATTGTTAGTGCAAATCTACAAATGTATATTAATACAAACTCATACATCTCAGATATGGAACAATAATATGTAAAAGTGCAAAACAAAATATGTATAGTTGCATTGAATTCAACAATCAACATTAAAATATCTTTGAAATTGTCAATTCAGAACCAATTGCCATAAATATTAAAACAACGGTGCAACATTGAAAAACAATAAAATCTGCTGGGATCAAATAAATTATAAATAAAAGCTTGGACCATAAGAAAATTAGATTAAAGAAGAACTTGACCTATGAAGACAGAAATATATTTTTAATGTAAAATCACAATCTAAATTCCGAAATACGTACTAATTAATTTCTTATCATGAACCGTGTGGAGGATAGGAGATTATATGCTTTGGAGAGGATATTAACACACTCTTCAACAACATAAGAAACAATAGAAACATGAGAGGAAGAGAGTTTGTAGGAAGAAGATAAAGAATAAGGTGAAGATGAGAATTGAGATTGTTGATGAATAAAAATGGGGATGGGAAGAGAGGTTGTTGATGGTGATGGAGAAACGTGAATGAGATGATCGAGATGCAGAAGATAGGAAAGAAGATAGATAAGGAAAGAAATACTAAAATTTAGGAGATAATATTCTCATATGGTTCAACGTATAGATTTAGTCTTAGAAGGAAAGAATAAGAAATTACATATCTACCATCATACAAATTAATTAAAAAATCTCAATAATGCTTCAATCCAACGGCTCAAGATGATTCTTTTTTACTCTCCTTAGATTAAGTTCTCACATGATTCTAAATCTATATATATATATATATATATATATATATATATATATATATATATATATATTACAGAAAAACTTATTCAAATATGATATTGATTGTACCAACATGAAAAAGAATGACATAAGCACGAAAAAGAATGCATTAAATATGTAATAACTTTTAAATAAAATTATGAAAACAAAAAATGTAAACAATTAATCAATTAAAATATTAAATTACAAAATAAAAATATCAAAAACAAAATGTTTTTAAAAAATTCAAATAGAAAAATACAATATAAATTATAAAAGAAATACATTAATAAAATAAAATTTAAAACTGCAAAAATGATAAAAATATTGTATAATGATGTAAAGTGAAAAAATATACAAGAATAATTTAAACATGTGCACAAGTAATAAAAATATAAATATTTACATGAAATAAAATCATCTTAAAGTTATAATGAAAAATTAATATTACAAGGGTAAATTTTGAAATGAAAAATATACAAAACTCAAAATAGTTGAAAATAATGTATAACTTTTTTCAATTATGAAATGATGTTAACTAAAATGTAAAAATTTCTAAAAATTATAAATTTCAGACCAATTTTAAATTCAAATATAGAAAACAAAAAAAAGTTATTAAACAAATTAAAAATAGAATTTATAAAAATACAATGTAAGAAATGAAGGATGGATATATATATATAATATTAAAAATATAAAACAATATTAAATATTTTATAATAAAATGTTTTGAAGTCTTAAAAATGTTAGAAGAATGTAAAAACATTTAAAAATCGAGAAAATGAAAAAGCAATGATAGAAAAGTATCTGAAAATCGAAAATAAAATGAGTCATGATGGGAAAAATTAAAAATGAATATATATTCTAGAAATTAGACTTTTATCACCAGTAAAAAATGTAATAAAATTTTAAGAAATATACATTTCAAAAAAACTGTTAAAAAAGTTAAATAGGTAAAAATGTTTTAAAATACAACATACCTCGTATAATTTTTAAAAATTATTTTATTTAAGCTACTTATTTTTTTTCTTTTTTAAAGGTAAATTACTTTAAATTGTAAGTATTTATTATTTGGGAAACTATCAAATAAGCCCTCGAACCTACATAAAAAGTGCAAATCACTCCTTATATATGAGGCTCTGTCCTACCGTCGCCATTTGGGGCGGTTCCCGGTGGAATTTTTTGATGACATTATTTGATAATCTTATTCATTAAGTCTAGTTTACTCATACCAAATTTCAGCTAAAAATTCAATTGGGAAGGTTGTCAAATGAATTTTTGAAGATAATCGCGCAGTTAAACAGCGCTGTATATTTCAGAAAAGCATTTCAATGCCTTTCCGATTGAATTTTTAGCTGAAATTTGGTATAAGTAAACTAGACTTAATGAATAAGATACTCAAATAATTTCATAAAAAAATTCCACCGGGAACCTCCCAAAACGGGGACGGCCGGGCAGAGCCTCCTATATAAGGGGTGATTTGCACTTTTTATGTAAGTTTGAGGGATTATTTGATAGTTCTCCCTTCTTTTTTTAAAAAAAAATAATTTTTAATATTATTATTATGATTGTTGATTTTTTTATGTTGCCTTTTGTTGCATTGTTTTATATAGTTTCTTTGTGTTTCCTTTTGTTTCTTTTTGTTGATGAATATTCATATTTTTTTATTTATGTTTCTCAATGATATTTTAGTATATGCAATTTTTTCATCACACACACATATAGAGTTACTTTGTACCAAAGTAGCAAAAATAAATGAAAGCATAAATTAGAAAATTAAGAAAAATAATAAAAACAATACATTGAACAATGATAAACAAAAAGCAACAAGATACAATGTAACAAACAACAAGAAGATGCAACATATAGCAACACAATACAACAAAGAGAAACAAAAAAAAAAGAGAAAACAACATATAAGATCCACATTTGATTTTTTTTTTTTCATATTCATTATTACAATTACAAATATAATTATTTTATTCAATATATAAGTGTACAATCAGACTCGTCAAGTTTAGATAATTGTGATTCTCTTATAAAAGCATAATAAGCTAGTCAATTAAGCATCCCTTAAGTTTGATCCCTACGTTGAAAAGATGAAAGTTCGAGTATGAAAGAAAAATACTTTTGTGACATAAATGAAATGGGATATCAAAGAGTGGTCTACATGGGCAATTAACACTTTCTTCTTCTTCTTCAGCCCAGTTCACCCCCCTTATTCGTCTTCTTCAGCCCGGCCCACCCTCCCCAGTTTTTCTTCTTCAGCCCAGCCCGCCCCCTTCTTTCTTCTTCTTTCAGAGTAACACCAAAAGAGGCAGCATTGTTAAACTTGCTCGATACGAACCGAAAATGTCAAAAACTTCATCAGAGATTTAGAAATCAAAGTTACTACACACCTAGGAGATAGAGAAAACAAGTTACGGCTGAAGGTCGGATGCAGAGTCGCAGACAGGTTACAGCTCACGCTTGTGTAAACAGGTTTGCTCTCCTTCAATTCCGTGGAAATGGCAGAAATAGAGATTAGAATTATTTTCGTGACCTACTCGTGACGGGAATTATATAGAATAGGATTAATTAGAGATACAAATCATGCATTTTCAAACACAACTACGGGAGCCGAAATTGATTAATAAAACCGGAAAACAAGTGACGGCTTGAAAGCAGCGGAGCTCCTGGCTGAAGAAGGGAGGGGTGGGGCGGGCTGAAGAAGAAGAGAGGAAGGAGAGAGGCGGGGAGCTAGGGCTGAAGAAGAAGAAAGAAGCAGTGAAAAAGAAAAGAAAAAATGTTTTTTTTTTAAATACCGCCTGGATTGCCAAGTAACTGTTTACATTTCAAGTAAGAAAAAAAAATGATTTTTCCTAATTCCTCGATTGATTGAATTGTCCCATTTACAGATGCGATTAATTTTCTAGTTCTGATTAAGCATGATTGGAAATTAAGTTGAATAGAAGAATTGTATTTCATTACTATCATGTTATTGAATGTATTCTTAATTGTCTATGAGAACTGTAAACAAGGAAAATATAAGAGGGTTATCGCTTACTGGCCTAGATGTGTTTTGTTTTTAATGTTTTTTTCTGGCCATTGACCTGAAGGATTGTATTCTTTCTCTGAGGATGTTAAAGAGTGAGATCCTTCTTCAAAAAAGACGGGGGAAAGGCTCCAAAATTGATCATTTTTTCCTGCAATGATGCTTCTATACTATGCAAGTATTGAATTATATTATGTGGATGTGATGGATAATCTTTTTGCATATTGATTTTCAAGCAACATGGTGGAAGAAGCTTGTTGCCTAATTCCCTTTAACCTTTTGTGAAGTGAAGTACCTCGGAAGCTGAGATGTTTCTCACTGCACACAATGGTATGTTAAGGATTTTTTACTCGCATTATTGCAACACGCACTTCCAGTGAAATGTGAGAACAACTCTAGGCCCTTCATCACTTAAAGAAGAATGTTTAGATCCTTTTGATTCAACATACATGATGGTATAACTGTAAATTTATGTGAAACTTGAACGTGAAACAGCTAGTAGTCGAAGTGCATCTTATATGCTACGTACATAAGAGTGCACATCTATGTATCTAAAAAATCACTGCGCAATTCATTAATGCATATTTTAGTTCTGATATAAGAGCATTTTTGTGATACAAAAATTCCTTTTTTACATATTAGAGTGCACTTTTGTCATGCATCACTTTGTTTTCTTAAGAAGTCTTAGTTTTAGACTATTGCCACCACGTTGTTGTCTTCAAATTTGATCCGATCCTTGTATTTCTCAAATCATTGCCCAAGATAAGGAAGGGATTGGAGAGAATTGCATTTCTTCTCATTATCTACCCACTCTCCCATCAAACAACTCACTATCTACTCTCTTTCTCCACCATTCATCCATTGGGATTAATTGTAATGCTTAATGTTTGACTTGATTTTCATTTCCTAATGTATCTTCCTAAGATGAGACTTTCAAAAAGCTCAATTTGAATTGTTCATCTCACCACTATATATCACAATGCACATACTTTCTTAGCCATGACGGATATCTTATTTGTATATTTCCATGCAGAAGCAAATGGAACCCTTGAAGATGGAAATAGACCTTGACCGGATCAGCAATTTGCCAGCACATATTACTGACAAGATCTTATCACACTTGTCACTTAGGGATGCTGTCACGACAAGTGTCCTATCAAGTAAATGGAGATACAAATGGGTTACTCTTCCAAACCTCGTATTTGACAATCAGAGTCTTTTTGCTTCTCCCCAAGACCATTCCCTTATTAAAAGCAAGATAGTCAGCATAGTTGACCATGTACTGTTACTTCATGTGGGACCAGTACACAAATTCAAGCTTTCTCATCGGGATCTTCAAAACGTTGTTGATATTGATAAATGGATTCTCTTCCTGTCTAGAGGTCCTATAAAGGAATTTATACTTGAGATTTGGAAGGGCCATCGCTATAAACTCCCATCAGCCACATACCTCTTCCACAAACTGGTCCACTTAGAACTGTTCAATTGTCTTTTGAAACCGCCCGTGACATTCAGTGGCTTTAAATGCTTGAAGAGTCTTGATCTTCAGCACATTTCCATGGAACAAGAAGCATTTGAGCATCTCATCTCTAGCTGTTCTTTGCTTGAGCGGTTGACTTTGATGAACTTTGATGGGTTTAATCATTTGAAGATCCATGCTCCTAATCTCCTCTACTTTGATGTTGGGGGTGTTTTCGATGATGTTAGTTTCAAAGGTACTTTCCATCTGGCCACTGTCTCTATTGGTTTATATGCGAATGATGTTGAGGAAAACATGGGTTTTGGTGGAAATGGAAATTTAGTCAAGTTTTTTGCTCATCTGCCCAGAATACAAAGGCTCGAGGTGCAGAACTACTTCTTGAAGGTATTTATTTCATTTTCATATTGCTCGATTGGGTGATCAGTGATGCCTTAGGATGAGTTCGGAGGGAGTTTTTTGAAGCGTTTTGGAGAGGAAGACCATGAAGGCTTAGTCTATATTTTATGTATAGAATGCTCATAATCTGAAAACAAATAAAGGATGATCAAATGTTATGGTCATGTAGTATGCTATCTTTCTTAAATATATAAAGTATGCTCATAATCTAAATATATGAATATATTTAGTATCAAATGAGAACCATGTTTAACATGAGAACGTGAGAACTCTACTTTTAAGAAAATGTGATGCACTATAGTGTGTATACATTGCACATTTTCATTTTGACGAAATATTTATAAATCTGCCACCATATTTATTTGATGTTGGCATGTTTGGACCAAAATTTAAAAAGTGTAATTGGTGAGTCTCATAGTCCACCAAATTGTGTTAAATGTGCATGGTTCTCACGTTCTCACGTTAAGTGTGGTTCTCATTGGAACCGCTCCCTATATACATACATACATACATACATACATACATACATATATATAGGGGTGAGATCACATACAAACTAGTCCTCTCATGCTAACCTACAAAATGTCACAAACTGTGCATCTTTACATTATTTGTATTGCATATTGAAGTTCAAAGTGTTGCATATTATTTGTATTGCATATTGAAGTTCAAAGTGTTGCATATTATTTGTATTGCATATTATGTTCTAGTGTAAGACTAAAAAATAGAGGCCAATCAGCAAAACAAAATACATTATGCCTTCCCTTGAAGTTTCCTCAACCAAACAAAATATTAGTGATATGTTTATGTTTTTGATTCTTCATATTTTTTTGTCTTGCAGTATTTGGCTGCTGGTATAGTACCGGGAAAACTACCTAGACCTTGTAATGAGCTTAGTTTCCTTTCTGTACGCATCAATTTCAACTCTATGGATGAGTATCTAGCGGCTCTATGCCTACTCAGGAGTTCTCCCAATCTTCAGGAGCTTGAAGTTGTGGTAAGTTAATATCAATTTGGTTTGACAGGTTTGATTGCACTGTCAATTTTACTTATGTTATACTATCACTTTTGGTCTCGTACTCTCGTGTGAATGTCCTTCTGAGCACATTTGCATCATAAATTGAACTGAAGAGGGGTTCGAGGTAAACTATTCTACAATGTATGACTTTAATGTAATTATTAGTGAATTCCTGTAAGTTTCATCGCAATTTGGTTAGAAAGTTAAGAATGAAACTTTTGCACCAAACTTGCAAAATTTTAAGACCAAGACCAAAATTCATCTGAGCACCAAAGGCGGCTATTGGCTTATGGGTCAATTAGTGACTTATTATTTATTGCTAAAATTTCAACTTAATTTAAGTCAATTTCATATAGTATTTGGTGAATGTTAGTTGATAACATTGCTTTGAAATACAAAAGATCAAAATATAACAGGACATGTTTAATTTAATTTGAAATAAAATAGGGTTTAAAACAAAAAAAAAACACGTTCCTTATTCGAAAAGTAACCTAACGGAGCTTATTAATTATGTTCAAACTTAAAAATAACTTTACCACCAGACCAAACTTATTTGAAAAGCTTTCTTTTAAAAAGTCTAATAACTACTCATTATCTTATGAGCTAACTTATAGAGTGCCAACGTAATCTAGAGTGTTGTTCTATTGCTTATTTTTTTAGCTTATAAATTTGTTCGTATTTTAATATGACTAAGCCAAATCAAATTAGAAAGAAATTAGACGTGGCAAGAAACAAGAACATACCAGAAACATTCGGACAAAACCAGACTAGAAATATTTAGACTAGACTTGATCAGTTGATGTTATATTTCAGGAAAGATCTTTAAAAAGTTCAGAAGAAATTAGGTCTTTAAAATTTTTGATCAGATCAAATTTTTTTCAGGCCAATAAAATAGGTTCTTTGATCTTTTAGTAGATGCAGAAAGCAATGAGATAGCAAACAAATTCATGGATACAAATTGACAATAATTGAATTTATTGGGTATTATGTACAGGGTCGCGCAGAAGAACAGAATTCACCACCAGTTGGGATTGCCTTGGGGGAAGAGAAGTATCAGAATTTTAAGTTTAAAAGACTGCGGGAGGTTAAGATATCTGGCATCTCTGGTTTCAGACAAGAGCTGAACTTCATAAAGTTGATTCTGGGGAATTCACCTGATCTTGAAACAATGACTATCAAGCCCTCTTCTAGCGATGGAGCTTGGGAGATGTTGAAACAACTTCTCCGCTATAGACGTGCCTCTGTCCAGGCTGAAATCATCTACCTTGACCCTTAGCATTATTATGCGGCGTCACCTTAAAAAGTAAAACTACTCCCTCTCGTCCTATTGATTGGATAAGATGAAGCCGTCTTACATACATGCCATGTTAATAATAATATCGATGCAAATTTAATTTGTTTTCCGAAATCGCCCATATTAAATGAAGCTGTGAGGAAGGGTATGAGATTGTTGCAAACAATGAAAGTAGTATTGAACAAGGTCAGTAGTCATATTTGAAAAGCTAAGAATATTTTAATTATCTACTTAGTTTATGTAAAGCCAAAATGGAGCCCCATAAGTAGGATCAGAGGGAGTACTCAGTATGTCTATAGGAAAGTCTTGGACATTTTTAATGTTGTGTTGACTATTAGCATATTAATGTCGACTATATTATATGATGGCTTAATCATTTAATTTATGTAGCAAGGTGTTCATTATTCAGGCGCAGACCAGTTATTTATTCTATTCACTCCCTTTTCTGGTAGTAGTAGGCTAGCAGCTAGGGAAGAGTTTCATTATTAATCATGCTGGATTGGTTCAGGATCTGATCGCTCAAGTTTGTGACTTCATTTCTTCATGGGTTACATTAGTGATGGACCCGGGCCGGGCCTAAGCCCGGTCGGGCTTTAGAAGTTGGGAGGTAGGCCTGGAACCGGCCCGGGTAACCCCCGGCTCGGGCCTCGGGCCAAATTCATTTTTTTCTTCCTTTTTCTACTTTACCCCCGACCCCCCAAACCCCCCAAACCACCCCAAATGGCCCAACATACCCAGCCCAACCCGGGAATTAAAAAAATTGAAAAGAAAAAAATTATGGCCCGAACCGGGCCTGGCCTGGCCAGGCCGGTTCCTTATTTTCCTGACCCAAGCTCGCACCAGAAACCCCCGGGTCGGGCCTACCCGGACCGGTCCCTGGCCGGGCCTACCCGGACCGGTCCCTGGCCGGGCCCAACAATACCCGACCAAGTCTGGTTCTGTGTCGGGCCACCCGGCCTGAGCCCACCACTAGGTTACATATAGGCTTGGGATCGGTTTTGTTCTTGTTACAATTCGATGGAACCGTATTAAAAATCATAGGCGTCAAATTCGGTTCAGTTCTAGTTAAAAATGTAGTTAAATTCGGTTCAGTTCTTACCTTTTTCGGTTCCTTGTAAAAATTTATTATCATACTAAAATGAACATATTTACCTTCAGTTACGTAAAAAAATTCAAATTTCAAATCATGAAATTATGTCCATTACATTACACATACTGATATCCCAATGTTCAAATATCACAAAAAGTCCAAGTGCAAACATTAAATTTAAACATAACAAAAACATAAAGGCTTAAAATAGGCATCAAAAACATAAAGGCTTAAAATAGGCATCAATTGTCAAGTAAAAATGTTTAATAGCTCCAAGATACACATCCAATAGCAGGTAGTTTCAACCTCACAATAATATTCTTCTACTAATAATGCACCATAAGTAAAAAAATTGTAGTAATAAATTGATTCGTAATATTTATAATTTATTATGAACAAATAACAATGTAATCAACGGAATATTAATTCCTTTTTTTAGGTGAAGTCCAAAACTCTAGGTTAAAAATAAATAAATATACTACCTAAAAAACAATAAATATAAAAGTGAACAAAATAGTTAAAAATAATTACTCGGATTGGCTTGGTCCATAATATATAAGCTATATTATGTAAGACAAATATTCCCGATAAGAATTTTCTGCCCAAATTGCCGTCTGGCCACCTCAATTTGAGGTGCTTCCGAGTAGAATTTTTCGATGACATTTTGTGAGAATGTTTTACTTGAAGTGTAGATTATATCCACTAAATTTCAGCTTAAAATTCAATCGGGAAGTGAGTTAAATAAAATATTTAAAAACATTGCGTTTTTACATATATTTTGACGTAGTATTTTTCAATAATTTATTTAACCGACTTCCCGATTGAATTTTAAGTTCACATTTGGTGGACATAATCTATACTTCATGAAAAATAAGCTCACAAAATTTCACCAAAAAATACCACTCAGAAGCACCTCAAATGAAGATTATGCATGCAATGTATACGAAGTTTGATTCCTATCTAGGAACCGGAACCGAACTGGAACCGAACCGGAACCGAACCATTCCTATACTATAGGAACCGAACCGAAAAAAGCCGAAGTCCAAAATTCTAGGAACCGAACCGAAAAATTCGATTCGATTCGGATCGGTTTTCCCGGTTTTACGGTTCTAAGTCCCAGGCCTAGATGCCTAGTTACATAAACTTTTGATTTGGGAACCGGAGGTGTGTGCCTCACTGGTCATACCTTGCCTTCGATTGAGCTCTTTGGTTATCAAAACATATGAAAAAAATAATTTTGTGGCATTCGACGAACTTGTACAGCATTTTCAAGTGTAGTTCGTCGCTGAAATGGTTGTAAAATTTTATTGAAAAGACGTTTAAGTGTAAATATATTTCTCAAACCAGCATTTTACTGATAAAATTTAAACCTAAGTCAGTTGTTATACTGTGGGAGTAACTTATGATGATCATCCTACTCCCACGCAGGGTTGGACCAGGCTCGGGTTGGGACGGGATACGGGTGGGATTGGCTTTTTGGGCTGTAGCCCCAGTACTGACCCGGGTTAGTAGTTAGTACTGGGATTGGGCCCGGGTCGGGTTGGGTCAAGTTCTTATTTTTTTTGAAGGCTTTTCAAATTAATTCCTACCCCCCACCCCCTCAAAACCCCCCAATCCATCCAGCCTCACCCACCTAGCCGAAGACCAAAGCCAAAAAATAAAAACTAAAAACAAAACCTGGCCCGGACCGGTCCCCCCTTTTCCCTATCTCGTAGCCCGCCCCCTACTCCCGGATCGGGCCCCAGTCTCGGTCCCGCCCGGTCCGGGTCGGGCCTGCATAGTGCCGGGCTGGGCCATCCGCCCATCCCAGTCCAACCCTACTCCTACGGCTAAAACACGTGTGAACAATAATATGCGTAACAATAATTTTGATTTTTTCAACAGTAGAGTGGTGTAACTTGCGTTTAAAGAAATGTATTTTACGTTGATGAGAAATGTAATTGGAGAAAAATCGAAATGTAAATTGTCTAATGTGGAGTGTAAGAAAGAAAATATTGATTTCAATGTATACAATGAAAAAATAGTGAATATGTTTTGTTTTTAATATCAAGACCATAAAAACGATTTTAATAAATCAATATTAGGAGTTTTTTGTGATGTAATTCGTGTTATTTCAAATGTAACGCACGTCGATGGAAAATGTATGTTATATGTACGCAAAATGTAACTTGTGAGTCAAGTCCAAATGTAACTGACATATAAGAATATGTAATTCATACATAAGAAGATGAAATTCGCGCATAAGAAGATGTAACTCGTGCATTAAATAATGATACTTGTGGACATGAAGATGTAAATCACACATAAGAAAATGTAACTCGTGCACATGATAATATAAATCACTATAAGAAGACGTAACTCCATGTATTACATATAGAAATGTAAAATGCACATGAAAATTTAACCTCATGTGTTTATCAAATGTAAATTAAAAGAAACATATTGAATGCCTTAAAAACTAAGGGTGGGATTAGGGGTGGCCCGGTTCCGGTCTGACCGGCCCGGGAACCGGATCGGACCGCCACTATGCGGGACCGACCTGTTGGATTTTTGGGGGCGGTTCTGGGCTGCACCTTCTTTGGTACCGACCCAGGCCCAATTTGTTTTTGTTTCCGAATTGTTTTGGTGATAGGAGAGGGTTGGGCTGGGTTTTTTTGTTGGGTTTGGGGGTGGGGGTTGGAATTAATTAGAAAAGCTATAAAAAAAATCGGCCCGACCCGGTTCTGAGCCTTAACCCACAAACAAAAAGCCCACTTTGGACCGGCCCGGAGCCCGGAGCCCGGCCCAACCCGGTACCGGTCCATGCCTAGCTAGGTGGGATTAGGATGATCACGATTGCCAAAATCCCGATCCCGACTCAAAATACAAGAGGTTCCCGTATCCCGTCCCGATTAAGTCGGGATCCCGACATTAAAATCCCGATTAAGTATCAAACATGAAATTATGTAATTTCTTTAGTTAAACACTAACTTTCATATTTAATGGTTTTAACATTATTCTTTGGTCATTAGTATACCAAATTTATCATCATCTACTTATAAAATTTATAGTCATAATTATCATCTTGAATTCAAAGTAGTACGTACTTTTAGAATAGTTTTTATTTATAACTTCAATTAATCAATAGTATGATTTTTGAATAAGCTATCAAGGCTGAGTGAAACTTACTTCAAAGGAAGGTTGTGTAACGTACATTATTTAAAATTCAAAACTAAGTAGACTCATTGAGAAACTTTATGACCAATGAATACAATGTATAAATACATATTATGATTATTTACTAAAGAAAGAAATCTTAGATTGTCGGGAGCAAAATAATCTCTATTTAGTTAAGATCCAGAATATTCACTTTGGGACAAATGCCGAATAGTTTTAGAAGTTTGTTATTGTAACATTAAAGATTAATCTATGTAAGGAATAAGTAAGTAAAAAAGATATGCAAATATTTAGATACAAATTCATATTTTTATATTCATTTATAGATGCAAATATGTAAATGTATATTCTTATATATATATATATATATATATATATATATATATATATTCATATATAATTATATGTATGTATATATACAGTCTCGGGATTTTCCCGATCCCGACTTTTTCCAAAAAAAAAAAATCTGGTCCCGTCCTGACTTAGTCGGGATCGGGAAAAATTCTCGACTAGTCGCGATCGGGATTATCAGGATCGGGTGGCGGGATTCGGGAA
Source organism: Cuscuta epithymum (assembly GCA_945859915.1). NCBI lineage: Eukaryota > Viridiplantae > Streptophyta > Magnoliopsida > Solanales > Convolvulaceae > Cuscuta > Cuscuta epithymum. Next base: position 1,917,379 of record CAMAPF010000180.1, on the reverse strand, counting down.
AAACTTCCCACCCCCATTAAAACCCACTAAAACATATAAAAGAGATAAAAAATGTTTATAGAAAAAATGTATGAGTATGAAACAATATTGTAAGAAAGTTTATGAATATAAAAATATTACAGAAAAATTAGTGCATGAATAAAAAAAAATGCAATATACTTATTTTATGTGGATAAATCCATTTTTGTTAGGAACTGATAAAGAATAAAAAATAGATTGTGTTACGTTGTAATTTAATTTTAAGATAAAGAAAAATAAAATTATAATAAAAATTTTAATATGACATGAACGATATGAAGGAGGAGAAGAAAAACCTACATCTATTAATGGTATTGGTACATCTTACGCACATTGGGACGATTTTAGAATATATTTCCTTTGTTCGGATATAAGTGCAACATGCACTTCGGCACAAAGATTAAGAAACCGGGTGAAGGGGTTGGACTTCACTATTTTACCCTTCTACCATTCTACGTAAGAAAGTAGCAGCCACACAAATAAAGTGCTACAGTACCTAAAAGGAGTAGTGGATAAAATTATTACAACCAAGAAATAAAACAGCGAGCCCCGATGTACTGCTCAGTTTTGGAAGACGAAGACCGGCCCTTTGCCTAAACTCCGGTGAGCGACCTTTATCTGGAGGCCGCAACAGTCCACCTCCGCCAACAGTCCTCCTCCCGTGGCTTGAAGCCAGCTCAGCACCTCTTCTCCCGCTTTCGCCAATCGTCATCCCACGGAGACAATTACCGCAATGATCCAGAGCCGCAACAGTCCGCCGCCGCCTAGAGGCCACAATTACTGCCATGTCTCTGCTTGTGGGTGAGTGACCGGAGCAAAATCAGTCCATGTCTTCTGTTCCGACCATAATTAAAATACAAATCAGAGAAAATAAAAACAAATGAGGAAAATGATGGGAAAGAAATGGAGAATTGGTGTCTTGGTGAAGAGAAACGCACAAGTTACACAAACGAACGAGCTAGAAGGATGGAGAAATAATTAAAGAAAAAGTCAAAAAGTAGAAAAGGAACGGTTGTACATAGTGAAGGGTATACAAGTCAATTGGCTTAATAATTCTTTCCAAAAATAGAAAGGTTGCATTTAATTTGAAACTGCCGAAAATAGAAAGTGTTGCACTTATTAATGGAAAGTGTTGCATTTAATTTGCAGCTGCAAGTATACTACAGTCCATATGACATGTACATATCCTAAGATCACATGGTAAATCGTAGAATTCCCATTAAATTCACTGTAATATAGTTTTTTTTTGTTTTAATGTGCTTTTAATCACTCCAAATGTGGTGCATTTTATTTCACATTCTAGCATTTTTTTGTTTTGTTTTTTATCCCTATAATTTATACTACGTACTCTCTCCATATTTTAATGGTTGCTACACTTTTCTTTTTGGATGTATTCAAAAATTTGTTACAATTTCTTTTTTGAGCAAATTTTTCTTTTAAAAATCTCAATTATCCCCTTTTCTCTACTTTTTATCTTTTCTTTCATTCTTTTCCACCACCTCTCTTATTTTTCCTACACTATTCATTACTCTTACTTTTTTTTATTCGTTACTCCTACTATTTTACCTTAAATAATGTGTCAAAATCTATTGTAGTGAACATTAAAATACGGAGGAAGTATTATTTTTCTTTTTAGTCCATCACCAATTTTAGCAACCTCCTCTTGATGATGAAACAATTTTGACTAATTAATTTTCTCTTATTCTTTGTTGTCATTCATGAAATACACATTTTTGTTTTTAGGTCGATAAAACTCATTAAAAACGTGAATAATTAGATTTACCTTGCTTTAACTCCCATATTTGTCTTCAGAAAATTATAAAAAGATAATTTTAGTACATTTATGCAATCAATATTAACTTCGTAGTATTTTTTAAGATGAAGTGGTTTCCGAGTTAGAGATGGATTAAAAAAATGCATTTTACTTATATAAATATGTTTTGTGGTGATATAAAATAAAATGTAAATATTTGTAGGATTAAATACATATTTAAACATGCTTTAAAAAAACACATTTTAGCAAAAATATGTCTTGAATCTCACTTTGTTTTCATGGCTATACCTAGGACATGGTACTACCCGTTTTTTTTTTGTAATTTAGTCCAACTCTCAGATGATTAGTAAGCTTATTTTTGTTGCTTTCTTTCTTTTCCGCCGTCAGCCCTCCTCATGCGCTTTCTCGTTGCTTACTTTTTTTCTTCTTTTCTCTTCTTCTTTCTTTTGTTTTTCGTTGCTTTATGTTGTTACGTTGCTTCTCTTCTTTCTTTTTCTTTATTTTACTTGTTGCTTTTCTTTTCTTTATTTTTTCTTTAACAATCTTTTACTTTATTTTATTCAACTATGATAATGTATTATATAAAATATTATTTAATGTTTGAGTTTGTCTCTTTTTTTTCCAATCACCTTCTAACTTAAGTTTTTTAATTTGTGCATTATAAAATATTTTAGGTATTAATGTTTGTTTTCTATACTTTTAGTTTTAAGATGAATATTTCTTAGTTTATTAAATATTGTATGTTAATTACTAACATGTGGTTTGTGTTATACTAGTATAATTTAAAATAAATGTGCATTCACAATTGATAATAACGAATTTACTAGATAAATATATTATAGAAAACAGTTTGTGTTATATTTGAAAGAGTATAACGATGAAAAAATGAGCATACAATTGAATATTTGAACACATTAAATAATTCAAATGAGTTTTTGAAATTTTGGATGCAATTCATTTTATAAGTACTGTATGCTTATCTAGTATTGGTTTTATTCTCATTTTAAAATGTTGTATGAATGCATATTTCAAAAGTATCATATTAGATCCGCATAAGAGTTAAATTATACGAAGTATAATGGGAAGAAAGGTCATGATATTCAATTGCATGCTTTTGATACTCAATCGAGCAAGTTTGATGTTCTATGCAAATGTCTTGATGTTCAACTAACAAAACTTATGCTTTTAATATCACTGCTCATTTGGTAAGTAATGTATGCTCATTTTGTACTGGTATTATGCTCAATTTAAAATATTATATCAATGCACATTTGAAAAGTACCTTATTACATTAGATTCACGTAAAAGGTTATTATAGATAGAGAGCACATACAATGATACCCAATTGCATGTTTCTAATATTCAATGGAGAAGGTTTGGTGCTCAATGAAAATGTCTTGATACTCAACTAAAAATACTTATGAGTTTCATAAAATACTCATTTTGTAAATTACGTATGCTCAATGATATCCAATTGCATGTTTAAAATATCATAACAATACATATTTCAAAAGTATCATATTACATTAGATTCACATATAATTTAACGAGTCTTTATAAAAGAAATAATAAGAAAAATAAAGTGAATTACAATATATGAAGTTGATATCACAATACTCATTATTCGACTCTTAATACTCAGTAGAATGCGTCTGACGCTCATTAAAAGTAAACTACTGAAATTACTAATGTTCATCTAACAAAAACTGCGATTTTTACTGAAATTGCGAAATGTCACCTTTTTTTAGTTTGTGAAATCAGCTTTCTTGTAATAACACGGTGTTCATTATTAGACTCTTAATACGCATTAAAATTGGACCATTGCTCATTAACATTAGACTAATGCTCATTTAGCAAAAAACACGATTTGCACATTAATTACAAAAATGACACTGGTCTTATATCCACTCCTTTTACACATTAACTTGCTCACTGTACATAAGTATACGCACCCCTCCTTTTACAAAAAAATACATAATCCGTATTTCTTAGAAGTATTCTGGTCTTATATCCACTGCCAAGTGCTCATTCTCCGGCCCTTAAACGTCAACTCCTCTAGTGATTGAACATGGCGATTCCGATGACATCCCTCATATCATCTTTCGCATCTCTCACCTTCTCATCTCAACTTTCGCAGAAGCCTCGTGCACTTCCGTTTAGCAACACCAATCGCCTCTCTCTGTCTCTTACGCCCAAAAACCCTAAACTTCTTGTACCAGCCTCCGCTGTGGAAGCTCCGTCGACGGAGGAGCTGGAAGACGATGACCTGCAGAACTATGTCAAGTCGAGACTTCCTGGAGGTTTCGCTGCTCAGCATATATTCGGAACCGGCCGACGAAAGTCCGCCTCTGCTCGTGTCGTCCTCAAGGAAGGTCCCGGCAAATTCATCATAAACTATCGCGACGCCAAGGTACGTCTAACTCACCCTGAGACATGTAGAATTTGTTTTGCGATGATGTGTACATTTCATTGATGAATGGCTGATTTTGAACCAATGGCTTGTTATCGTGTGGATTTGACAATTTAGGCAATTGCATTTCAAGTTTACAATGAATCTGTAATCTGTAAAGCTCTATTGAATTAAGGAAGTAGTTGCTTTGCACAACTTTGCTTTCTCTGATACTGAAAACATTAGGCTAATAAGTACTTACTACGGAGTACTTATTATTACTATTCTCTCACACTGAAAACGTTGAGATTGGGAATATGATGTAATAAGTCAAAATGACTAAACTGTTTGCACTTCTTTGTTATGCACTTCTTTGTTATGAAGTTCAATTTTCGACGCGATTTTCGTCATGGGTCATCCTAAAAGATCCTATATGCTTTAGTAAGGGTAAGGCTACTTACATATGACCCCCTACCCCACCATATGTGGAGCCTTTGCGGTACTGGGGTAATATTATGGTTGCACTTAAAAGAGTATATGTGCTTTAGTACAATTATTTGTACTTAACTAGTTAACTCTCTCGTGTCACCCCATGTATTGAGAAATCTGAGACTTGAACTCTATGCTCTAATTCTTACGTTTTCGTTGCTTTTGGTTTTTTACCTAGCTCATCTCATATTTGCTTTAAAGATTTACTCTCTTAGAAATGATGGGATGGTTCTAATTTCTCAGCCATTGGCCAATCTTGATATCTATAATTTGGAAAAATTCATAAGAATAATCTAAACCTTTTATAATTCAGTGGAATCTCTTCTGTTTGAGAAGGTGGTCGGATGATTGACCGGATTGTAGTTTTTGTCATTGCTGCTTCCCTCTAAGATCGACCGTCTATGTCTTCTATTTGAACGGTGCAAAAACAATTCATGAAAATTGACAGGATTATATGAGAAGTATCCCCCTCAAGTTCGCACTATAGAATTACACATATATGGGATGAATATCGAATTATCACTACTACGAAGCCAGGTAGCGGATTATTCTTATATATCTTTCCTTGTAATTTTCAAGAATCCACCTTTGATTATTGATTCTGAGATAAATTCCAATTATAGATATCTTTCTGAATGAAAAAGAGACTTAGTAAAACCACCTGTCATAGTTTGATAGTAGGTAAGGTCCATAGAGCTTATTACTTGTATATGTATATCTTTATTGAATTGAATGCAAAGCAACCTTGCATGAAGAGGCTTGAATATATAGTCTGATTGTTGGACATGAAACCGAGTAAATGAATTTCAGGATGTGTGATGATGCATCATCTTAAACCTATGCTAAAGGACATGTAACCAATGTTTTAAAAGGCATTTTGTGGTAGTCAGCCACTCGGCCAGTGGTATGCTGCCTAGCGCCTAGCCCGTACAAGCCTACAAGGCCCCTAGGTCTCTCTCTATAAAATGATTTCTATTATTATGAGTTTATACTTTATGTTATTAAAAACATCTGATATAATTCTTAAATGTTATGCTCTTGTATTGAACAATAAAAAAGTAAAACAATTGATAAAAAAACTTAAAACAAAAGAGGTTGGTGTTTTTTAGTTGTTCAGATAGTTCATATACATTCAAACGTTAATTCTTGAACGTTAATAATCGTAATTTAAAATATTAGTAAAAATAGACAAGTTAACGATACAACAATGTTAGGATAGAGCAGGGAAAATAATTTGGGTCTCGAACCATCGAACCATTCGGGCTGCCTTGGTGCCGGTTAGGCCACCTAATGGTTTACTTATTTTTCTTATTGACTAGGACGAAATCAGGGCACCCAGCCATCACCTAACACCTAGACACCGCCTAGGCAGGCACCTAGCCTGAATTTTAGAACAGTGCATGAAATTCTAAGTCCAGAATTTCCCTGTGTAACAATTACCCTGATAGCCATGCTTGATTACATTTTCTCTTGATCTGAACTTCTGCACTGGGCTATTGTCAGTCATTGAGTGTGTCTTGACTAACTAATTGTCTGATGCTCTCTACCAAGGATTGTTTTTTGAATTATCTTAGCTAAAAACTACCACTGGTGTGCTAACATGCAGGAATATCTTCAAGGAAACCCTTTGTGGCTTCAGTATGTTAAAACTCCACTGTTGACACTTGGATATGAGAGAAGTTACGATGTTTTCGTCAAGGCACAAGGGGGTGGCCTCTCTGGTCAGGCTCAAGCGATCTCCCTTGGCATCGCCCGTGCTCTACTGAAGGTGAGCGAGGACCATAGGAAAGCCTTGAGAGCACAAGGGCTCCTGACTAGGGACTCCAGGGTGGTGGAAAGGAAAAAAGTCGGCCTCAAGAAGGCCCGTAAAGCTCCTCAATTTTCCAAGCGTTGAGGTTTATGAGTGTGCCCCGGACGGTGTCCTCCCTCCCCCATGTGTAACTTTTTTTCATTTTGTTTATACACTTTTCTGCTTTTTTTATCTGTATAAAAAAAATTAAACATTGCTTTCTGTATGAAGGTCATTTCCCAGAGAAATATTATGAGCCGGCAATCAGCATTCTAATTTACAAATCTTGATGATTTAGAGTACATTTGGCAACACTAAAATTAGGCAACACTAAAATTAGTTGAATCAGCTGATTTTGCTGAAATTTATGAAGTTTTGACTGAAATGGATGGATTGGCTAATTCTGCTAATTTATGAACAATTATATTTAAAATGTTTTTAATTTATAACTAAGAAAAAATTATATGAAAATAACTAAAATGACCCTCTACAGTAACTTTCCTGTTCCTTTGTCCCTTTAGCAGACTCTTCTTTTTCATCCTGTCTATCACTTGGTTTGTTATTGTTAGGAATAAGCCATCTATTCCCCGGGTGCGAATCTCCCTGCCTCATATAAGCGCTTAGCCATGGCCCATAAGGTTTCTCCCCGATCCCTATACGACTAAGTGGATTAGAGGTCAAAAAACGGCCAGCATGACCAAGGACCCCGCACAGAAAGCAGAAGTTCGGGAGTCTCTCATACCGAAAGTTTGCCCAGATCCAGTTATATCCCTCCTGTCTGACCTGTAAGCATCTAGTTAAAGCCATAGTAATGTTAAGAGTGACTCTAATGCGCATGACCAACTTTTGCTTTCCACCAAGAGAGCCCTCATCCACTTGCACAAGTGATCCAATAATGTTGGCTATTCCCCGAGCTGCCCTTGCCGTCATGTAACTTAGCGGTAGGTCATGCACCTGAACCCAAAAATCCGCATGATCCAGTGCAACCTCCAGAGGTTTATCAGTACGCCCCAACCGTTTGATAACCACAAGAGTCTGGTCGAAGGACCAAGACTCTTCATCAACAACTCTGTTCAGGTCTCCTTCATGATAGAACTGTAGTACGAATTTTGAATCCTCAATTTCATCGATAGAGACCCCCTTAACTGGTCGCCAAACCATAGCCATTGTTTGGCAAAACGAAACAGAGCTCAAACTAACTCACTGCAATCCGCAGGAAAGAAATAGCTCCAAACCGTTCCTTAAAATAGGAAGCACAACAACAATTTCGACCAAATTGAGCCGGAAACAAAGCATGACAAAAACGCCCAGAGACGAAATCAAAATAGGACAAAATACGACAAACGAAACTAAAAAAACCTAGCCTACTACTTCTCCTCTTAAATAATGTGCCAAAGTTCTGTCAAAAAAATAATAATGTGCCAAAGTCTATTATAGCAATCTTTAAAGAGTTTTTTCCCCTAAAATATTACTAAAAAAAGTCACGGGCACAAATGTAACTTCATAATTTTTAGTGACTATAATCGTGTTCAAAGTTTACATCATAATCACTACATCATAGTCATTTTGAATATAATTATAATCACTAAAAATTGTCAAGTCACATTTTTATCCATCACTTTTCTGTGAGTAATATTAGCGAAATTTTTCATATTTAAAATATGAAGGGAGTAATATAATACTCCGTATATATGTATGATTAAAATGAAAGTGATTGATAAAATTGTGATATCTTATACAAAGTGATCACATGTATCTTTTAATAATTATGATTATATTCAATTTTACATTGTAATGACCACGAAGATGTACCTATAGTAATTTTAATAACATAACATTTCATTCATACATTTTATTTCAGTAGTATTCTAGAAAAAACTCCAAAAAATGAGTGGGAAAATTTCTGAAATATAAGTAAAATCGTTTTGGAATCCAAAACAGAACCGTCATGTTTTTATTCCCAAAATAAGAGTAATTATTGGGAAGTTTGAGAAATAATGTCATGCTTAAAGTCGAGTACTGTCAAAATATGACAATAATTACTTTTATTTTGGGATTAAAACATGACAACCATATTTTGGATTTTTAAAACGTTTTTAATCCTATATGGGACAATTTCTCTAACTAAAACCTTTACTTTTTAAACAATGAATTTACCCACTTTCCTTTTTGTAAAAAGAATGAGAAGATACTACTCTAATCCTTCTGCCTCACTTGACTATGTTTGTCCTGAGAATTTATCATTTTCTTCTGAGATTTCCCAAAATAGGAGTAAATGAAGTTTGAAATTCCAAAATAGGACTACTATGTTCTTATTCCCGAAATATGACTAACATGATAGTATTTACTGTCATCTTGTAAGAGTGACTGCCAAATAGTTGCAGTATAGTGCGTTTAACATGACAGTATTTATTATAATTAATGGTAGTATTTTTCATACATGACAGTAACAATTCCTATTTTGAGAAGAAAAACATAGTAATTCTATTTTGGAATTTCAAACCTATTTACTCTTATTTAGGGCAATTTACCTTTTTGTTCTAAAACAATAAATTTGTAGTTATGCTTATTTCTCTCATTTACGCAAATCACAGCACAATTTGTACTAGTAGTAATATAATAGGGAAAGTTCCCGAAATGGGACTAAAAAAGTTCGAAAATTCCAAAATAGAACTGTCATGTTTTTATTCCCAAAATAGGACCAATTACTGTCAAATTTGGAAAATACTGTCATGTTTGAAGTCTAGTACTGCCAAAACATGGCAGTAATTAGTCCTATTTTGGGAATAAAAACATGAAAGTTCTATTTTGGAATTTTCAAACTTTTTTAGTCTCATTTTGGGTAATATCTCACAGGAATATAAAAGGGAGAAACCTCTTTATTATGGCGAAGCTCGTTTGATATGGTCAGACATACAAAGCTGATTTACCTCTAACGGACTAACGGTCTCGCATGCTAAGCTTTTCATATTAGCAACACTACGACATGTTGAAGAATACACAAACACTACCCTATTCATCCTCCATTCTCCTCCCTGCTCTGAAATTCTCTGATGGCGAAGTCTAGCGCCGATGATGACGAGCTCCGGCGAGCCTGCCAGGCTGCGATCGAAGGCACGAAACAGAAGATCGTCATGTCCATTCGAGTTGCCAAGAGCCACGGCGTCTGGGGAAAGCCGGGGAAATTGGGCCGCGGTCAGATGGCCAAACCCAGGGTTCTAGCCATTTCCAGTACGCTAATTCTATCTTATATGGTTCTCGCTTCAATGCGAGGTTTAATTGAATTTGATATGTAGCATTTTACCCAGCCATTTAAAAATAATCGAGATGAAACTTCTCAGTTCTCACCCTATCGTTATTGTCTTATTTAATGGAATTCAATGAGTAAATCCTCATGTTTGCTTCTATACTTTGTGAGTGATGCAGCGAAGCAAAAAACTCAGCGGACTAAAGCTTTTCTCCGCGTCTTAAAATATTCTAGTGGAGGAGTACTTGAAGTAAGTATTTAAGTTCATTTTAAAAAACTACATGTATCTAAGTGAACTAATGATAAGCTACGGTTGAGTAGAACCATCGCTTTTCATTTTCAGGCTGCAAATATCTATAAGCTAAAGCATCTTTCAAAGGTGGAGCTTGTAACCAATGATCCAAGTGGCTGTACGTTTACACTGGTAGTTCTCACTTTTCATTTATATACTTCTGAGAAGAATTTTGGCTGGAAATAAATGAATTAACTGCATGCGCAACCTATTCTGCTATAGGGATTTGATAATCTTAGGAATGCTACTGTAGCTCCCCCTCAGTGGACAATGCGCAATGTTGATGACAGGTGGATCAAACCTCCAAATTTTCTTGATTATTATATTCAGTTACTCTTTTTCTTTCTCAAACATAGTACTCCTTATATTTTAGGAATCGACTTTTGCTTTGCATCTTAAACATTTGCAAGGATGTATTGGGTGGTCATCTTCCTAAGGTTATTGGAATAGATGTGGTGGAGATGGCACTTTGGGCAAAGGTAAACTGGAAATATTTTTAAACATTCAATGTAATACGCATTCAACAACATTGATAAGTCAGATGAATGATTATCTTTTTTATAACTGAAGCCTGCAATGAGTGGATCCATTTGTATGATATTTTCCGTTCATAGTCTAAATATATTTAGAGCTAATGCAGGAAAACACACCTGCGGTTAACAAGAAACAAAGTGCCATTCCTCAAGATGGGCAGCCAGTGGTCGTTGTGGAAGAAGAAGCAGATACAAAAGTGACTGTTGAAAAGGAGCTCGTGTCGCAAGTAGAGGAGGAGGATATGGAGGCCCTTTTAGGCACGTAAGTAACTTCCTTCCATTTCTTATCCTGAAATTGACACCTGTGCATACAGAGTAACAGAAATCCAAACGGCACCTAGTCTTCTATGGAATAGTAAACGGTAGGCTTCTTTTTTTCAATTCATAGTTAGTACTGCCATATCAGGGATGAAAGACAAATTAGTAAAGCTGTTTTACTCATAATTTGGTACTTCCTTTCATGTTTTTTTGTGATTGAATGATTTGGGAAGCCCAATGCCATGTTGAAATCTAAGAGATGTTCTTGTCTGTTTTTACAGTACATCTTCTTTTGTAGTGATGCAAATGAATAATTTGCAATGCATGAATAAACTTTAGAAACTGAACTGGAAAGCAACACACACTCTTTTCCTCTAAAGATGTGTTTGTACAAATCAAGCCAGGAATTAAGCAGTAAGCATCCATCTTTAAGCTGAAAGTATTACGTAATATTCTTCATTCTATTAGGATGGAAACAAACAAAAGTAATCAAGACAGACCCATGTGTATATATATTTGGGATACTCTGGCAACTCTAGATCTTGTTTCTTCAATTCGTATATTTTTGCGTAGTTAGTATTAAGAAGTTGGATTGAATCCCATACTTGCATACCATATTGGATCTTTCCACATATTCTCTCTTCAGCTGAATGTGTATCTGATCATGTTTAGAGTGGCATGATTTACAGTTATGTCATGGGTATTGGTGAAGCTGAGGCATTTTCTGAGAGGTTAAAGAGAGAGCTTCAAGCTTTAGAAGCTGCAAATGTGCACGCTATATTAGAAAACGAGCCTTTAGTAGATCAGGTCACCTCCCTTATTCCTTTTTTCTTGATCTGTGTCATGAATTTTATCCCCATATACTTTTTTCTCTATTCTTCTTAATTCTAATCTGCTATAAATATGTTCGCTGCCATTTTGTTGACCTTTTTATGGTAAGTTTGATGCACCTCTATTACATATCCCTTTTTGCAAAGGCTATCAAAACTTATATGCTGGTAATGCTACCAGAATTGAATTTTATACATATACCTTTATTCTAAAGATAATATGTTTTCAGCGAATGTTTTTTAATACTCCCTCTGTCCCACTATCTTTGTCTCATCTTTAATTTTTTTTGTCTAATATTTGTGTGCTTGAATGGATTTATGCTTTACACAATTAATAGCAACCACGTAATTCCACTTTCCTTAATATGTGTGCTAGTTTCCAATGTCCCAAACTTAGTGGGAAAATGGCAGTAGTACTTAGTGTGTCCTTGTTGGTAAACAATTTGCAAGCTATAACTCAGGGAGGAATTTTTTATATTACAGAGTAATATCTGTCTTATCAATATCATCCTCCACACTGTTATAATATTCAAATCTCAAACATATATTACCTTCAATTGTTCCCTTATCATATCAAGTTATTTGGTGTAGCTTAGCTAGAAGCTTCAACATTATGGTTGTGATGGTATTTTTTGTTAGCTTATAAGTTATAATAGTACTAAACAGACAATCAGTAAACCTCTACACTCAGATTAGCCTCTAATTGTAATTTTTATCCTACAGGTACTGCAAGGGCTTGAGTCTGCCTCTAATTGTGTTGAAGACATGGATGAGTGGTTGGCAATCTTTAATGTAAAACTTAGACACATGAGAGAAGACATTGAATCGGTGAGACTCCTCTGTATGAAATCTGTGTTGATGTTGAAACAAATCCATGTAAATATAATTGATCTGATTTTGAACTGATACAAAGCTTGGTGATTTGAAATTTTGAGTTCTAATCTTTCTTCACTCACTTTTGAATGATTCTAGTAGTATACTCACAAAATGTACTGCATTTTACAAAATCAACTCATTTAGACAAAAAACGCATGATAATTCTCGACTTTGCCTACATGTTCTTCCTTTATTTACAGATTGAAGCTAGGAATAACAAATTGGAAATGCAGTCAGTGAACAACAAGAAACTAATTGAAGAGCTTGATAAGCTTGTTGACAGATTTTGTATCCCTCCTGAGGTGATTCTCATTTTAACTAATCCAGGTGTATTAGTATTTCATATTTTATCCTCTTTATTATTGCCCTTCTGGTTGTGCAGTATTCAGCATGTCTAACGGGTGATTCATTTGACGAGGCATGCATGCATGAAAATATTAATGCTTGCGAATGGCTGACAAATGCTACATGTGGCCTTGAAGCACCAAATTTGGATTCTACTTTTGCAAATATGCGAGCCGTATGCTCCCAATTTTATTTCTCTCCCCCTCATTCAATATAATGTTTCTCATCAATTTTCATGTTATATGTTTCTTCCCTTTGCGGTACGATTCTTCTGTTTCCATTAGTCTATTACAGTGATGCATATGAATCTTTTGAACCGCTTACAGGTAAAAGAGAAGCGGGCAGAACTTCGGATACTGAAAATGAATTTTGCTAGGAGAGCTTCTGATTTCTTGAGAAACTACTTTTCCAGTCTGGTGGATTTCATGATAAACGATAAGAATTGTTTTTCACAGGTTAGTCTCTTCTAACACTGTTTCGAAGTGCATGATCTTCATTTACTGGCACCTAAACTATTATAAACTGCTCATGTGACATTTTATAGCGTGGGCAATTGAAGAGACCAGACCATGCTGATCTACGGTACAAATGCCGGACATATGCTAGACTTTTGCAACACTTGAAGGTAGGGTGGAGAGTTTTATGTGCAATAGAAGCGAGTGATAAAAACATTCTGTAACTTTGTTATTGAATAGTTAGTGATTACTCATTACTTTTTCTCTTCAAGTACAGATTCTTGACAACAGCAGTTTGGGATCACTAAGAAAAGCTTACTGTGCATCCCTTAATTTACTTCTGCGCCGGGAGGTTAGGAAACTTTTCAGTCCTTGTATAGTATATTTGACCTATAACTCTATAAGCTGCTTCAAATTTACATTCGCTCAATCTCATTCTCTTTTTAAAATTATTGTTACTGTTGCTGTTGTTGTTACTATTATTATTATTACTATATGTGTTCTCTATTTCACACTATTGATTTTCCAATTTTGCACCCTGACTCAGGTCACATTTTATTTTATGTGAATAAGTGGAGAGAGTTGGCATTGTGATGTATACTTGTCCATTACAGTGTGTTTGGGTTGAGTGGTTGACGGAGAGGGGGGAAGTAAGTCAAGTAACCAGTAAATGGGAGGAAAGAAGGGGTAGGAGAAATAATCTAACATCGTTTGGATTTGATAAATTTAGTAAATGAGAAGAAAAGAAGGAATTATAAAGGATGATGAGGTTATATTGTTTGGATTATGACGGAGATGGAAGGAATATCTTTTAATTTATATTAGTACATATTATAATTTGAAGTGGTGTCATTTCATCAACTTCCATTTGACTCCAATTCGGTGGGATGCTGTGGGGAGGGGTGGGAAGAATCTGACCCATTGTCTCCCTCCATTTAATTCAATGACGTATGTTTTCCCTCCATCATCAAATACCCAAGGAATCTACTTGTGGTACAAATGGCTCATTTATCGATTCTTGCAGGCTCGTGAGTTTTCAAATGAACTTCGTGCCAATACGAAGGCACCAAAAGCTGCAATTATATGCCTTGATGGTTCTGCAGGATACAACCAGAATCTGTGTAATGTGGACACTTCTGCAGTCTCAGAGGCGTATTCTAAAATGCTTACAATTTTTGTCCCACTAATGGTGGATGAGGTTATCCTTCTAAGTTTCTCCCTCTCTTAATTTGGATTTTTTACCAAGTCATTTGAATTTGTGTGTGAGTGGATCTTGGTTAGACCAATAATGCTGTATCTATTTTTATAATTACAGAGTTCCTTCTTTGCACATTTTATGTGCTTTGAAGCTCCTGCACTTGTTTCACCAGGAGATTCTGCCAATGGCAGTAAGAGTGTGTGTGATGAGGATGATTCCAAGTCTGATGATTTAGGAATTATGGACATTGACGATGATAATAATAATCATAACAATAATAACAAAGCAGGTTGTTTAATTTTTTCTATCCTCATCTTTTCTAAATCCAAAGCACATCTTGTGTAGTGCTGTAGTAAACTAGTAATACACTAATACCTGTCCCAAAAAATGGAGTCTTGGCTGACCAATATATATTCTTTTTAATTTTGGTAAATGTAAAACTTCTATAAATCATGAATTTTACTTGTATTTTTAATATTTATTTGTTGGTTTAACTAAATTTATCGTATGCAGCTGCTCTAACTCTTTTTGGATATTTTTGACAAAATACATTAAATATTAGCTATGCTTGATCAAACTGGGCTCTAATTTTGAGACATTTTTTAAAGTGACTTTTTTGGGACAGAGGGAGTCATTATGAACACACATTTTGGGGTCTCCTACTCTCCTATGATGAATAAGATGAAGAATATGGTTATGATATCAAAACCTAATCACAATTTTTCAGGTAGAAGTTCTGCTGATCTGGAGGAACTGAATGAATCCCTACGCGATTTGCTTGATGGAATACAAGTGATATTCTTTTCATTCTCTCTAATTATAAGTCCGTTTTTCAACTTACCTTGGTGATAAACACCATCCTCATCAGTCATCACCATGAGATATTGTAATGAAACCAGGTAGTTTCCATTTCCTTTTTATGTGTGTGTTAGGAAGACTTTTATGCTGTGGTAGACTGGGCTTACAAGATTGATCCTTTGCGGTGCATATCGATGCATGGAATTACAGAGCGTTTTATTCCCAGTCAGAAAGCTGATACAGCCGGATTTGTTCGCATCTTGCTTGATGACCTTGAATCTAGGATTTCAGTGTTGTTTAGCCGTGTAACTATGCTACTACTGCATCCCCTTTCTTATCATCATATAATATACTTCGTATACAGTTACCGGAGGTTATAGTGCTGATTTTTTAACCCGGGATCACAGTTTGTTGATGAAGCTTGTCATCAAATTGAAAGAAATGAGAGAAACGTTCGGCAAGCGGGAGTCTTGTTATATATTACTAGGTAAAACAATACTTTATTTATGCCTTTCTTGCATATCATCAAGAGAATCAAGTAGATGAGCTTTAATCACATTTGAAGTAATTATTCCCCATTTTGGAGTTCTTAAGTACTACGGAGTATGTATAATGTTTATAGAGTTTAAATTCGTTTTCTGCATTTCAATTTCAAACTCACATATCATATAAAATGTTCTTGAATGTGAAACAAAGTACTATCGTACATAAGAGTATTATCTTTGTACTATTAGGTACTTAGTGAAGGCTATATAAAAATATGTAATGGCTAAGCGTAACCAAGAGTCTTATCATGTAAAATGTTCATGAATGTGAAACAAGTACATAAGAGTATTATCTTTGCACTATTAGGTACTTAGTGAAGGCTAAATATAAATTAGTTATGGCTAAGCATAACCAATAGAGTGAATAGACTCTCCTATGGTATTTTTTGTCGCCTCTAACTGTCATTGATTGCGTCTCATCGTATATTTTCATGTAGATTTGCTGCTCTTGCAACTCGTATGGAGCAGTATATCCAAGGACAATCAAGAGACTTGGTTGATCAAGCTTATACAAAACTTGTGAGTGCTCTAAATTCGTCAATTTTGAATATGTATCAATAAGTGTGATAACTTGTGTTATAAATTATTGCTTAAGCTGAAGCAAAACTATTTATTAATAAACTGATTTGTCAAATAAAAATTCTCATGGCAACATTTTTTATTATTGAAGCTTTTTAGCATCATCGCATTGAATCACTCTATTTGGTATGGGTTTTATTCTTTGGCCATTGATTTTCTAGTAATGGATATAGGTCTATTTTTTTCATTTTTTCATACAGGTTTTCTTAACTTTTCTGGCAGGTGACAATGATGTTTGTGACTTTGGAAAGAATTGCTCAAGCTGACCCAAAATATGAAGATATCACACTTTTGGAGAACTATGCTTCATTTCAGAATAGGTATTATCCAACCGATGCAAAAAGTTAATTTTGACATTTTCTTTCTCTTTTGACCTAAAATCTTACCATAAGGTGATGGGACACACTTTTTATGCAGTCTATATGACCTGGCAAATGTGGTGCCCACGTTAGCAAAGTTTTATCATCAAGCTAGTGAAGCATATGAACAGGCTTGCACGCGTCATATTAGCATGATCATCTATTATGTACGTATCCGAAATTCGGGATGATACATTATATTATCTGCTTTGACTGCTCGAAAAAATCCATTTTCTTTAGAGTCCCTTAGGTAGGCATTACTGTGGATGATAAGATAAATCTTTTACTAAACACCAACTTATTTCACTATGCTGGTTGAATTTGATGATATTGAAAAAAGTAGCCTAGGAGGCACTTTGTTGACCAAAATGATTGAAAATGACATTTCAGCCTTCATTTTTAGTATTTCTAGTTTCGTTAATATATTTAAAAAGTTTTTAAAATAAATATTCATTTGCACAATCCAGCCATTTCAGCTGAAGTGTTGAGTTTTCAACAATCCATCCATTTTTTGCTTACCAAATGGGCTCTTACTGTTTACACAAGACGGTTGCTTCAACATATGTTATAGTTTCCAGTTGTTTATTTTCTGAATATGCAAATACTGTCTTTCTCTGCAGCATTTTGAGAGACTCTTTGAATTTGCTAGAAGGATTGAGGATTCCATGTACACACTAGCACCCGAAGAGGTTATTTCTGAAAATTGTTGAATAAACATCCATTTATTTTCTCCACTAGTAAATCCATACTCCTATAGGCCATGTCTTGCTGAGAGGTTCAGTCATCATCTGTAAGACTGTAATAATACATTGCAATTAAATCCTATAGGCCCATAGTTTAGAAGCAATAAAATATAATTGTTGGCTCCGATGACCATAAGTAGTAAGGTAATCTGTGTACAAACTATTTTTCAGATTCCATTCCAGATTGGATTGTCAAAGGCGGATCTTAGGAAGGTGGTGAAATCAAGTTTATCCGGGGTAATATTTCAATTGGCAAAAAAGCTTTAAGATCAAAGATGTGGATGGTGTTGGGTGTGAATGATAAAGTTGGGTTTTTTCAATTGTAGGTTGACAAGTCCATTGGCGCTATGTATAAGAGATTGCAAAAGAACATAACATCAGAAGAACTGCTACCTTCCTTGTGGGAAAAATGCAAGGTATTTTTAGAGATCTGAAATATTTGCATGATTAGTCAGTATAGCTTTGATTACTTTCACCACCTTAAGGTGGGGAGAGGAGGCATTTGGGGCCTTAGGAACTGTTTAATTGTTGTAAATTTACGGGTCTCACCTGTTTGAGTTTGGTGTGGTGTCTAAATTTAGTTTAGTTAGGTTTAGGACTGGAATAAATCGAAATGAACATGTCTTTACTTTTAAAATTAAATATCTAAATGTGAATCTTTTGAGATCCACTTGGAACACAGAGAATGCTATGGAAAGATAGGGAGAACAACACACAAGATATTTGGAAGGAAAGAAAATGTTGAGGAAAATTAAACTTTAGTATGAACTCTATTAATTTATTTTTAGTGTGTGTTTGAATTCAAATATTCAATGTTATTTATTTATATTTTTGCTATGTAAATACGTAGCAACATACACACACACACAGAATCATTAATGTTTTTCATTTCCCTTTAAAATTTTCAAGGGAAACCCCATCATTAATTGTTTTTTTGAAGATGCTGATTAAAAGTCTCACTTTGTAAAACTTTATTATCCAACCATTAACTGTACTTTTTATTTTTTAAATCGCCCTGACTTCCTACCTTACTAATTAAATTATGTTTTTATGAGTTGAAATATGGAGTCATTTAGACAGCCGTTTATGACTTGTACAAATTAAATCCAGAGTAAAAGTGTAATGTAGGAGGGAGAATTGTTGGTGCTCACATGTCGCTTTTTCTTAATATCAGTGTAATCATAATTAAAACATAAATTAGGATGAAAACAGTAGTTAATCACTTAATCTTACGGAGCATTTTTTAAAAATATCGCTAACTTGTTAATTAACCCGTAATTCTCCCATGAGATTTTCTTTACAAATTACTTTCTTTTTAAAATTATATGTGCAGTCTATTAATGCACACCCTCTTAATTCATTTATCTGATTTCACATTTATTTAGTTTTTCTTACTGCAAATTGTAAAATGCATGGCAGAAGGACTTTCTGGACAAGTACGAGAGCTTTTATCAGCTTGTAGCTAAGGTTTACCCTTCAGAGACCATACCATCTGTCCAAGAAATAGAGCATTTATGTAAATAAACTTCGATCAATTGATAACATCCTCACCCTCTTCTCTTAATATCTTTAAGAGTGATTAATACGTCTGCGATATTTCAATTTTCCAACCTGTAATATTGATAGTGGTTAAACTTATTTTCCCATCCAACAAAATTAGATGTACAAAAGTTAGTGTCGAAAAACTACTAATTGATGATAAAACACAAGAGTTGTTAAAACAAATCTAATGTTGATACCACAAAAACGTAGTCATAATAGAGATATAGACAGGTATCAGAATTGTTTTGAAAGCTAGTCACCATGCATTTTTTGATGGTTCATATATTCGGCTCGGATCAACTATGCACATAGGCATGGACCCGGGTCGCTCCGGTCCCGGTTCCGGGCCAAGACCATCCGGTCTAGGGGTGGACTTGGTTCTTGTCCGGTCCCCATCATTGGTTAGAGAAGCCCGGGTCTAACCAGGTTATACCCTGGAAGTTCGGTCTCGATTCTTTATTTTTATTTTTTTTGCTCGTTTCTAAGTCTAAAAGAGAATCGCCAATCCAGAGTGTAACTGCACAGTTCGGTCCCGAAATCTCGGGCGGACAAGGCCGGTAGCAGACCTGAATCTAGAAATTGTGGACCGTGTCTAGTCCCAAACAATGCAGGACCCAGTCCCGGACCGAACCGGACCAAGTCCACTACCCCTACTTTGGTCCTTGCCATTTTTTGATGAAGCCCGACTCTGACCCGGTTATTTCCGGCTCTAGGATGATTTTGGGTACCCGGTTGGTCCGGTCCCCATTGCGGCCTTGACCCCGTTATATTTATTTTTTAATTTTGCCTGATTCCAGGGTGAAATAAAAAGATCGCCATTACCAAATTGAAACAACATTACCAAACTACTACGTAGTATTTTAGTCGAAGAATTGATTGAGTGAAGAGTTGATTGAGTTTTACCGGTAATAGTGTATACAACAATGCTTGATGTACCAACTCTTATACCCACCATGTTTGTGAAGTGTTTTTTTTTGTCTGTGAATCCGATTCACGGACAATATTTTGTTTTGTGCAAAATATTTTCTATGAACCGGGGTTCACAGACAAAAATACACTTCACGAACATAGGTGGATACAAAAGTGAGTATAAGAGTGGGTACAAACATTCTTTATAGTGTATGTGTCGTAGAAATGAAAAAGAATTAAAATCATTCTTACTACCTCCGTTCTTAAATAAGTGCAACGTGTGAAATTTTACACTATTCACATGTTCTACTTTGACTCATTTTATTTATTGATGTATTAATATATATTTTTGAAAAATATATTATGAAATTTGTTTCTAAATTTTCAAAAACTGATTTTTTTAATTTTTTACTGATAGAGAATTATATATATTAATGGTCAAAGTTGTGCCTCGACAAGTGTGAAATGTTGACTGTTGCACTTATTTAAGAACGGAGGAAGTATTTTGCAAAGGTATACAACCAAATTAAAGTTCTTATGCACACTTTTCCTTCAATGAATTAACCTAAACCACCCGTACTCTTACGGATACACTTTCCAGTTTCCACCTTTGTCGATTCGTCTTTACAGTATTTTATGATTAATGCGGAGTAAATCACATGCGCGCATATTATCCAATGATTACTCTTTTGCAAAGAAGAAAATTCACGGGTCAATGCAGAAGCGGAGCCAAGAAGGTTTGGATGATGTGCTCATCCAAAAAATAAGATTAGTTGACCTATAAAAAAGAGAAATTTACATCTCACATTTATTACTCCTAGAAAAACTGAGGAGAAAAGTATCAAACCAGTCCTCAAACTAATGTGAATTAAAAAAACTTCTAGTGCAGATCACCCTCTGAATTAAAAAAAAAAACTTCAATCTAAACCTCCAAGTCGATGATAAAGTGCAAATCACTCTTTCAATTAAAAAAACTGTAATAAAAAAATCTCTAACTCGATCAGCGATATAGCACAAAAAACTTTTCTAAGTTGTAATTTATCGATTAAAACCGATGCATGTCATTTATTAAAAAAGTTATGCCACATAAGATTCATTGATTCACCTCAATATATCTCATTTAAACCTTTTACTAGCAGCATATAGAACGAGGTTGAACATGCAACTTATGGAGACGCCGAAGTGTTTCCACTATTGGCTGAAGACCCACCGACGAACTCAAGAACTAAACATAGCACCGTCCCGCTACTTCATGAAGGAAATGAATTCAATGTTCAAATAAATTTACATTTCATTTTTAATGTGTATAGTTTGTTGTTTGTAGTAATATATATACTTTTTGTAAGTAATTTAAAAATGAAGTTAATCAATGAATCTTATTTTTTTTAAATGAGTGACATACATCAGCTTTAACTGATAAATTACAATTTAGGAAAGTCATTTTTTGAAGGAGTGATTTACACTTTATCGCAGATTTGGAGGGTTTGATTGGATGTTTTTTTTAATTTAGGGGGTGATTTGCACTATCAGTATTAGTTTGAGGGCTGATTTGATACTTTTCCTAAAACTGATCTTGTAGAGCATTGTTATATTTTCGACCTCATAGAGTTCTAAATTCGTTATGAGTAAAGCGTTATAGTTTTTAGAAAATCTACATCATCTAAATTTGAAATAGGCTTAACTTGTTGTATAATATGAAGGATTAATTACATTACCAAATTATCAAAATAACATTTTATTCACACATTAACTTCCGAATGTGTTTTTGGCAGACATTAACTTCCCAATGTTTATAATACGAAGTATATACTACGTACTATATTATATTGGAAAAATGGAAACTAATAATCCAACCTTTTAGCGGTCTTCTTACAATAGTCTCACTTTTTGATTATTCATGAATAATTTAACCTTTGCACCTCATCTTCATTCACTGGTCCCTGACCGGTTGATGACCTGTTATTCCAAGTTATTTTCTTATCTTTGCAAAATATTATCTTTGTGAAAGGTGAGATTTATGGTATAATAGTTTGTAAAGATAAGAAAATAACTTGGAATAGTAGGTCATCAACCGGTCAGGGACCAGTGAATGAAGATGAGATGCAAAGGTTGGATTATTCATGAATAATCAAAAGGTGGGACTATTGTAAGAAGACCGCTAAAAGGTTGGATTATTAGTTTCCATTTTTCCTATTATATTTGAGAGTATTTATCTCATCTCCGTAGTCCAAACGAATTATTCAATTTAAGCTTTTGTATAAAAAAATACTCCCTCCGTTTCTAAAAGAAAGTCACGGTTTGACTTCACGATTATTAAGGAAATAAATTGACTTTACTGTAGAAAACACTGTTTAGACACTGTTTGGCACTGTTTGGACACTGTTTGGCACTGTTTGGATGTAGATTTCTTTGCCAAATAAGGAAATAAGGGAAGTGTGACTTTTATTTTGGCACATCCAAAAAAGGAAAGTGTGAGGTTGTTTTAGAAACGGAGGGAGTAATTGGATCTTTTAATATTGGACGGAGTACATGTCTAAGTTATAATGCCGTGACATGTTTTTGTGACTCCCAAGTCTATGTTTCAAAGAGTGCGTGGGTGCCGCCATTTGGACGGTACGGGAGAAATTTCACCGCCAAAACTCCCACACGGGCAGGAACTCGCTTTTCAACGTTCACCGTCTTTGACTTCTCCGTAACGTAATCTGAGGAAAAAGAATGTGATCGAAAAAAAACGTAATCCCCAGAGGAAAAATGTGTTTGTACCCACTATTGTACCCACTTTTGTACCCACTATGTCTGTGAGAAGTTTTTTTTGTCTGTGAATCCCGGTCAAGACAAAAATATGTCTATGAAGACATGGTGGGTACAAAAGTGGGTACAACAAGAAGAATCCATCCCGGAAACCCTCACGCCCTGACCTGATATGGCACATGAGAGCTGTAAATCGTAGGGGTGGGAAAAACCGAACCGAAAACTGGAAACCGACCCTGGACCGACCCGAATTATGATCCCGGTCCGGGCTTTTTCTTTTTAACCGGCCCAGATTTAAAAAACCCGGACCAAACCCGAAACTTCGGGCTCATTAACGGGCCTTAAAATCTATAACCCGGCCCGGACCGATAAAAATCCGAAACAATTAGTTTTACTATAAAATTAATATAATATATGAATATAAATTTATAAATATTTCCTAATATATGATTATAATCACGGTGGATGAAAATATGATCTAGTAACTTTTAGTGACTATAAATATGTTCAATTTGTTTAGTGTAATGAGTAATATAGACCATGAAAATATATTTATAATAACTCTAGTCACATTTTTATCCATAAATTTTATTTCGTAATATTTTTAAGAAACTTATATTATTTATTTATATGCATCTTAAATTAAATATTTAGATAATTATTTTTTTTGAATTTGAATTGTTGGTGATTTTGGAGACTAATATTTGTGTTATTATTTGTGTGTGTTATTATTTGCGGTATTTTTGATTAATTTTATTGAAAATAGGTGATAAAATATAAAAGAACAATGAGATATTTCACGTTCGGGCTTTAACTGGTCCAACCTGAACCCGGACCGAACCCGGGCTACCAAAAACCCGACTCAGACCGAATATAATGAGCTTTGTTGTGGTCCCTAATTTTCATAACCCGAGACCTTCCGGGTAATTTCCGGGTTTAGCAAAAACCCGACCCAGACCGGACCGATCCCACCCCTAGTAAATCGCGATGATTCAGTCAACTGAGTGACAATTGACCCATATACCCGGGCGTGCCAGATTTCTCATCACTCAACCAACTGAGCTATCTGTGTGGGTAGAAAAGGAATTCTAATTTTTATATATGGAGTATCTTATTCACGTATTTATTTATTTATTTATTTATTTATTTATTTATTTATTTATTTATTTATTTATTTATTTATTTATTTATTTATTTATTTATTTATTTATTTATTTATTTATTTATTTATTTATTTATTTATTTATTTATTTATTTATTTATTTATTTATTTATTTATTTATTTATTTATTTATTTATTTATTTATTTATTTATTTATTTATTTATTTATTTATTTATTTATTTATTTATTTATTTATTTATTTATTTATTTATTTATTTATTTATTTATTTATTTATTTATTTATTTATTTATCAAAAAGTGCGACTGATCATAACTAGAGAAAACGAACAAATATATGATTTGGTGAGTTGGCTAATGTAGGGCCAGTTGTTTTTTTGGCGGATCAAACTAATATGAATTAATTTCTTTTTAAGGCTCATTGACTCACTTTATTATGAGTCACCCATCCTTACACTATCATTAAAGGTAAATGGGTGACGTTTTTAATTGGATTGATTTGAACTTCACATTAGATCGTATTAGGCTTAAATATATCAGATCAAACTAATTTGATCAGACTAAAATAGAATTTGATAGTTGTTAAATACATGTGTAACAGACATTAATCTCGCAAATTATACCGTATGACCGGTATATGGTGAGCACCGTATACCAGTCTTTATTTTTGACAAGCAGCGTATATGGTATTTTTGACTTTTTTTTTAATTCCTTTTGTTGTTAAAAATTGTAATAACTTTTTTATTTCATATCCGATTTTTATAAATTTTATATTAATTTTTTTTTTATTTTTCATGATCTATCAAATGAGACCAATATTGCTTATGTAATTTTAACAAATTATCGAACTATTATATAAATGATTATTGGATTATAAGGGAAACTGAACTAAATTTAATACATAAAAATAATTGTGTAAATCACAATTTATCTTAAAATCGTGCATATAAAAAATTTATTGTATTATGTATTTATACATGTGAGTTACATATTTTTATACGTAAAGTTACATATTTGTACACGTAAAGTTACATATTTATACACACGAGTTGCATTTGTTCTGCCTGAACGCGAGTTACATATTTTTACATGTAAAGTTACATATTTTTACACGTAAAGTTGCATATTTATACACGCGAGTTACATATTTATACACACGAGTTGTATTTGACCTGTCTGAACGCGAGTTACATATTTTTACACGTAAAGTTACATATTTTTACACGTAGAGTTACATATTTATACACACGAGTTGCATTTGGCCTGACTGGACGTGAGTTACATATTTCTACACATAAAATTACATATTTTACATAGGTTAATATAATAGTTCGATAATATGTTAAAATTACATAGGCAATATTGGTCTCATTTGAAAGATTATGAAAAATAAAAAATTTTGATATAAATTTTATAAAAACCAGATCACAAATGAAAAAGTTATTATCATTTTTAACAATAAGAGAAATAAATAATAGGACCTACTATCATTTTAATACAAGTTTAATGCGGAACTTCCAAAGATGCCTAAAACCGTATGACCGGTATACGGTGAACACCGGATACCAACTGCATTAATCTCATTGGCTTTAAATAAAAAGAATTTATCCTAAATAGGACCAAAACATGGTTAAAAACCCAAAGTAGGAGTTATAATGTTTTATTCCCTTTATAGGAGTTATCTGCTCCTCTTTCGCGTTTTTAATGTTTACGCAATGTCCATAGTGCCCCTGTCTTACTCATCGTCTTTCTTCCGTTCGTAACCCTCCTCTTCCTCTCCGGCTCGAATTTTTGTTTCTGCGCTTCCTCTCCTCATCTTTCCCTTTGGCTCCAATTTAGTTCCAGCCCCTGTTATCCCTTGTTAATCTCTCTACTACATTAAATTTTGTGATTAAAAAATCCTATCAATTTCAGAAATTAAATCCAGGTATCCCTTCTCTTACTCTTCCTCCTCCAATGTCTTTATCTTCCTCGCATTCCTCTTCTTCTTCTTCAAATTTCAAGTCCTATGTTCTCTTCTTCTTTGGATTTTTTGGGTTTGAATTTTATCTATTAATTTGGATTTTTTGGATTTGAGTTTTATTTATTCAGGAAAATGACACTTTAATAATTTGAGAATGTAAAAATTATTGCTTATTTGAAAAAATTGTCACCTTTGTGGCAGTACATTTACCAGGATGACAATCTGAAAATGTCATTTTTGTTTTGAAAATGTCATGAAAATGACAATTTCGCTTTTTGGAAATGTCATTTTCTTCTTTGAAACTGTCACCTTAGCAATGTCATTTGTTCTTCCTTTCACTTTTTAAAAAATGTCATGCTTATTCTCAGAATGTCATCATAATGACATTTTTACTCTATGAAAATGTCATATTTTGCTCTGAAAATGCAATAAATATGTAAAGTGAAAATGTCACCTTGATAAATGATGACATTACACTGACTATTTTTTAAATCGGTATTCAATAAATTACAATTATGACATTTTCATGTTCAAATAATCAGGAAAATAATATGAATATTTTAAATTAAACTAATTAGAATTAGTAAAAAATTGAAAAGATCAAGAAGAAATTAGATAGAAAGTGGATGAAGAAAACAGGGGGAACGTGAGAAGGAGAAAACGAAGGAAGAGGCTGAGAAGGAGGAAACGTACCTGGATAGCACAGTCACGGCCGACATTCATGGCATATGGGCCTTCAATTCTATCGTCTGCACTTATCGCAGATTCAATTCGCAAGTAGCAGACTTAAGAAAAAGGAATGACGGGCAATTTCGGCATTTCATTCTAATTTTAGTCCTACGAGATCACAGGAAGAAGTAGTAGTCCTATAATTGCAATTTTCATATCTTTTAATCCTATTTGGGAAATTCTCTCTTAAATAAATCATCATAGCACAAACATCATATTTCTAAAGCATTGCTCACAAGCATAGCCTAATGTCTCATGTACAAAGAAGCAACCACCCGTGCTACCATTCCGTCTAATACGTAGTATTAAGTGGATGTCTAGTAACAAAAACGATTTTCTATATTTTTGATAAATAAAAAAACCGAAAACGAAAAACAAGTTAAGTAATTTTACCCCAAAATAACAGAAACCAAAAACTATGCTTACTTCCCCAAAGTTTAATATCCCTGTTTTTCATAATGCTAGAAATTCTAAAATATTTTGCACTAAAGTACTACATGATAGGGACCCTATCACGCCACAACGATAGGAACCCTATCATGCCACTCGCCTCTCATAACCCTAAGTAATTCCAATCCGACATACTATTTTTTTGGTACTAAAGTACTATCTTCTTTTTTTTTTTTTTGGTAAAATCCGACATACTATTTTTTTTTACTTCTGGGGGTCTGGGGGAGGGGATGCGGGGGGCCTGGAGTAATTAGGGTTGAAACTCATTCCATTGAGTTTCCAACCCTTGTGTGTCTAACAGGATTCGAAATCGAGACCTCCCACTAGACACGGTATCTTCACAATCAGCTGGGCTGGAATGCTTGGTTTCCGACATACTATCTATATACTTATTATCATGGAAATTAACCTAAATAAAAGTAAGAATAATTGAAATGCAAAAGGAGGAATGCTATATTTTTATTCTAGAAGTTATAAAAATGCTGACATTAATGACAGTTAAATAGTACTCCCTCGGACGTAATTAAGTTCATACTTTCCTTTTTGGGATGGTCCATATTAAAGTTCCTACTTCAAATTAAACTTTTCCTTATTTGGCAAATGTTTTACAACAAAACAGTATCAAACAGTGTCAAACAGTGCCAAACAATGTTTAAATAGTGTCAAACAGTGTTCAAACAATGCACTCAACAGTAAAGTCAAATTTATTTCTTAATATGTGTAAAGTCAAACTAGGAACTTTATTAAGAACCGGATGGAGTATCATGTTAATGCATAGATAGTACTGCAACTATTTTGATAGTAAAAATTCCAAAATTGTAATAAGTACTATCACATTGCTCATATTTCGTACAGAAAGATACAATAGTTCTATTTTAGCATTCTCGAACATTTATGCTCATATTCGGGAACATAAATATTGCTATCGTTGGTGATTACTAATACCCGTAGTATGATAATATTACATGTGAGGCTAGAGGTGTAGAAAATATTAGATCCACCGTCCACGCTAATTATGGTATACAACAATATCGATGAATCAAAATTGGACATGTCAACTTTTTATCGATGAATTGAAAACGGGATATGTCCATATGATGATATGAATTTTGTTAAAGATTTCAAATGAGTTTCAAATGAACTAAAACTTTTGTGCGTGTGGTGATTTCTATTGTGATGAATTGATGATGATACGCTCTATTGAATCAATTCTATCATGTGACAATAACTTTACTAATGTCTTAGAACTACTTTTTATGGAGAAGTACTCAAATAGAAATAAAACTATGTTTAAGAATTAAGATCTAATTTAAATTTTCATAAATAAGGTTATTTATTTTTGATTGAATAAAAATACCATTATATGATTAGCGTTGCTGCCCCATGTGTTCAAGTCGCTAAAAATACCATTCGTTTGTTGCTGCACCACGGAATGATCCTCCGTCAATTTTCTCAATTTTTACCCGTATTTAGTGTCTGTTTGCAACAGCTTCTGCTTTTAAAAAAGTGTTTTTTTAATAAAATGAGGAAAAGTGATTAAATAAAAGTTGATAGTGTTTGAGAAAAAAGTGATTTTGAAAAGTAAAAGTTGGTAGTGTTTGGTAAAATAAATATTTTTTGTGTAATAGAAAAAGTAAAATCACTTTTGACACAAAAGCCGAGAAAAATAAAAGTTGTAGTATTTGGTAAAAGAAGTGTTTTTTTAAAGCCAAAAGCCGAGAAATGCTTTTTTTAAAGCGTTTGCAAACTAGCCCTTAGTTGTAAAAGTAAATGTAATCGTGAAATAGATAAGGAGTAATTTGAATTTGCACCCCAAATTATTGTCTAAATTGAACTTTGCAAAAATCTTTGTTTTTGCACTCCAACTCTATATGAAAAGACAAAATGTCCCTCCATTAACAATTCTGTTGACCTTCAGCATATTCTTGAATGAGGTCATTTTTGTCTTTTCATATGGGTTGGGTGCAAAAAAAAAAATTTTTAAAAATGAGGTGCAAAATCTAATTTAGACAATAATATGGGGTGCAAACTCAAACTACCCTAATAAATACTGTACTACGTAATTGATTTTTTATTTGGACTGAAATTTGGTAGTCTAGACTTTTCTGTTTAAGCCAGAACTGGTTTGATATAAACTAGTCTGCTCTGGTTTGATAAATGTTTGATCTCTGTGTACTTTAAACTACAAAAGTCTAGTCTGATCTAATTTGATCTGAATTGATATAATTTATTTAAATGTGGTTTGATATTGGAAAACCGTCCAAATAAAAACACACGATGGAAGAATTTACACGCACATACAACCCGCCGTCCAAATGGTGAAATAGAAAGGAATATGTTGGAATTGCCCTTTTGAATTCTGCAATGTGAAAGTCTGGATTCAAATCCACCCCTCAATTCTAAGTGCAGATTTCTGGACTCCACTTCACTTTTCCCCCAACGCCCCTTCATCTTTCCAAACACTCCCTATCTATATTTGCTTATATATACACTCATTATTTTAACTCATTATTATATTCTCAACAACCCTCTCATAGGAATATCCTCTGTTCCAGTCTTCTTTGAAGTCTTGAAGATATCGCTAATTCGCTACGCCCGCCATTATTATTATCGCTTTCTGAAACAGACAGTTATGGCTTCTTCACTTGCTTCCCACTCTCTCCAATTCCAACTTCCGTTTCAGAAATCTTCACTCTCCTCTTCCAAACGCCGTTTCAGATCCCATATCGTCAGCGTCTCTGTTTCAGATAACCCACCGGCGGTCTCTGTTCCACCGCCGCCACAGAGCCAGCCACCTTCTTCCAAACTGCCGTTCAGGAAAATACCCGGAGATTATGGCCTCCCTGTCGTCGGGCCGATGAAGGACCGGCTGGATTACTTTTATAACCAGGGGAGAGAGGAGTTTTTCCGGCAACGAATTCAGAAGTACCAGTCAACGGTCTTCAGGGTCAACATGCCACCTGGCCCTTTCATCTCCTCCGATCCGAAAGTCGTCTGTTTGCTGGACGGAAAGAGCTTTCCGACGCTCTTCGACGTCTCCGTCGTCGAAAAGAGGGACGTCTTCACCGGGACTTACATGCCGTCGACTGAGCTCACCGGCGGGTACCGGATTCTCTCCTACATTGACCCATCGGAGCCCAACCATGCTAGTCTGAAGAACCTCATGTTCTTCCTCCTCGCCCACCGCCGTGATAAGATCATGCCGGAGTTCCACAACAGCTACTCGGAGATGTTCGATGCTCTCGAGAAAGAAGTCGCCGATAACGGGAAGGTCGGTTTGAATGCCGCCAACGATCAGGCGGCATTCAATTTCCTGTCCCGTTCACTCTACGGGGTCGATCCGGCCACGACGAATCTCGGGACGGACGCTCCGAAGATCATCGGAAAATGGGTACTGTTCAATCTCCATCCCGTCCTCAGCCTCGGGCTCCCGAAGCAGGTCGAAGAACCCCTCATCCATACTTTCCGGCTACCTCCGGCTCTGGTCAAGAAAGATTACCAGAAGCTTTACGACTTCTTCTTCCAAAACTCCACCGCCATTCTCGACCACGGCGAGAAGCTCGGCGTGTCCCGGGAGGAGGCCTGCCACAACCTCGTATTCGCCACGTGCTTCAATTCCTTCGGCGGGATGAAGATTTTCTTCCCGAACATGATGAAGTGGATCGGACGCGCCGGCGTGAAGCTGCACACGCAATTGGCCCGGGAAATCCGCACGGTCGTGAAATCGAACGGCGGGCGCGTGACGATGGCCGGGATGGAGCAGATGGAGCTGATGAAATCGGTGGTTTACGAGTGTTTCCGGATCGAGCCGCCGGTGCCGACGCAATACGGGCGAGCCAAACGGGACATAGTGGTCGAGTCGCACGACGCCCGCTTCGAAGTGAAAGCGGGCGAAATGCTGTTCGGGTTCCAGCCGTTCGCGACCAAGGACCCGAAGATATTCGACCGGGCCCAGGAGTTTGTTCCGGACAGATTCGTCGGCGAAGGGGGGAAGGAGCTGCTGAAGCACGTGCTGTGGTCAAACGGCAGGGAAACGGAGAGTCCGACGGTCAACGACAAGCAGTGCGCCGGAAAGGATTTTGTGATGCTGGTGTCGAGGCTGATGGTGGTGGAGCTGTTTCTCCGGTACGATTCGTTTGATATAGAAGCTGCCATGTCACCGTTAGGCGCCGCCGTGACCTTAACATCACTCAAAAGAGCCAGCTTTTGATTTCGTTGCTACTAGTATTATTCTTGTTCTCATCATTCTTATCACTAGATGAGTAGATATGACTTTTCCTACATTGGTTTCACTTTTATATGATGGTTTATATCTATTCTATTCTATTTATATTATTATATATAAGAAAAGAAATAGCTCTATAAAAGACAATTACACCCTTCATTAATCCTATGTGTCCTTCTCTCCACATTTTGCTCATTTGCTATAAAGATGCCATGTGGCTAATTCTATTAATAAGTGAACCGAAAACTATATGCACCAACAAGGAAATGTAGGCTTGGGAAGAAATATAATTGATGGGGCCCATCATATAAAACACCCATTTTC
Source organism: Cuscuta epithymum (assembly GCA_945859915.1). Lineage (NCBI taxonomy): Eukaryota > Viridiplantae > Streptophyta > Magnoliopsida > Solanales > Convolvulaceae > Cuscuta > Cuscuta epithymum. Next base: position 1,885,848 of record CAMAPF010000180.1, on the reverse strand, counting down.
TTTAAAATGTCATAACTTTTTCATAATTACTCTAATTTTTAAAAAACATATATCGAAATTCATAATTTTTTATGATCTTTCATATGAGACCAATATTGCATATAAAATAATAATAAAAAATCTGAAGGTTTATTAAGTAACCTATTTATAATTATGTTTAAAATTATATCATAGTGACTATAAAAATATACTGATAAGAAACACATCAAATTAATTATTTATAATTATGTTTAAATTTATATCGTGATTGAAAAACATGAAGTTGTTTATTAAATAATCAAAAACAATTATATGCAATATTATTGTCATATGAAATGTTACAAGAATGATGAATTTTAATATGTTTTGTAAAGTTGGAGTTTAGATGAAAAGGTTATAACACTTTGAATATAAATAGATTTTCGAAAAAAGGATAATGGACAAATTCAGTCAATTTTTCATCAAATACTTAAATTTTATTTTCACGAGCTGAATTGTGTTATGATCAAAATAAGAAAGCTTCAAGTTAATGTTATGCCTGAATTGTGTTATAAACGAAAATTGTAGCTACTTTTTCAGATAAATGTTTATTTATTTTATAAATAAAATATGTTTTAAAATCAAATTTTCCATAATTCGCTATATCCCGCCATTTCAACGGTTAAAGCAAGAACTTCAACAATCTCAATAGATTCAGCCATTTTATGTGTTAAGTACTACCTCTATCAAATTTTCTCTCTCATATGTAGTGCTTTTAACTATTACTACAAAGTAGAAGACACACTAATAATAATTGAGTGAGATGACATTCTCTCTCATATGTAGTTCGTTCAAGTATAAGAGATTAGATAAGTCGGTTAATAATTGAACGAGATAATTAATTTTATCTCTCATATGTAATAATTTTAGATTAAGAAGATAAGTTTACTACTAATTGAACGGGAGTATTTCTCTCTCTCATATGTATTGCTTCTAGGTATTAGCAGAAAACCTCGCTAGCAGTTGAGCTGGGAAATTGAGTGGGGAAATTTTCTCTCTCATATGCAATGTTTTTAGGTATGAGAAGATAAATTTGCTAATAATTGAGCGGGAGAACTTTATCTCTCATACATAGTTCTTTTAAGTATAAGGCCGGTAAGCCGGCTAACAATTGAGTGGAAGGATTTTTTTTCCTGATATGTAGTGCTTTTAATTACTCCCTCCGTCCCTGATTGTTCTTCCAAATTAAAGTGGCATGGTGATTAAGAAAGTGGGAATTGTGTGGTGGAGAGTTGTGCAGAGGAGAGAGAAATGTTGTGAACCACAAATTCTTTGCCAAAAAGGGAAAGTGAAGTTCTTTTTGGGACGGACGAAAAGGGAAAGTTGGAAGTAAATTTAGGGACAGAGGGAGTATATGATATGGTGACTAACAATTTAACGGTATATTTTATCTCTCATATGTATTGACTTTAGGTATAAGAAGATAAATTTGCTAAAAATTGAACATGAGAATTTTCTCTCTCATATGTAGCACTTTTAGGTATTAGTACATAAGCTTGCTAACAATTGAGCGGGATAATTTTCTCTCTCATATGTAGTGTTTTTAGGTATTAGAAAACGTGTTTACTAACAATTGATCAGGATAACTTTCTCTCTCAAATGTAGTTCTTTTAAGTATTCCGTATAAGATAAGTCGGCTCACAATTGAACGGGATAATTTCCTCCCTCATATGTAGTGCTTTTAGGTATGTGAAAATAAGAAGATTAAATTTCTAACAATTGAGCGGGATAACTTTCTCTCTCATATGTAGTTCTTTTAAGTACGATAATCCGGCTAATAATTGAGCGGAAGAATTTTTTCTCCCATATGTAGTGGTTTTAGGTATATAAGAAGATAAACCGGCTAACAATTGAGCGGGAGAGTTCTCTCTCCCATTTGTAGTGTTTTTAGGTATAAGAAGATAAGTCGGCTAACAATTGAGCTGGAGAACTTTTTCTGTCATATGTATTGCTTTTGGATATAAGAAGATAAATTTGCTAATAATTGAGCAGAAGAGTTTATATTGTGCTTTTAGGTATTATTATTACAAGATAAACTTTCTTGCAATTGAGTTGATGATTTTCTCTCATATATGTAGTTCTTCGAAGTATAAGATAAGCCAACTAGCTAACAATTGAGCGAGAGAAATCAATCTCATATTTAATTCTTTTAGGTATAAGATAAATTAGATAACAATTTAGCAGAATAATTTTTTCTTTCATATGTTACCACTAATTTAACTAATGCGCAACAAGTTCTTATTTAACTAATATCGTTAAGTTTAATATTTATTGTATTCACTTAAATTTTATGTCACTCACTTATTGCCCCTTCTTAGAATAGTAATTAATCATTAAAATTAACAATCAAGTAGCAAATTCTAATGAGTGGTGTCAATTAGTTTTCCATAATATACATTTCATAATATACTTTTCATCGAATATTTATTGTGTGGGCTTATACTTTATGGTATTAGCTCATTGTACTTTTATTTTTCGAAAATGTAGAATCCAAAAAAGTTATTTTTATTTTAATATTTATTTAGATCATGAGTAAAATATGTGCACCAACTGCTCTTTCCCGTGCGTATGCACGGGTACTATACTAGTTTTCCTAAAAAAAGATGACATCCTATTGAGTAATCTTTCATTTCAGTTGTTAGGAATCGAATTTGAGATCTAATCTTACACTCTCTTGCAGCGAGTTATTCTACGTCACCAGTCACCAGTTGGTTTATATTTTCCTAGTATTTGTATCTTAGCGTGGTAAAAGTGGTTAGGTGCTAATCCGTAATTGGATGCTTTGAATTCTTTCTAATATATTTATATATAAGAAAAGAATAGGCTGTTTAAATTACAATGTTACCCTCTTCTATTCCTACGGGTCGGCCTCTCCTTAATTCATGCTCTTTCTCTTATGCATCCACGTGTCTTCGTTTTTTCAAACAAAAAAATGAAGCTTTCTCTTAGTTCATTCATGTTACTATGTTTTATTATTACTCATGCGGTGAGTCCATGGCCGGTCCTAGGGGGAGGGCAGCAGGGGCGACCGCCCTGGGCCCGAAAAAAAATAGAAAGAAAATTAGGCCAAACTTTTTTCTTTATATGTAATATGAGTATGCTTCTTTTTTATTTATAATTTCAATTAATTAATTAGGCCTAATGTGTAATTTTTGTTGACAATTTGAGAATTTTAAAACACAAGTAAAAAATCTTGAACAAAGCTAGACAAGCTTTTAAAAAGAATACAAATTTAGTTTTGATATTTAAATAGAGTTTGTTGTAAGTCAACACATTTGTTGTTGAATCAATAAAAGAACGTCTCTTCACATCTTTTTAGCTCTTAGACTTTTTATTCTTTTAATTACAAAATTACCAATTTATATTATTGTCTTTGGCCTACCGGTGCCTCCCTATTCTCAAACATCATCCCAATTATCTATTATGCCTCAAAAAACTTAATGGATTATCAATTTTAAACATTGCACATGTGATCTTAGAAAAGATTGATTATAAAGCAATTGTTTATGATTATACTTCATAATGTTCTTTTGTGATACGTGTGTTGTTACTTTTGTCCAAATATGCAATTCAAATAATACGAAGGTGAATTTCATCTTTATTTTATAACCTTTATTAGATAGTTGTAGGGAGATTTCCTGAAATAGGAATAAAATATTTTTAGAATTTCAAAATAGGACTGTCATGTGTTTATTTTCTGAATAGAAGTAATTACTGTCATGTTCGGAAAATACTATCATGTGTAAAATATGATACTGCCAAAATATGACATTAATTACTTCTATTTAGAAAATAAAAACATGATAATCTTATTTTGGAATATACAAACGTTTTTAGTCATATGTAGAGTAATTTCTCTTAGTTTTATTGTACTCCGTAATTTTTACTTGGCTAAAGGGTCAAATAGGTACATGAACTAACTTAAAGTGTTCAATTATCTCCTTATATAGGAGGTTCTGCCTGGCCGTCGCCAATTGGAGCAGTTCCCGGTTGAATTTTTTGATGAAATTTTTTGAACATCTTCTTCATTAAGTCTAGTTTACCCATATCAAATTTCAGCTAAAAATTAAATCGGGAAGGCAGTCAAATGATTTTCCGAAATGTACTGCGTTGTTTAACTGCACAGTTATCTTCGAAAAATCATTTGACTGCCTTCCCGGTTGAATTTTTAGCTCAAATTTAGTATGGGTAAACTAGACTTAATGAAGAAGATGCTCAAAAAATTTCATCAAAAAATTCCACCGGGAACCACCCCAATTGGCGACGTCCGGGCAGAACCTCCTATATAAGGGGCTAATTGAACACTTTAAGTTAGTTCATGTACCTATTTGACCCTTTATCCTTTTTACTTTAAGTAAGTAAAATTTACTGTTTGTCTTGGAAATAAAGCCAAAATAGTATATCGCCCATAGGCCCTAAACTGGACAGGACCGGCCCTGGGTGAGTCCAAGCCAGAATAAGCTTTTTCTTTTTTGAAAAATCCTGAACAAATCAGCCAAAATTAGGAGATAACGCTGGAGTTTGCATGTAGAAGACGTCTCTCATCGATTCCCTCTCCATCCACGACATTATCAGCAATATAAATAGGGTATTGCCTCTCTAATAATATACAAGTACGCGGCCTCTATGGATTTGTATGGAGCATTTAAGATTTGCCAATAGTTCAAACATGCTCTTTTTTGTATTCTTCTAAATAGGATAACCGGCGATGTATTCATGCATATAGTTAAAAGTTGTAAAGGTACCGAACCATCTTAGTATTGCTATGTATTTACTCATTTTTTACATGAAATTTAGGGACACCAAATCTATTTATATATATATAAGAAAAGAATGAGCTGTTTAAATTACAATGTTACCCTTTTCTATTCCTATGTGTCGGCCTCTCCTTAATTCATGCTCTTTCTCTTATGCATCCACGTGTCAGTCTCTCCTTAATTTATGCTATTTCTCTTATGCATCCTCGTGTCTTCGTTTTTTCAAAGAAAAAAAATAAAGCTTTCTCTTAATTCATTCATGTTACTATGTTTTATTATTACTCCTGCGGTGAGTCCAAGCCAGAATAAGCTTTTTCTTTTTCGAAAAATCCTGAACAAATCGGCCAAAATTAGGACTATAAGTAGGACTATAAGTTTGTTATTTCCAAAACAGGACTCCCAATTACTTTTTTACCCTTCCTATTATTAAACCCCAAAATCCAAGCACCCCAGAGGCCCAGACGGCCAGACCTGCGAACAACTTAGCCACATCCCAATCTTTCATCACTGCTGTCGCCGCTCGTCCGTACCCCAAAATCCAAGCATCCCAGAGGCCCAGACGGCCAGACCTGCGAACAACTTAGCCACATCCCAATCTTTCATCACTGCCGTCGCCGCTCGTCCGTACCACAACCATAGCCGCCGCTCGTCGGTATTGCAGCCATAGCCACCACCAGTCTTCTCCATCTCCATTGGACTTCTGCGATTTTTCTTGAAATTTAACCAAGTAATTTCTCCTTCTCTCTTCTATTCTCTTCTCTCCTCTTCTCCTCTCCTCTCCTCACTCTTTTTTCTCTTCCATTTCCTGTTGGTCGTGCTCTGGTTTTGTCCCATTGATGGGATTCAATTAGATCTGATAATGTTTGGATGAAGCACCCATGATTGGAAAAATGATTTATTGGACTTTAGATCTAATAATGGATCGATGAAGCACCAATATTTGGACTTGAAATTTTATTAATTTTTAAATTGGATTAATTTTTCGTTTTTGATTTTATTCATTTCAAGATGGCATTTGGACTTGAAATGAAAAATGTCACTTTTATATATTATTGCATCTATCAAAATGACAAAATTACTTTGAAATTAAATTTGTGAAATGCCGTTTTTTGGCCCGTTTTACAAAATAGTGTTATTTTATAAAATTCACTTTGTGAAGATGTACTGAAAATGACATAATATGTGATTTTATAATTTCATATGAAAATGCTACTCCCTCCGTCCCAGGGAGAAGTTCCCGGATTGACTTTCACACATATCAAGGAAATAAAGTTACTGAGGGGTAAATTTTACTGTTTGGCACTGTTTGGCACTGTTTCGACACTGTTTTGCACTGTTTTGCACTGTTTGACACTGTTTTTATGTAGGATAACTTTTCATTTAAGGAAATGAGAACTTTTTGTTGGGACTGCCAAAAAAGGAAATTGGGAACTTCTCCCTGGGACGGAGGTAGCATGTTAAACTGAAAATAACATGTTTTTGGCCCGTTTGACAAAACAGTGTCATTTTTATGCATGTCACTTTGTGAAGATGTATTGAAAATGACATAATATGTCATTTTATAATTGCATATGAAAATGCTATGTTTAAACTAAAAATAAGATGCTTTTGGCCCGTTTGACAAAATAGTGTCATTTTTATGCAACTCACTTTGTGAAGATGTACTGAAAATGACATGATTTTGTCACTATTTTTATCATGTTTGTTAGGATCGTTTCCGTCTCCGGCTCAGGTCTTTCTACACATACTCTCACACACCACACTAGGAGGAGGCTATAGCACACCTATCTCTCAACTCTCTTCTTCTAACCACAAAGGAACTCACAAAGAGGAAGAAGGAAGACACTGCTCTCTGGAAGTGTTACTCTCGCAGGCTTGATTCACAAAGAAAGGGGGGGTTGACTTATAGTAGGCTGCCAGCCTATGGGCAGACAACAAGGACAGTCACAAGATGGCCAAGGACACTCACGGGTATAAGCCAAGCCAAAAGAGAGGGTGCAGCAGACAGAAGCAATGGGGCAGATTCCAGGTATATTATTGATCAGGTAATATACCAAGGTAAAGGTGTCAAAGAGGGAGTAAATTAATAGGGTGCAAGCCTCAGCTAATAAAGTGGAAGGGAGGCCTTGATAGGACCAATACCTCCAACATTATCCACCTTATTGGTCCTAGGTGGTGTAGAGTAACAAAACAAAGTTGTGACAAGACTCATCATCGTCGGGTCACCCGGAATATCAACAGACACAACGGGCAAACACTTTATTAGGCAACCCACAGTTATCCACAGTCAAAGTTTAACACGCGTTTACAGGACAAGTGCTTCTCAGCAGAAAGACACTTGGTACCCATATCCGCGGGGTTAAACTCAGACGGGATCTTGCACAGCTTGACTCCACCTGCATCAACAATATCACGTATGAAATGGAACCTAACATCAATATGCTTAGTTCTATCATGAAATACAGTTTTTTTGCAAAGTTGGATAGCCGATTGGCTATCCGAGAAAATGGTAACTCCCTTATTGAGAAACCCAATTTCGGAGACAAGGCGTTTGAGCCAGATGGCTTCCTTAAACGCTTCTGTGGCTGCAACATACTCGGACTCAGTGGTAGAAAGGGCCACAATAGGCTGTAGTTGAGACTTCCAACTAATGCAAGAGCCACACAAAGTAAAAACATAAGAAGTGGTCGACTTCCTGTTATCTCTATCATTTGCATAGTTAGAATCAACATAACCAATCAATTCAATACCACTAGCACATTTAGAGAAAATTAATCCATGCTTCACAGTAGAAATCAGATATCTAAGCAACCACTTAAGAGCATTCCAATGGGGCAAACCAGGGTTGGACATATATCTACTCAAGCAACTAACTGCATATGCAATATCAGGTCTAGTGCTAACCATAAGATACATCACCGACCCTATTGCGTTGGAATAAGGCACATATTTCATTTTCTCAATTTCAGGAGCAGTCTTGGGAGACTGGTCCTTACTTAACACAAAGTGAGATGCCATAGGGACATTAACAGGAGAAGCAGATAACATATTAAATTTACTCAAAACTTTTTCTATGTAAGAAATCTGATTCAAAGTAAGAGTACGCTTACTCCTATCCCTAACAATGTTTATGCCTAGGATCCTCTTGGCATCACCTAGGTCTTTCATGGCAAAATTCACACAAAGACATTTCTGCACATCTTTAATAGCATTCAGAGAAGGACTAATTATCAGCATGTCATCCACATAGAGTAACAAAAATACAGGCACAGAAGAAGTATTTTTGAAATACAGGCAATGATCACAAACAGATTTTTGGAACTTCAAAGATATCATGCATTTATCAAATTTGATGTTCCACTGCCTAGGGGATTGCTTCAGGCCATACAATGCCTTCCTAAGCAAACAGACATGCTCACTTCTCTTGGAATCCACAAAGCTCTCAGGCTGGGTCATATAAATCCTTTTGTCCAATTCACCATGCAAAAATGCAATAGTTACATCCATTTGTTTCATTTCCCAGTCATGGTGAGCAACTAAAGCAAGCATCATACGAATAGTGGTGAATTTAACAACAGGAGCAAAGATTTCTACATAATCTACCCCCTCTTTTTTAGTAAACCCCTTCGCAACCAACCTAGCCTTAAACCTAACATCACTAGGTTCTTCCTTAACCTTAAACAACCACTTACACTCAAATACCGAACAGTTGGGGGGTCTAGGTACAAGGGTCCAAGTCTGGTTCACTCGCAAAGAGTCCATCTCACTTTTCATGGCATTAATCCATTTCTGAGACTCTTTGGAACCTAAGGCTTCGCGGTAGGTCTTGGGTTCATTCAGCTCTAGGGATTCAAACACAGAAAATGCAAACATAGAAGTATCATGCACAATGAAAGCATAATCAGGCATACTATCAGCAATTCTCCTGATAGCCCTTCTACTCCTATCTCTAGCAAGTTGATAATCATGCAAATTATCACTACTAGGCTCCACATGCAACTCATGCAAATTATTGTTATCATGAAAATCAGATTCAGCACCCATATCATGCAAATCATGCTCAGTATCATGCAAATGCTCCACCTCACTCGAGGTGGTGGGACTATCATGCTCAGAGGAATCAGAATCATGCATAACAATATCATCAGAAATAACAGGATCAATAGATAAAGGACTAGCAGCAACAGGGACAGACTCCACCTCACTAGGAGTACTATCAGACCTAGACTCAGGATTAGAAGTAGATTCAGTCAAGCAAGGAAAATCAGTTTCATTAAACACCACATTTCTGCTAAGGACCACTTTAAAGCCTACCTGGTTCCTATCCCATAACCTGTAACCCTTTACCCCCTCTGGATAACCTAGGAAGACACATTTCTTAGACCTAGGATCCAACTTGTCACCCTGTTGATGTGCATACGCTGCACAACCAAACACCCGAAGGTTAGACAGATCAAGAGGCTTACCGGTAAAGACAGTTTCAGGACACTTACCATCAAGAGGGATAGACGGGGACCTATTAACCAAATAGGCAGCAGTAGTGACTGCTTCATCCCAGAATTTCTTAGACAAACCAGAGGTAGCTAACATGCTTCTAACCTTATCCAATAGAGACCTATTCATTCTCTCTGCTATCCCATTCTGTTGGGGAGTATAAGGCATAGTTTTTGGGCCTTTTAATCTCACAATCCACACACAGCTTATCCATTTCCTTATTACAGAACTCTAACCCATTATCAGTCCTAAGGGTTTTAACCTTTCTGCCAGTTTGGTTTTCAACTAGGGTTTTCCACTCCCTAAACCTCACAAACACATCAGACTTGTGTTCTAAAAGGCAAACCCACACCTTCCTAGAGAAATCATCAATGATAGAAAGGAAATATTTCCTACCCCCGTGGGTAGGAACACTGGCAGGACCCCAAACATCAGCATGAACATATTCAAGCACAGACGAACACTTAGACAGATTAGGGTAAGAGGAAGGAGGGAAGCTGACTCTATGCTGCTTACCTAACACACATGATTCACAGAAAGGCACAGAAGTCACAGAGTCCTTACCAAAATAACCAACCCTACGCATGACATCTAAACCCTTATTGCTCATATGTCCTAGCCTATGATGCCACAAAGAGGTCTTATCAGAACATACAACATTCACAGACTCAGCAAAAGGTTTAGCATGGCACACATAAAGGTTATTCACCTTCTCAGCTTTGAACAAAACAAGCGAATTCTTCAGGATTTTCATACAACCATTCCCCCATTTTCCCTGTAACCCACTACTCTCCAAAGCAGCAACAAATAACAAGTTATGACACAAATCAGGGACATGTCTCACATTCTTAATGGTAAACACAGAGCCACAAGAAAATTTCAGACATATATCACCAACACCAGAGTCAATCAACCATTCATGCTCAGACAGGGAATTTCTCACAGAATTAGCATGGTCACAAACCATCAAGATGTCACCAAGGTCACATTTATCAACAGCTACACTAGCATGCTCGGTCTTCTTAGGGTGGGGGCAATCTTTAATGAAATGGCCAGTGTTACCACAATTGTAATACACTCTCTTCCTAGATTTACTCCTCTTCCTCCCAGGCTGACTAGTGTTCTTACCCTGACTATTTTGCTTAGAGTTCTTAGACCTACCCTTAGATCTACCCCTAACAAACATAGCCTCACCGGAGTCCCTGGACTGACTAGCACTACCCCTAGCATGCTTTAGGTCTAATTCCTTACTCCTTAACCCATTCACAACAATATCTAACGAAATCTCATCCCTACCATACTTAATAGCGGACTTAACATCATTATAAGAGTCGGGAATGACATTAAGCAATACTATGGGAGTATAATCATCTATGTGTTTATCACCTGCCTGTTTGATATTCTGTATCAGTTTATTAAACACATCCAGGTTCTCATCTATATCCTTAGTCAGGTCAAGCCTAAACCTAAAGAATTTCTCTAGTAAAAACAACTTCCCGGGCAAAGAGGTATCAGTATAGAGACTATCCAATTTCTCCCACAACTCCTTAGCGGACTCAAGAATACCCACTTTCCTAAGCACAGAATAAGACAGATTCAAGTAAATAGTAGAACAAGCAGTTTCGTTCATTTCAATTTGCTTAGCCTTATCTTCTGATTCAAGGAAAATACCAGTGACAGCTCTGAAAACTTTTTGCTGTATTAACACACACTTTATTTTCTGTTTCCAAATATCAAAATCTGTTTTTCCATTAAATGGAAGCATACCATACTGATTTGCAGCCATGGTATCAACCACAAAGGAACACAAAGCTAAACAGACTGAAATGACAGAAAATAATCCAACCCGGGTTATAAAGTATTCACTTTAATAACCCCGGGCAGCATGCAACACATAGCAAAAATGGACATTTGGCAATTAAACAGTTCCGGGCAGAAAAATTAAAATTAATTAATTCTACCTCTACCACCCAATAAACCACCCCTACGCATAATAATTAAATTAAATAACACTTAGCAATTTAATTAATAAACTAAGACAATCAACCACAAAGGATAGGGTTTAGAACGTACCTGGGGGGTTGGCGGCCGGGATTAAATCAACCGGCGGCCCGCGGGGAGGGGGAAAAAATTAAATTAAATTAAATTAAAACCGGAATATAACAAATAGGAAGTTTATCGAAAACTTACCTTCGCGAAACCCTAGGAGAGCGTTTCGACCTTACCTACCCAAAATTTTTTAACAAAAAAATGGGATTTTTGACTGACTGTTGACCGGCGTTGACTGCCGTTGACCGGTGGTTGACCGGCGGTTGACTGGTTCACCTCCAACAGTCCAACAAGTCAGCAGCAGCTCTAATCCAGTCCAGCTACCAAGCTCCAGCAACAAAACAGTGGCCCAACTCCCAGCTCTCCAAGTCCAGCAATCCAGTAGCACTAGCCCAAAAGTCAGTTGTAAGTTGTAAAGTCAGCAGGTCAGCACTCCATCTCCAAGGTGTGCACCCGTCCAGCCCCCTTCGTCCTCCTCTCCAGATGCGAACCAGCGACGAACGAAGGTCGGCGAGCACCAAGGCGACCGGCGACTCCAGCGATGACTTCCGGCTGGCAACTTCCCTACGGCGAGCTTCCCTGCGGCGTCTAGCTACAGTAAAGCAGGGGCCGGTTACGTCGTTCCAGATGCGGACAGAACCAGCCCTCGTCTTCAACTTCTGCTCGAGAGAAGGAAGACCAGCTACGACCGGTGACCAATCTCCGGTGATGGATGAACTCCGGTCAGAGGACGATTTCAACCTCCAAGCGGCGAATTCCAGGCTAGCGGCGAGACTCACCGGTGAAGGAATTCCGGCGACGACGGCTACAGGGGTGGATTCGACGGCCACGAGCGGAGATTAAACCCCAATCGTTTAGGGCTGGCCGAGATTGAGAACAACTACAGACGATTCCTTTGCCACGAGCGAGCAACGAACTGGACCAGGGCAAGACCAGTCCTTCAATCGACGGCAGATGGTTGGACGGCGGCGGCGTACGGCGGCAGACGGCGAACCTCGCTCTGATACCACTGTTAGGATCGTTTCTGTCTCCGGCTCAGGTCTTTCTACACATACTCTCACACACCACACTAGGAGGAGGCTATAGCACACCTATCTCTCAACTCTCTTCTTCTAACCACAAAGGAACTCACAAAGAGGAAGAAGGAAGACACTGCTCTCTGGAAGTGTTACTCTCGCAGGCTTGATTCACAAAGAAAGGGGGGGTTGACTTCTGCCAGCCTATGGGCAGACAACAAGGACAATCACAAGATGGCCAAGGACACTCACGGGTATAAGCCAAGCCAAAAGAGAGGGTGCAGCGGACAGAAGCAATGGGGCAGATTCCAGGTATATTATTGATCAGGTAATATACCAAGGTAAAGGTGTCAAAGAGGGAGTAAATTAATAGAGCCTCAGCTAATAAAGTGGAAGGGAGGCCTTGATAGGACCAATACCTCCAACAATGTTGTCAATCTTAATAGAAATTGAGTTTTTCAACATTATTACTTCTTGACATTTTCAATTTTTCTTTTGCTTCTCATATTTCATATTTTTAATACTAAAATGTCATTTATCTGCAGGCCCTGATCCATTTTTTCGCCAATCAAACATCTTTCTCCGTCCTTTCTTTCCCAGTTCTCCTTCACTTTCTAGCACCCTAGGACATAGTCTTGCCTCTAATAACCACTTCCTATTATCCTTCAACCACCTTCGCTTCTAGCCTCTCCCAAATCAATTTCCCATTCGCTTCTAGCATACAAAACATTGGATTGTCACTACTATCCACTACTACACATTCTACTAGCAATACAAAACATTTTGTGCATGAATTTGGCAATATTGGATACTCACACCACCGACCCAGTTGAAGGACTCAATTATCATAAGCTGTAGATGTGAGGTTTCAACGAAGACCTCACTAATAATTGGTTATCCTTTTTTTTAATGGGATACAGGTTTCTTAGCAGCGGCTATAATCAATTTGAAGAATACTTTAAAAACTTGGAGGTGCGAATGTTGTCAATTTGAAGTGGTGTATCCATTCTTTCATTTTATGTTCAGGCAAGTTGTTCAAATGAGGACTGCCCTCTAAAGTGCTTAATATTTTTAGTAAAATGTAAGAATAATCAAGTCAACATTTAAGATTTCCTGAAAGTGAGATAAAGAGCATTAGTCCTTAGTTCTTATTGCTTCCATAATAGATTAAACCATCTTTATCAATTCTTTAAATGCATTTTTTTGTCTTAAAACCTGCTTTTTTTATAATCTACTATCTTAACAATATATATTAGTTCATTTTACTTAGAGCATCTCTAATGGTAAAATATGCACGGTGCACACGTGGCATGAAAAATAGTCACATAAATATTAGTAAATAAATTCTTTCTCTCCTTATTTGAATGATTTTATACAGTTTTGATAAGTTTTTCTCTACAATGTCAAGGAGACCGTCTAGATGTTGACATTGTTGTTGACATTGCAGGGAAAAACTTACCAAAATGGTATAAAATTATTCAAAAAAGGAGAGAGATGATTTATTTGCTACTCCCTCCGTCCCTTTAAGTTTGTCCCGTTTTACCTTTTTCATCCGTCCCACTAAGTTTGTCTCATACCATATTTGGTAACATTTGAGTGGTTAGAATTCATTCTTACTTTATTTACACTTTATCAATTCAATACCAACCACACAATTCCACTTTTTCTTAAAAACCACACCACACCCCTCCGTCCCAAACTTAAGGGGACGGAGGGAGTAATATTTATGTGGCTATCACTCATGCCACATGTGCACCGTGCACATTATAACATTGAAGATGCTCTTACAATGATAAGGTATGAAGATAAGGAGGTAACCTTTTGTGAAGATACCAAGCATTCCATATTTCCATGACATACATTTCCTCATTTTTTGATTGCTAATATACTTATATGTAGCAAGCAATTTTCTTTTATTATGAGAGTTTAGCATTACATACTTTGCAATGTCATTTGCAACTTTTAATTTGAAAATGTAATAGCTTTTCTGTTTACACTTGTGTATTCTTCTATTGTGGTACATAAAGAGACTATTGTGGTGGTTCTTATCCAATTTCTGAGTGATCACATGTTCAGTCATCTATATGCGATCTCTTCTTGAAAATAATCTTATCAAATTTAAGGAGTGGGGTCAGAAAGGGGGAAAGGATGAAGAAACAGGAAAGAAAGAAGAGAAGGAGAAAGAAATGGAGAAATGGGAAAGAAAGAAGAAAGAGGGATCGGAAGGAAGGAAGACAGGAAAGAAAGATGAAGAAAGAAGCTTGATCCATTCATTTGAATATCGGGCATCGCATAAACCCCTACGGAGGCTACAGAATCTACAGTTAAAGATGGAGCTGATCCGGCGGAAGTGCAAGGTGATGTCACACAGGCTTGATGATGGAGAACGATAAGCGGTTGGATGAAATGCGAGTGAAACATTGACCGCAAAAGCTAACATATTCCCCAAAGATGCTAAAAAGCCAAGTGCTTTGTTGGTTGAGCTCAATAAAACAGGTACATACTGCACTAGGGAAATGGCTTTAACCAAATATGTGGCATCCTCCAACGGGGTTCGGGATCATCTTTAGAGAGAGGATCAGTAACTCAGTAAGTGGTGCAAATCGGAAGGAGTTGGCAGCAAAACCTGATGTTGACAGTAGGGGTGGAAACAGGCTAGGCCAGGCTTTCGCCTAAACAGATCGGGCCTGTTTTAGAATATATAGGCCTGAGCCTGACCTGTTACCTGTTAAAGGCCTGTTTTTACGGCCTGGCCCTGGCCTGTTTAAAAACCTGACCTGGTCTGAAGCCTGTTTAACGGGTCTGTTAAGAAAAAAAGTAAAATTTCAAAAAAAAAATACAAAATGAAAAGTGAAAAATCCTTTTAATCCGGTATAAAATTTATTACCCCAAATATTCACTAAAAAGTCTAAAGTTTTGCTTTGGGTGTCTAATAATACATTATTAAGGAGTATTATTATGTAGTTTATAAATTATAAATTTCTATATACTTTGAATCTTGAAAAACTTTGAATTTCAATTACCTTAATAAACTATTAACACACTTTATATATATTTAAAAAAGTAGTCTATTCTAATTTATAGTACACACTCCCTAAAAATACTACACCCTCCGGTTCACATTCTTCTTTACACTTTCCTTTTTTGTCAGTACCACATTCTTCTTTACACTTCCTTATTTGCCTTATTTGGCAAACAAATCTACATAAAACAGTGTCAAACAGTGTCCAAACAGTGTACTCTACAGTAAAGTCAAATTTATTTTCTTAAAACATGTGAAGTCAAAGTGTCAAGGAGATTATGAACCGAAGGGAGCATTATACTGATTTGAATATAGTTGAGTATACCAATATAAATATAAATAATACAAATAAATATAAATATAACTAAATATATACACATACATATATATACACATATAAATATGCCGGCCTGTTAAGGTAAAAAGGCTTTAGAGTTGGACTAAGTCTGACCTATTTAAATAAATGGGCTTTTAGAAAAGCTCAAGCCTAGCTTGATTACTAAACAGGCCAGGCCACAAGCCCTTGACAGGCCGACCCTATTTCCACCCCTAGTTGATAGGTTTCTGGTTAGACTAGGGGTAGACCCGGGCCGGGCCTGGGTCCGTCCGGGATTTTTTTTGGGGAAGGGGGAACTGGAACCAGCCCAAGAGTCTATCGGTTCCGGGCCGGGGGCCGATTCAATTTTTTTTTGCTTTCTTATTTATTTCAACCCCCGGTCCCGAGCCAAGCGGCCCAAACTGAGTCCATCCCTAGGTGGGAGGAGCTTCTATGAAGCCGGAGTTCATTGACATTTTCAAGTCCACTGAAGTAGAGAAAAATGTATGAGAACGATACCATTTACCATTTAAAGTAATGGTTTTGCTATAGTTGACTTCTAACTTAGTGAGGTTTTTAAAGTCTTGATTTGGTGATTCTAGTGGTGGACCGGGCCCAGTTTAGTTATGGTTCGGGCCTAGGCCTAGCTGGGCCTTTAAGCTTTCGGGTAAGGCCCAGGACTGGGCCGATAGGCTACTAGTTCTGGGCCGGTTTTGTGTCAGGCCGGTTCCAGATTTTTTTTTGTGTGTTTTATTATTTATTTCAACTCCTACCCCCCAACCCCTCGGAATCACCCAGCCCACCTAAACCCAGCCCAAACCCAAAAAAAAGAGGCCCGAACCAACCGGGCCGGTTCGCTATTTTGCTACCCCAGGACCGCCCTTGATATGCTCTCCAGGACGTACCTAGGCCCGATACCGGTCTTCCAGGCCAGTCCTGCACAGTAGCAAGCCGGGCCGGTTTCTGGGCCAGTCGGACCGGGTCCATGACTAGGTGATTCTGTATGAACAATAAGCCAGCTTTTTTTTTATGTTTCTTATGTTGGCATATGGAAGATTGAATTAGTAAACAATGAATAAGATTCCTGAAAGAGGACCGCCCTCATGCGAAAAAAACCTAGGAGTGGCGGTCAGCGATTTCTCAATCTAGGTCGGCGTCTAGAACAGACTACAAAATGAGCTAGCATATGGGAAGGGGAAGGCTGACTAATCGTTGTCACACTTTCATTACATAGTTCAACTGATAAAACGTGGGCAGTACAACTGGCATGGTGGTTAACATTAGAACAGGCATTGGATCAGGTCTTTCTGCCGCCCTGAATAAGAAAACCAGTAAATTTAAAATTAGGTCTAATTGAGAGATGATATTTTGATAATAAACAAAACTGAATAAATTGAAATGACAATACAAAGATCAGAGCACCTGTGATGTTTTCTTTTTTTGATCCGCAAGGGCTTTTTGTAGTCTCTCATCAAACTTCAGGCGATCATCTTTCAACTTCTTATAGAGATCTTTTTCATCCGAGCTCAAGAGCTCCCAACATCTCTGCGCAACAACGTACACAGGAGTACTACCTATCTCAGTGATCTCCTGAGCATATTTTTCCTCGAAGTCCCTCCTACGAGGAAAATAAATCATAAAATCAAATCAGTGTGCTGACATGAGTTAATACTTACGAATAACAGTCAAAGGGTTTAATTTTCCATTTATAATATATACAATGACATGAGTTAATACTTACCAATAGCAGTCAAAGGGTTTAGTTTGCGGAGTAGAGAGCTTTAGCCTCTTGATTGTATCTTTGGCGATAGAATGAAGCTCATTGGCCAAAGCACTGTATTTCCTTATGTCGTTCTTACTCAAAAGAACGAACTTTGTCAACACATCCACATTTTCCCCCCCATTGTATTTCATGAAAAGATCTCATCCTGAGCACTTATACCATTCAGCACAGCAGATTTGTTCTGCTTCCTTTATCCTCCTAAGAGTCAAAATACATAAGCAGAAAAGTCTATTTAACACATAACTGCAATGATCTAACAACAGAAAATGCATAAACAACAGAAGCTTACTTCAAATTATCATCCACGCTTTCTATATTAGCTGCTTCATCCACTGATTTGGATGAATCTCCGGAATCCGGAGATATCTCTATAACTTGAGACAATGGTTCCATAGCTCTGGATGAATAAGAAAAAAACGAACAGATTTAAAAGGAGTTCATAAATGTAAAATAGGGTACGGTCAGTGTTTTAAAAGGCCTAGAAAGGAGCCGCCTAAGCGAGCCTAGGCCCAAGGCGCAACTAAGAAGCCCCGCATACCTTCCATGCGTGAACGAAGGCGGCCAATTATCTTTATATATATATAAGCTGGATCGTCTGGGGCATAACTGTTCCCGCTCAAGCATATGACCTCAGGGGCGGAGCCAGGACACTGGGCCGGTACAAAGAATATTTTTGAAAAAAAATTACTCGGATTTTTTTACCCTAAAAATTTAGACATTTTTAAAATTTGGGCTGGGCCATGGCCAGGGATGGCCACCCCTGTCTACGCTCCTGTATGACCTCATAGTTATGTAATGACGATGTCATCATCCGTAAAAGCTTTGTTTCCACGTTTAATTAGTATGCACATTTTTCACACAGTTGCAATGCTGATGTAAACATTCAAATAATATTGTTTACAGTTGTAATATGTAGAAATATATTTTGATAATTGTTGGACCCATTTGGGCCCGTCTAGATTATTTTATTAAGTTCATGTAATTACCATTAGGTGTACTTATTTTGGGCCGTGTACCTAGGGTAGATATTAAACATGTATATATACGTGTAACTTGAGTAATGAGAAGGGAGGAAAATCGTTCCTATTACTGTGCCTAAACTTATTATGGTATCAGAGCTCAAGGCATATGGTTTTCTTCAGTCCTATTCTGATTACTCTCTTTTCACTTTCCGACGTGGTGAAATTAAATTAAATGTGCTGGTTTATGTGGATGATTTGATAATTGCTGGTAACAATTCTACAGCCTTATCCCGTTTTAAACAATATTTGCACACCTGCTTCCACATGAAGGATCTCGGCATTCTCAAGGGTTTACAAGGGTCGGGTTCCGTGCTTGGGGGCTGAGGGGCAACGGATTTTGTATGATCGAAGCCCCGACGCTCCCTCTTCTCGGTCAAGGCGGGGAGAAGACTCTCGTATGGCCCAAATGCAGCGTGAACTGGAGGAGCACGAACGGCGATGGAAGGAGCATCGGAAAAGAGAGGAAGAAACAAAAGCCCGGCTGGAGGAGATGGAACGGTTCATGCGTGCCGGATTCCAGCCTCCGCACCAGCCTTTTCCTCCCCCGTACGTATTCCACCCTGAGCAAACTCCTCAAGTTCCGCACATGGGCGGTATGGGTTTTTTCCCCAACTCCGGATACGGTGGCATGCCTATGATCTCCTCGAATTTCGGATCTATGTCCTTTGATTTTGCGAGGTCATCCGGAGGAGGTAGTGGTACACCAAGCCATGGACCCCGAGGAGCACCCCGAGGAGGACCCCGAGGAGGAACCCTACCCGATGACCCCGTTCAGCTGCCCGAAGACCCCCCCGTGAACCCAGATGAGTTTCTTGTCGATGATTATGATGATGAAGAAGAAAATCCTAATTTTTTTCATAATGGAGTCCGACGAACGGACATGTAATCATCATACATTTATACTTTGTTGTATTTCATAACATTTAAAAGTTTGTCATAATATTTATTAAGTTTGTTGTATGTCTTTACTCTTTAAAATGTAATTTTTTCTTTAAAAAATTAGAATAATATTTTCAATAACAAAATTTTCAAAAACATTTTTAAATTTAATTTGTAAAAATACGTATAAAAAAAGTAAATTTTTAAAAACATTTTTTTTAAAAAAACTGGAAATTATTTTTTTAAAAAACAAAAATAGTAGTCACGGCCTTATCCGTGACTACAGTTAATCCGAAATTATTATTTGTTTTTATTTAAAAACATTTTTTTTTAAAAAAAAACCTTAGTCACGGTCGACAACCGTGACTAATTTCAAAATTTAGATTACAACCGCAGGCGGTCTTTTGAAAATTTTGAAAATTTGAAACTTTAGTCACGGTCTACAGCCGTGACTAATATTTATTAAAAAAATAAAATTGTCACGGTCAACAGCCGTGACTAGCACGTCAGAGTGGGGTTTCCGGCATGATAATAGTCACGGCCGCCGACCGTGACTAACCCGTGACTACATTTAGTCACGGTTATGTGGCGGTGACTTCATTTAGTCACGCCCATTAAGTCACGGAATTAGTCACGGCCAAAGACCGTGACTAACTCATTTAGTCACGAAATTTTTGAACTGGCGTCCGTGACTACATCCGTGACTACGCGCGTTTTTTTTGTAGTGGTAAATTAGTTGAGTTTCTCTCATATAATTGGTGGAGAAACAGAATCGGAGTAAAATGTGATCTTTTATCTTCCAATTGTGCTTTTAGTTGAGAACGAAAAAGCATTTAAATCCAAATAATCTATTTTGTTGAACTGAATGTCCATATTTACAAGGGATGGGAGTATCAATCTTCTTTTTGCGCCCTTTACTAGAAATCAAGTCATACTTATACACCACTACATCCGGAAAGTAAGTTTCCATATTTCTATTGTTGGAATGATGGATGTCTTTAAAAGTTGCCCTACTTCTAATTATAGTAACAATTCTTACTTAATGGAAGTGTTAGTAATGGAAGTATTAGTAAGTGTTAGTAAGGGCCCGGAAGGGAAGAGAAGTGTAAGTGTTAAATATAATTTTACCTTGTTTGGGAGAGTCAAATGAATGAAGTGTTAATAATGGAAGTGTTAGCAATTTTATCTTTAAGACAAAAGAAACGAGTAAGAAGAGAAGATGAAAAAGGCAGACCATCAGACTTGCGGTAAAGATATTCGAAGTGAGATGTTGAAGCATTTTATGTTTTTACTTTTTAGGGTAAATGAGAAGGGTAACAATTGTCCAACACCTAAAAACACTCCAAATCGGGGTGTTAAAAAAGTGGACAATTGAGGTGTTGTGAAGGTTATTATTAACACTTCCTAACCTTTACTAACACTTCTTAACACCTCTTAATTTTTCTCCCAAACAAGTGTTAGTATCAACACTTAATAACACTTCCTTTACTAACACTCCTCAACACTCAATCCAAATAGGCTTAAGTTTAGGGCATGTACTAAGGGCTACTAATGTTGGATAAAGGAAGTTTATAACAATGGCAATTGCAGGCTGGTCCGGTCTTAACAATTGCTACTCTTAACTAAGGGCTACTAATGTTGGATATACGTGGGCAAGATTGATCTTTTTGTATTCTTTTTAGATCCGATTTCACATGTCTAAGTCATGTTAGCTGACCTTAAACTCTTTTTGGGACTAAAGCTTGGATGTTGTTGTTGTATATTTATTTATCAATCATACCTGTTTGTTACTTTTATGGGTCTTGCCAGCTTCTCCTTCATGGTGCTGCATAGCAGTTGTTTTATGTTAAAATAAATGTATGCCTTTTTTTTGCTGAAAATAGTGCTAGGAAGGGGTTGCTGGCTTCACTGAAATGGTGCACTAACCAAAGGCTTTTCAGTTCAATATCCTCAAACTGGTCTGAACAAACCAAATTAAAACTTCAAGGTAGGGGAAGTGAAGTATGTGCCATTGCTTCTGACTTTTGAGCCCTTCATTGTGGTTGCAATCCCCTACTTTAGGCCGACCTTAAGATAGATAGCCAAATCTTGATAAGTATATGTCATTAATGATCTTACGTGTAATTGATTCACAACTTAAATGACCCTGGAGGCCTGGACCAATATGACAACTTAAATTCGGCTTGTTTTCTGGCTCTTTTGTTCTCTATAGTGTGAGGTGATGTGTTTTAGTATGCATGGGTGAGTTTATGGAGATTTCCTATTGAATAGATATTGGACTTACTGATGTCTTATCAGAATAAATTGCATGTTGAGTGTTGACCTAAAGATACATTTTCACAGAAATGTGGCTTTGGGAGAGGAATGGGCACCTTAGTTTATTGTAGGAAGAGGAAAATAGAGGCAAGAAAAGCTCTTGAAGAATGCTGCTTGGTTGGGGGGGGGGGGGGGAATTGGGAAGACTTAGATTCAAATATCCTTACAAAAATATTTTCTCTAGTTGATGCGGAAGAGTTGTTCTGGAATGTGTCTGCTGTCTGTCAATCATGGGAGGCAGCATGTTGGGATTTGTTGTTTTGGAGCCGTGATGTTCTTGACCTCAGCGCAACAGGAGCTGGGTTTGGGGGCGTTGTCAATTTAGTGGAATTGAGATCAATGAAGCATTCTTCAGGGAGTTCAGGCCCTTTTCTTGGAGGATTAGAGTCACCCGAAAAGTATAATCAAATGGCTAGGACTTTGATGAGAAAGCTAAAGAGGATATTTGAACAGGAGAATTGTATTCATGGATGTTCCCTGCAAAGTTGGAGACTTACAATTCAGACCCTTATCCTGCCTTATGATCTGGAAATTTCAGACAAGCATCTTTTGCATATTGCTCAGAGGTGAATAATCTCTTTTCCTTTTTCATTTAGTGTGTCCCTTATCCTGCCTTACAATTCAATCCCTTATCCGGCCTTCTGGTCATATATGATACATCTTGCTGAAACTTACTTTCAGTTCTCTCAAGTTCTATTGAGCTGAGAGCTCAGAGCATGCAAGTTTAATAAAATAAAATAAAAATTGTGACCATGATTATTATGTACTGTATAGTATTTGAGTGTGTTATAATATGTTTTTTTAAAAAGAATTATTACCTCCGTCCCAAAATTTTTGGCCATTTCTTAAAATTTAAACTTTGATTTTGATTAGGATAGTATTATCAAAAGTTATAAATTGCATACTTTTATGGAAGTGCTTTTAACACAAAACATTATGAGATAATTTTTATACGATAGTATATTATAAATAACCTTCAATAAAAATGTATAGTTGGTCAATGTTTTAAAGTTTGCCAAATATTTTGGGATGGAGGTACTAGTAAAAAACTAAAAAAATGTAGTTTATTTCAGCAACATTGAAGTTTAAAAGGGCTGGGCCTTCTTCAGTTCAAGGTTTACCATCTTTTCTTCATGTGCTGGATATAAATGGTTGAAATTTTTTAATCCATCCGTGTTCCTTGGTGCAGAACACCATGCCTCAAAAATTTATTTAATTATTTCTCTTGGATGCCTCAAGGATAACTGTTAAAGGCTTATCTAAGGCCATGCGGAACTGGAATCTTGTGACAGAAATGCATCTTGGACGGTTTAATGCTACTGGTCGTTATAAGCAATTCATTGAAAAGATCGGAAGAAGTTGCCAAGAACTTGAATCCCTTCATATACATGAACGTGATTTAGCAGTTGACAAAGGCATTGTGACTGCGATCTCCAAGCTCTTGCCGAGGCTAAAGAAACTGGAATTTGAAAGTGTCAATATGTATCCGTCTGCTATAGAGGCATTATTTCAATTGGAGGAGGTGCATTTTCAGGAGTGCAATAAGGTACATGCTTATGAGGCCCTACCGGCCACTTCGCGGATTCAACATAAGCCTAATGGTTGTCTGAGTTTTTATTTGAACTGGACTGTTGATGGCAGAGGGCGTGCAAACTGGGAAGTTAGACCCCTTTGATTTCGGTGAGTGGTGGGCAAGCAAGTTGAAGGAAGTCTTTAATGAGTGGCTTCTAGAGTCTGTTCGGAGTCTTGCAGAGTGATCAATGGATTACCTGTACTCCGTTTTGTTTTCATGGGGTTTTATTATGTGAAACTAGTGTTTAACGGTTTAACCAGGGTGTTAGAATAATTAAAGTACTATCATGTGTTTCATATAAAATATCACGCAATCCCAGTCCTATGATGGTATGACCATCTCACCCCTACTCAAAGCCCATAATAATAAATTAATCTGCCTCAAATCTATCTAGTCACAGACACACAGAGATAAAACCTAAGCATTAGAGACCCTCCAACTCAGAAAGTTAAATACTTACAATGACACCAAAGGTCCAGCTCTTTACCATTTCATACCCTCATACTCCCTCCTCTCCGTACACAATGGACAAAAAATAACTTTCAAGCACATACTCCGTATTTATTACTTTCAATGGAAGTCACCAAGTTTATGTAATGACGAAATAAAGAAAATTAACAAAGGAGTAAAGGGTCAGTTTGGTCCTCGAAGTTGCAAAAAAGGGGTCAAATAAGTCCTTATATAGAAGATTCTGTCCGGACGTGTCATTTGAGGTGGCTCCCGTTAGAATTTTTTGATGAAATTTTTTGAGCATCTTATTCATTAATTCTAGTTTACTCATACCAAATTTCAGCTAAAAATTCAATCGGGGAGACATTCAAATGAATTCTTGAAGATAACTGCGCTTTTAACGGACAGTTATCTTCAAGAATTCATTTGAATGTCTTCCCGATTGAATTTTTATCTGAAATTTGGTATGAGTAAACTAGACTTAATTAATAAGATGCTCAAAAAAATTCATCAAAAAATTCCACCGGGAGCCACCTCAAATGGCACGTCCGGACAGAATTTTCTATATAAAGACTTATTTGACCCTTTTTTTGCAACTTCGAGGACCAAACTGACCCTTATCCCATTAACAAAGTATTATGGGAGAGTATTATATTTGCATGTACAAACAAATACTAATTATAGTTCTAAACATGGTTACACATGAACTGGTTGATCTAGGTAGGGATTTTTTTAGTCGAACCCCAAAACCACCCACACAATTTTCTAACACAAGAACACAACGGGATCACCTTGGCCCTTATGTATAAAGTTCAAAAACGTGGATGCTTTTGGGTGGGGTCTGATCCATTTACTTTGATCATAGATTCATAACAGTCAAAACACAAGCCAATGTTAGGGAGAGTGCAAAACATTAATTCAAACAAATTAGACAAAAGATCACATTGATGAGGCTTTCTCTAGTCTGCTTTCCAGAAATCATTTTTATATGGCCGCCCGGGTTTCCCTTTTGAGGATGTCCCCATGACTTTCCTTGGAAACACATCATCAATGACCCGGAAAATGCGGACGTCAAACACGCACAAACTGCTGCTTTCACTCACCAGGTTGAACAGACACACGTCATCTATCTCAAGTGAGTTCTCTAGCACAAAGTACTTCCAACCAGCACCAGACACCCCATGACCACTAGTTGCTTTCCGAAAATAGGCTTTCGCCATCCACGTTTTCTCCTTCATTCGCAAGCACACGTCAAAGTTTTTCTGAGGAAGATGCTTCCTTGACCAGTCAACCGGGATTGACTGCACATCATTTCACAAGAAAATAAAGATTAGGCCCCATTAGGCCGAAATGAAAGCACCAGATGGATTCTGTCGAAGGAGGAGAGTTTTTGGTAAGATTCACTTTGGTGAAGTATTCAGGGCGAAAGCTACAAAGTGCCCGGTTGGAGATCGGTGAAATAGCTAAATTGACTGAATGGATTGATTTAAAAATGTTTGGTGATTTATTTCCTTAAAATGATTGATTGGATGTGTAATTGCTTGAAGGGGACACATTTGTCATTTCATGATGAAAATAAGAACTGGCCTACAAAGTGGCAATAAGTCGATTTTTTGGTGAAAAACCGAATCAGCTGAATCTGTCGCATGTTGGGTATTTGATGATTTTTTGGAATCTTTTCAGGCTTATAAGCCCTTTTAGTTTTAGACATACCAAACATGTTTTGATAACATATTTTTAGCCAATTTAAGACTTACATAATGGGTTTCAACATTTTAAAGACAAGAAATGGATGGATTTTCTTAATTTACAAAAAAAAAAACATACCATATAGAAGCCCTTGTGTACATGGTATTCTCTCATAACCACAGTGAGGCTATCATCAGAGGCAGCTGAAGAAGCTGCTTGTATAGCCTTGTCTTACTCTTCTTCAGTCACTGCTCTTCTGTTTGACTCCCATCGAAGAGGTGACACATTTGACGATGGACCACTTCTATCTACGGTATTGTATAAACATTCCATCAACATAGTACATACCCAAGAATGAGCCATCAAAAGATAAAGAGTAAATAAAAAGAAAATCTATTATATGTGATTAAAACATTCATAGATTCCTAACACTTCGTATATGACTAGCAAACTTAAAGATGTCTTTATATGAGTAATAATTAAATTGGAGGGAGAAAAAGTGGCATCAAAACATGTACAGTATATGCAAACACCATTACTTTAGGCATAAAAACTTTTCAGTCATATTTTAGGAATTACCATCACTTTTAGTCACACTTCTGATAATATTCTCTAAATAAATGTGAGATGAAGAGTAGATTTAATGTGTTGTATGGTATGCAGGGGCGGATCCATCTTATATTTAATGGGGGCACATGCCCCCAATGACTTTCCACTTTTTAGTAAAATTTTATTGTATTTTAAATATTTATTTATACAAATGAATTGGTGCCCCAATAGAAATAAGGGAGGCACCCAATATACGAAGTATGTGGGACGGTCAACAACTCAACACTTCTTGTTACCTTCTTAATTGATAATTACATTTTTATGAATCCATTATCAGTTATTTATCTTTTTGTGGATTAGAGTTTTCAAAATTTAATTTGTAGAATTTCCTTATAATTTAACTTTGTGTGTTTTAAATGAGTTCGGTAGCATTCGTTGACAATTTAGTGGTGTGAGTTTGAGTTTTATTTTAAGGGGAATGTATACTACTTTATTTTGTAGAATTAGAATATGAGGAAGTGGCTTGGTGCAATTATTAGGAAAATGAAAATTGTATGATCATTATTATTGAATTAATAAAGTGTTAATAAAGTAATACTCGTAATAAATTGTGTTCATCAAATATTACCAAAAATGTTATTAGAAAACATTAACGAAACAGACAAGAAAATTAAAATTGGTCAAAGGTGAAGGACGACATAGGTATTTTTTAAATTATTGATTTTACCCGTTGCAACCCCTGCAGTAAAAGGAAACTTTTCTGCGTTAACATTGTTAAATCAAGTTTGCACAATAAATTAACGACCATATTTGAATGATTATTTCAAAACAGAAAACTCATACATAACAATTTGTATGAAAATTTAATATTTTCTATTTTGCTGATATTTGGTTATTTTATTGTTTAAAGTTAATTTCATATATATTTAATTCAAAATTTTCCTCTTTTCAAAAAAAAAAATCAAAATTTTCCTAAACTTTCTTTATTGGTGCCCCCAATAGTTATAATTTCTAGATCCGCCCCTGATGGTATGAGAGACATAACAGAGAAAAAGAAGTGGAAAGATGGGTTCAGAACAAAGAGACCAGTCATTGAAGTTGCATGTGAACAATAGGTTGACTAACACCCACTCGAAAAGTGGAAGAACCCCAATTGTTTTTTCTTTCTTCCCAACTTCTACCTTATTCCAAAAAAAGAGAAACTCTCCTCATTCTCTTTCCTATTTCTACTCCACAAACTACCTTAAATTTCAAACAACCAACCTCAATGAGCTGGGATTAAGGAGACATACCGACAGATTTCTTCTTTAGCTTCCCGCTTGATTGATGATTCTCTTTAGGAGACGTGCCATCCTTCCTTGGCCTTTTCACAACCTTCCTTTCGTCCTCCTCCTGTGCTGATTCATTGCTTGTCGACTCAAGATAGATGGTTCGAGCTCGAGGGGTAGTTTTTTCAGTTTTATCGGCTCCAGTGAGTTCCTTGTGTGCACATTGTTTTACAAAATATGAAGCCTCTTTCTCACATAAGCTCAGCTGGTCAAACATGAAAACATCGAACTGCAGGTTCCCATTGTATTTGAAAACCAAGACATCATTTTTTTGGAGGGAATGTTCTCGCACAAATTTTTTCCAACCACGCTTAAGGTAAAGGCTCTCGCCGTCTGATGCCAATCCCACTTCCCAAACAGAACCACTCGGTCCTTTGAGGCGGACAGTGCCTGCTAGTTTTCCTCGTAGATTTTCAGAAAATTTCTTCGGAATAGCCTGCAATGATTTGTAGTTCTACTTTTAGCATGTACTCTGCATTATTTTATATGTAGTACGTCTAATAACAGACAAGATGATAAAGAAAAAACATGGGGTAAAATAAAGGTTCACTCTGTAATTAGCATCGCCTTAATTGCATAAGGAACACTCTGCACTAACCACTCTATATTCAAAATGAATCTTTTTAATGATAACTTGATTTTCTAATCAACTTATCATATTTTGTGCTAATTCATTAAGGTTTTGAGTTCAGAGCCATCACCATCAAATTTAAATTTCGATTATTTTCTCACAATCCTAATTATCTGTTTATTTATTTTGATGCATTATTTTTAACAAAGAAAGAGATTTACAACAATTTCTATTCCTGCTGCTTCAATAAAATTTCTAGAAATGTTTTCTGACTGGTTAGAATACAACACAATTACACAAGTACATCACACAATCTACTAATGTTTCACCATATTCAAGCAAAGCGAAAACATCAAAATTCAAAACACAGCCATCTGAGATTTAATATATGCTAAACATTGACCTTAAGTGTTAACGTATACAGTTAAATCTTCTCCTCTTAATTGTTTCCTTTCATCTTCCTTCTCATCCAAACAATAATTTTATAATCATAAACCTACCCTCATCATGTCCAGAGAACATATGTTGAACCTCATTTTTCAATATCTGGTTTTCATTACATAGTTTGATGCTTTACAAAATCACATTTCATCCAAAACAGAAGGTTTTAATTAAAGAAAAACAAATATCCATTGCATTTACTAGAGCAAGAACTAGAACAACAACAACATTGCCCCAATGCCACAAAGGCTCCCACTTACAGTCCGGTACGGGGGTCAGATGTACGTAGCCATACTACCCCGACCCCTGTACTAAAGGGGGGAGACTTGTTTTTGGATGACCCATGATAGAGCAAGGATGTTTTTACTTGGACTGTAATTTGTCCCAGACCAGACTTGGAGAGTTATAAAAGTACAAAGAAATCAGACATTATCAGACCAGACTAGGTGGGCAAATCACACTCCAAGTAAAAACATCCCAAGAACTAGTAAATAAACTAAAAAAATATTGAAAAATTGAAACTACATTTTATATTAAGACTTGAGGTTTGGCTCAATTACTTATTTTTTTAGCATAAGATAATCTCATATACTCTGTATATAAAATAGAGAAAAAGCTTAAAAGCACCTTATATATGAGCTTATGATTTTATATTTGACCAGTCTGGAATGATTTAACATTTTATAAATAAACAAATATCAATTAACTACTAGTAACATTATTGGGAAAACTGAAGAAATAGTGCAAGAATTTCGTTAAAGTACACTTCCCATCCATAAAAATCTACATATACGAAGTAATATAATTACAGAGTTATATAATTGGAACTTACAAGGTGATGATCGTAGCGCACCCCAGAAAGAACCTGGAAGAACTGCACAGTTTGAAATTGAGACCAGTAAATAGTTTCCTCAACCTTTTTGCAACCCATGCAGCTTGAATCCCCCATTTTCCAGCTGCCTGAATAAAAGTTAAAAAATATAAACTAAAAACTGCGATTTAATTAATTAAATAAATTAATGAAATAAAGTAGAAGCACATGCAACTAGAAAATCAACAAAAAAAAATACCATTATAATTATGCAGAATAATTAAATAAATGATTCTAACCCAAAACTTAACTGTTGATTCTTCAACGACTCTTGATCGAACAAAGAGACGACGGGAGGAGAATGGAGGGGAAGTAAAAACCGTAGTTAATAACGACGCTTCCCAACCCCTGCGATGCAATAATTACTTCCGTAACAGCTAGGCAGATGATCAATCAAGGTAAATTTATGGAGAATTCATCCGTTTAATTAATATCTAGTTGAGACTTCTAGTAGTCTTCTTTATAATAAAAGGTTGAATACATACATGGCTAAATATGTCGTTTAGGAAATGTGGTCACTATACTTACATACTTATATATGCAAATATTAATAAATATTTGAAAAGTTTCTAAATAAAAAACTGAATGTCGTATACCATCAATGTCAAAGCTGTTTCCTTTCAAAAAAAAATCAATGTCAAAGATGAAATTGTAAAAACTAAACAGAACAACAGGAGTTTAGAATTTAACAATAGAAAATCATATACATTATTTATCAGTTTAGAAAAATAAGTCCCATTAGACCAGGCTAAACTTTGGCAACTATTTAAATACACTGGATCAAACATCTATCCGATCGGACCGGACCAGTTCAAGCTAGATCAGGCATGAAAATTTTAGTTCAAATAAAAACATCCTTAGTGGGTATAAGTCCCTACTTATAACTTTTGTACAGAGTATTACTCGTATTTAAAAAGTCTCTAAAAGATTCTTGTTTTATATTTGTTACAACAATTTTTAAGAGATTTTTACAAAATAAAAAACTTTTACAGAAGCTACACCAAGTAGCATTTGAAAGAAAACATGTATCAGTGTGTGATCAAAGCTCAACTTACCTCCTCCCAGATAATTGTCCGGTAAATTCTGGAGTCCCCTCGGCGATGGCGTGTTATCCGTTTTTTGAAAGAAGGCATGAATCTTTTACCATTAATTAGTCACAACTTGTTATGTCAAACATATGTAAATTAAATGGTAAGTTTATTTTATCAAAATCCAACATTTTCTTTTAAAATCCTTTCAGCTACTTGTGATAAACACACCCTCAATCTTGAATCAGAACTAAATAAGGCTTGTGCTTGTTTTTTAAAAGTAGGAGAAGTATGATCAGAATCTGTTTTTAAAAAATCAGTCTCCCTCAACTTCTAAAAAACTATTTCTTTGAGTAATTTGGAGCCCAAAAGTATTTATGCACTTTCACCTAAATACTCTAATACATGTTTATGCTCTCTGAAGGAGCAGAAACAATTTTAAGAAGTAGATCTAAACACTTCCTCAACCCGGTCATATCAAATTCGACCAAACTTTGATAATTATATATACACATAATACCATACATCTAGACCTTATTAGGTCGTATCACACTTAATTAAAAATCACACTGGAACAGAATTAAATGTACCAGATCATTTCAAATCAAAATAAAGTTTCAATTCATGTGAAAACGCTTTTAATATTTCTGTATAGAGTATTAATAATATTGAGTGTAATATTAAGTATATTTTCAATTTTAAATTATCTAGTTTGGTTTGTTCTAATTTAGTCTAATCTAGTTTGTGTTTAAGTTTGATCGGTAAGGTCTATATTTTGTGTATTTTTGTATTGGCCGAGTCTAATATGAGTCTAATATGATATGTTTACATAGTTGATCATGTTTGACCTGGTATATTTCAATGTGGTTAACTCTAATTTGAGTGCAAGACTATAATCAAAGTTCCTTAAAAGTAAGTTGTAGATATAATATAATATTGTCAGTTGTTATACTGTATGACCGGTATACGGTGCTCGCATATGGTTTTAGGCATCTTTGGAAGCTCCGCATGAAACATGTATTAAAATGATAGTGGGTCCTATTATTTATTTATTTCTCTTATTGTTAAAAACTATAATAACTTTTTCATTTGTGATCTGGTTTTTATAAAATTTATATCAAAATTTTTTATTTTTCATGATCTTTCAAATGAGACCAATATTGTCTATGTAATTTTAACATATTATTGAACTATTATATTAACCTATGTAAAATATGTAATTTTACGTGTAGAAATATGTAACTCACGTCCAGTCAGGCCAAATGCAACTCGTGTGTATAAATATGTAATTCTACGTGTAAAAATATGTAACTTTACGTGTAAAAATATGTAACTCGCGTTCAGACAGGTCAAATACAACTCGTGTGTATAAATATGTAACTCGCGTGTATAAATATGTAACTTTACGTGTAAAAATATGTAACTTTACGTGTAAAAATATGTAACTCGCGTTCAGGCAGGCCAAATGCAACTTGAGTGAATAAATATGTAACTTTACGTGTACAAATATGTAACTTTACGTATAAAAATATGTAACTCACATGTATAAATACATAATACATTAAATTTTTTATATACACAATTTTAAGATAAATTGTGATTTACACAATTATTTTTCTGTATTAAATTTAGTTCGGTTTCCCTTATAAACCAATAATCATTTATATAATAGTTCGATAATTTGTTAAAATTACATAAGCAATATTGGTCTCATTTGATAGATCATGAAAAATAACAAAATTTAATATAATTTATAAAAATCAGATATGAAATAAAAAAGTTATTACAATTTTTAACAACAAAAGGAATAAAAAAATAAAGAAGTCAAAAATACCATATACGCTGCTTGCCAAAAATAAAGACCGGTATACGGTGCTCACCATATACCGGTCATACGGTATAATTTGCGTAATATTGTAATTAATGAAATACCTATATATTGACGATTGATGATTACAGTTAAAGAAAAACTATTTTAATCATTTCTTTCCAAAAATAGTAGATTATGCTAGGTTGTGTAGATACAATATGTATCATTCCCAATTTGATGGTCAAACAATGGTACAGTCAATGTTTCAATTTAAAAGAAACACACATACATATACTCTGCAATTCCGTATACAATGATTATTGTCTGATTTACATTCTCCTAATTAACTGCCGGATTGGTATTGGTGAACCTTCAAGGATAATGTATTAATGTGTCATCTTTTTTTGGTAATTCTGTATACATTAGAAGTCGAGTGGGTTATTAGTTATTGATATGAAGTTTGCTTTACCAGCTTTGCAAAGGAATGATTTTTTGGCACGGGCATGATGTTTTTAATAGAATATATACGTAGCCAATAGGAATATTTGGTTGTGAAGTATATTCTTGCCCAATTAAAGTTGACTGGTATTTTTACTAAGAGTCTTTCTAGTCAGCAATTTTATTTTTAAAAAACAAGCCGCGGGTTGTATCTCCCGCACAGTTTGAGAAGTGTAATAGAATATATTTAGGAATATTAGTTTCCTAAATCCTAAATATATCGAGGAATATTTGTTTCCTATTGTATTTGGGCTCTCTTAGGATGTTTTCTTTTGGACTGAAATTTGCTGGTCTGGCCTGGTCTGGTCTGATCTGGTCTGGTTTGTTTAAGTCTGGTCTGGTCTGATCTATTTAAGTCTGGTCTAGTCTGGTCTGAACTGGTCTAGTCTGAACTGGTAAACGTCTAGTCTCTGTGTATTTTATAACTATCCAAGTCTGGTCTGGTTAAGTCTGGTCTGGTCTGTTTAAGTCTGGTCTGGTCTGATCTGGTCTGAGACTGAAAACAATCTAAAAGAAAACATCCTTCCCCATTACATACACACATGCCTGAATTTCTATTGAATCATCCTTTCCCATTATTTCACACTTTTGCACGGGTAAATTCAAGGCGTTCGTTTATTGAAGTATTCACAAGAATACTTCAATAATAAAACACTACGCGAACACTGAACGTGACCTCTATGCACAAGTATGAAGATAGAAGCATTAAGGTCGTGTAAACATATAAAAATGAAATAAAATTTGCTAATTAACGCTATTCGCAATTCTAATCATAATATCAAATGAATCCAAGCATCTCATATGGATTCTTGATCTCCTTAGTGTTCACATATGCAAGAGTGCAAACACCGGTCAATTACACACTTCTTCTTTGATAATAGCACAATATTTTACAATAAAAATCCTAAATCAAGGTCTCATAACGAACTGATCCGAAGATGAAATTACTCTCCCCGGACAACACCGCACAGCCCGCTCCAACAAGGGCGTGTTTGTTGATTTTTCACCTAAATATACTGAACAATAATATTCTAAGACAGAAGTATATGTTGTATCAGAAACAAAGAAAAGTATTCAACTAGAAAGTATATAACTCACAAGTATTAATACTATCTAAGATGCAAAGCATGTCATGACTCCTCCAACCCCTCTCCATCAACAAAAAAGGGGTTCAAAAACTTTGCCACAAATACCCACATCCTATAAACATCTTCAAAATTGGTCAAGAAACCAAGTGTCGCTGTGACCACCTCTATCCGGAAGAGACGGTTTTTTTTATCATGACAACCGCTCGACATCAGATTATACGGTGTAAAATGTGCACCGTCCAAATTCCTATATGTCCTGTGGTCACCATCGACCACTTGTTGTATATGACTGAGGATACCAACACCAAGAGATATCCCATGTTTCTCAGCCAACTTCTGAACGGTCTCCGGGTGGATTAGGCCACCTCTACGGCTCTCTCTTATGTTAAATGCAATGGACGCACCTCTTTCGTACTTTATCTTAGGACCATATATTTGCACAAGAGTCCCTCCCTTGAGGAACTGAAGCTGCAACAGTGAGGTGATCAGCCAGTTGGTCAAATACCTTAGTCTCGGACTTGTTTTGTTAAGGCCCAATGTGTCAACGTGGTCCAGATGGCGGCAGGTTGTTTCCGGGTCCCGCCGGCCAATGAGAAACCTCCCGTCACTATGTCTCATTTGTTCTCTTCTTCCCAACAACATAAAGTCACATTCTTTCCTAGAAAGGAGTTGGCCTGATTGATCGGAGCCGTTTGGGATTTGACCAGAATGGATCCGGGACGAATAAACAGATAATCCATCCTCACTATCGGCTTCATCATATATGGTGCTTGACCCGTCTCGGTCTGAGCTATCATCTTCCAAGTCAATCTCTCCGTTAAACACACCTTTCACCTGTTCAGACGTGAAAACACCCGAAAATGCAGGCAAGTGGGACTCCCCCAGTTTATTATCACCCAATCCCTCCTCAAGAAATCCGAACTCGCCATCCAAACAGCATTGTTCTAAAGAGTCAGCATGGTATTGAGGGAGCTCGGGGACAATCTTGACCATGTCGGTCCCCGTTTGACCTGGCTGGCTCTGTAGGACTGGCATAACTGATTTCTTGATGAGAAGGCAGCCGAAGCCGGTTGGGTCAGAACCGAATACCTTATAGAAAGACGTGATTATGAAGTCAGGCCTGAAAAGGGACAGCCCGAGCGAGTCCATATCTTTTGGGCCTAATGAACCGGCATCCAGCAAGACATGCCAGTTCTTTTGCTGTGCCAATGCCATCCATTGGTACGAATACGTGGCTCCCGTGACCCGAGACTGAACCGGAAAGGCGAAAAGCCCAACCGCAGAAGCCTTCCTCCTCTTCCTCTTCAAAGATATCTCCTTCCTAAGCTCCTCAGAGCAAGGGTTCAAAGTTGGCCAACTGAACCACACCTTCGAAACCTTTGCGCCTTTCTGCTTTGCACATTGTGCCATCCAATTAACTGATTGGCTCTCATGGTCAAACATGGTCAACAGATTCTTATTCTTGTGGAAAGGGTAAAACTCAGAAACCAGTTTAAAAGCAGAACCTCTACTGGCAGTGAACACTAGAGCATACTCGTTTTCCGGAATGTGCAAATAATCCATAATCCTAAGCTTAATGTCATGTTCCATGGTCCCTTCTTCAGCACCCCCATGTAAAGCTTGATTGTTCAGATTTGCAGTGATTTGTTTTAAGGTAAATGAAGATGTGTTCCAGCAATGGACCGTTTGGGAGTACGAAAACAACCCGAACCCGCAATAATCAAGACATACCTTGGAATCAGGATCAGAGAGGTGACTATACTCATTCAATCTCAGCTGATGAATTATCCTTTCTGAAGATTGGAACTTTGGGTACATAGAAAGAAACTTAAGAAAAGCTTCTTGGTAATCAGGAATGGATTCTTCTGTGTAGAACAGCCGGGCAGCAGCAAGGGATGTTGCTTGCAAGAATTCCTTTTGGGCATTTAATTTAGCCAAAGAAGTTGACCTGCCCGGGAGTCCATCTTCATCATTGTCTTCGGGTTTTGAAAGTGGCCTGTTTTCAGATGCATCTTCAAGAGCTTCCCTGAGTTTGTGCTCCTGCAATTGCCTCAAAGCTGAAGAAGAAGGCGGATGAGGAGGCCTTTGTTTGGCTGCCCCAACAGATTCATCTCCTGCTCTCCTACCCATGATCTTTGTTGCATAGTTGGACAGAGGTTTCCATAGTGAAAGATGCATTTGAAATTTTGAAATTTGAAATGGTTTGTCTCCACCACAGTAAAGCTACTAGCCCAAGAGAACAAAGATATATGGAAAACCTGAATTTTTGAATGTGTGTTGGTTACTTGGTTGAACCTGGAATATGAAAAAGCACAAAAAGAACAAATCATTTTTAAATTAAAAGAAGAAATAAAACCCAAACTTGGTCTTAAAAAAAGGCATAAAATCTAGAGAGAGCCAAACATATTTGATTTGGAACAAACCTTTGACATTAAAGAGAGAGGCAAACCCTAGGTCGCTTTAGTATCCCCACAATTCAAATCCCAAGAATCTCCAAATGTGTCTGCCCCAAAAAAGATTCCATCTCCGGATGATAAAGAACCCAACTTTGAGCCACTCCACACTCAATTTCAGTAATGAAACACTTTTTAAATAAGAAGAGAAAAACCACAAATTTAAACAGCATAGGTTGACAGATTTTGGGAGTTAATAAAGCAACAAGCATAAATGTAGCCGCTTTCTTCAAGTCTTCATCTTATCACCGAAATTAAAGGTGTCATAAATGAAAGCCGCCTTCTCCTTCAGGTCTTCATATCTTCTTCACAGAGTCAAAAAGGGTCAAGGATTGGCAATGTACAACTGTGATACAACGGAAAGCTAACCCGATGTTTTAAAAATAATTTAAGCAGATTAAATCTGTTGAAATAGACTCTTGAGAAGCAATCCCAGCTTCACAGTCACTAAAAATGGCAGAAACAGAGGAAGAATAACGCTGCACAAAGTTTTCAAAAAAAAAATAACGCTGCACAAAAGAAAAGAGCAAATGATGGGTAACCAAACAAGGACCATAATTTTTTTTTTTCATCTTTCTCACTGTGTTTCCCTTTTACCCGCATTAATTAGTTAAATCATCGCCGTTTGTTTTGCTACGATATTAAATGACACGCCTCTGCGGCACCTCTCCCTCACCGTTTGGGATTTTGCAGAGCTAAAATTTCCAGAAAGGGGCAGTGTAAAACAGTCAATGCTGTGGGCCCACCGTTGTAAAACTGCACCGCTACTATATACTGTGGACCACAGCATTTGGTCTTTTTTGGATTTGGATTAGATAACGATGACGCACTCCATCCCGAATACGGACTTACGGAGAACATTTACGGGCCTATCTCGTTTGGTGACACTTTTTCTTCAAATATACTCCATAGTTTTATTTAATCTTCACACTTTGACTTCACACAAAATAAGGAAAGAAATTTGACTTTACTGTAGAGTACATTGTTGAAGCACTGTTTGACATTGTTTGGCACTTTTGAGACACTGTTTGGCACAGTTTTGATGTAAATTTCTATGCCAAAAAAGGAAATAAGGAAGTGTGAAGTTTATTTTAGACCATCCCCCAAAAAAAGTGAGAAGTTTATTAAAAACCGGAGGGAGTATATAAAAAACATGGCAAATTTCATTAAAAAAATCATTCTTTTATGAGAGTGTTCATAAAAAATTCATACTAGTAGTACACAAGAATAAAATTGGAATGAATTCCAACTCATGCCCATTTAATTTTCCAATTCCTACCTCCATTTTCCTATTCACCACTCTCCGATGAACATTTTTATGTTCCAACCTAAAAAGAATCACATATGATGGAAATGATATTGATATTCAACGGGTTTTAGTTTGAATTTGTCCCGAGAAGAAGAGTAGAGAATAGAAAACTGGAAGTAAAAGGTGAGAATATTAAATAGGTACTCCATCAGCCCCGAAAAGGTTTTCCAAATTTCTTTTTGGATGTCTAAAAAAGATTTGTCATTTTCATTTAAAGTAAGGAATATGTGGCTAAAGTTAATTCTCTCTCCTCTGCACAAATTTCAACCACACAGTTTTTACTTTATTAATCCACGTGAAAGTCAAAGTTGACGAACCTTTTCGGGACGGATGGACTATTAATTTGATTCACCCCAATTTATTCTTATCAGATCAACACCATTAATAGTTCAGATTATTTTTGTGGATATTTTGAGTAGAGATGATTAGTGTGAAATCTCTAAAAGTATATATTATTCTTATGAATTTGACATTTTTAATTTCGCGCGCTCAATTTTGTAATAGTCAACATAAGTAAGGTTAAAGTTGTTTTTCAAATTTGAATTGGCTGAACTCATAGTACATGATCATTTTGGTTATTTTTGGGATATTTTGATTTTGCACCCCGTTTTTAGGTAATATTGGACTTTGCACCCCATTTTCAAAACTTTTAGACTTTACACCCTATTTCCCCTCAAATTTCTTTGCCTTTGCACCCCGTTTTTAGGTGATATTGGACTTTGCACCCCATTTTCAAAACTTTTAGACTTTACACCCTATTTCCCCTCAAATTTCTTTGCCTTTGCACCTCATTTAAGAATTTTTCTTCACAAAATGTTGTAGATAGGGTGAAAACTCTAAAAGTTTTGAAAATGGGGTGCAAAGTCCAATATCCCCCCAAAAGTGGGGTGCAAACTCAAAATTCCCCGTTATTTTTTCATACAGTTTTTCTTTAATTTATTAATAAATTATATTTTAAATATTTTTCATAATTTAATAGAATCAAGTAGTCGACCAATCCACCATTTCAGTCAGAACTTAATAAATTTCAACAGAACTAGATGATTCAAAAAATGTCACTATTACCAAATAGACTCTTAATTAATTTATATTTCCTCAAGAGAAATAGTCTTGGAACCAAAACTTTTATGGGGGTGTTTGGTTAATGGTCTATCAGTCATTTTTTGGCTGATTTGATCACTATTTGACCTTTTAACCAGATAAACAGCTGACGTGCACTTTGTCGTGATGTGCACTCAAAATAATAATAATACAATACGACACTAATACGTAGTATAGTGTAGTAAGATTCGTATCCACAGGGAAAGGAACACTCTTCTTTTTATATAAATAAATAAGTAATAATAGGGGGGTTTTATGTTTGGTTGATGAACTTAAATTATCTTTAAACACGAAGATGAACGAGTTATGTGGTTTAATTAATAAGAAGGAGACTTGACTTTGCTTTTATCCACTTAATGAAATGTTCGTCAATCCCGGTTATATCTTTAACTATCTTCCTCTCGAATACTCAATCGAGGAGTATATCCAGTTCATCGAGGGTAGTTATTAATAACGAGATGCGTTCATTAATAAAACTTACTATCGAGTCAATATAGAACAAGCGTCGTATATTAACTTGATAGTAGCAATAAACTTAAGATGAAAACGATTGAGATTGATAACCTCAACACAAGCGGTTTATTGGTTTAATCAATATAATTAATTCCTCTTGGCTTATTAACCATGAGAAGCATGCATTAACAACCCAAGTTTACTACCATTGAAAGAACCGAATTAATAACAAGCGTATTAACCGATTGATTCTAGTAATAATTAATATATGAAACAAAACTAATTGATCCTTTAAGTAATGCTCAAAATATTAATATGGAATATGAATAGGAAGTAATTAATATTCAAGGAAGAAGATTAAAGAAAATAACTCACAACTTACAAATCATTAAGCTTCAAAGTAGCAAAACCAAAATGGAAGAGTTTAGCTCCTCATTTGGAGACTAAACATGAAGAAAATATAAGAGAAAATTATCTCTCGTATGATTAAAACTACCTAAGTTTCCCAATGTATGACTTGTTAGTTATTATTCTCAATATATGATAAGTGGATGTATGCATGTGCATTCACGGTTCTTTTTATTCCTCGGCTGTCCTCAAGCTTAAATATAGGAACTCATTTATTATTCCTATTTAACCGCTTGTGATCGATATGCACGAACAGAGCAAAACGTGTGTTCATTATTGGTCTTCCTAAAAATAAGGAGAGGAGTTATTCATACTTCGTATATGGTAACTGCTATTAGTAGTAAATACTCAGTATTTCCTATTCTTCCTGATTTTTATTCCTCGGCTAACCTCTAATCCATAAATATGGAGTCTTTCTCCTATTTTTTCACATATGATAAATACTATTCCTGAAAATACGGACATATAATATAACAATTAATTGAATAACTTAAATCAAAATTAATTAATTTAGAGAAGAGATATATACTCGGAACCTTGTTTTCATTCCAAACCCTCGGACCATAATAATTACTGCCTTATAATACTACTCATAAATATATTATAATATATACTGCGTAATATAAATACTGCTCATAATACAATATAATATTATTATATATAACGCTCATAATTATATGAATACGTGTGTGTATTTTACTGCCCCTCTATATTGCATCGTAGATATACTTTCACCGCTCTTTCATTATTGTTGTCTGCCTGTCTATACTCCTAAAAATTGCTTACTGTCTATTATTTATATAGATATATATTGCTTATAATTATATGAATATCTGTCTATGTATTTTATTGTCCCTCTATATTGCACCGTTAATATACGTTTATTGCTCTTTCTTTATTACTGTCTATACTCCTAAAATCACTTACGACCTATATTATATGGACTATATATTGCTCATAATTATATGAAAACCGGTCTATGTTTTTTACTGCCCCTCTATATTGCACTATAGATATACTTTCACTGCTCGGAATATTACTGTGTATACTCCTAAAAATTACTAATTGCCTGTATTATATATATACTATCGTGTATATATATATTGCTCATAATTATATGAACACCCATCTATGTATTTTATTGCCCTTCTATATTGCACCAGAGTCTATATTATTTAATTCTCAATATGTAATTACTGCCCTTCATTGTGGTATTTTTAATTTAGTTCGAATAGATTTTAATGCTAGAGAAAATAGTGAATGGAAAGAGAAGTTAATATTATAATTCCGCCAGATTAAATAATGTATGATCATTATGGATGACTCCACCCAAAAAAAAAACGCACGATTCCTTATTTGAAGAAATAAAACGGAGGAAGACTTTTTTACAAAACTAACCGCTAAGGGGATTAACGATATTTTCTCCTGATGTACTATAGCACCGTATGCCTTTTACGTACAAATTAGTCATATAAAACATACGGGAGATTTCTAGTCATATTTTGAGAAGTTGTTTATCTTTTAGTCATATCTAGAAAATTTTCCCAAAATATAAAGAAATAACTTGTCTAAACTGAGCTTAGAAGTATATAGGAATTGGTGATCTATTGTGGAAGAAATGGGGTGTATTTATAGGATTTTTAGGCTTGCAGGGTCGTGTACCCGATCGGGCTGTAAGGGCACTCGATCGGGTACTCGGTTGCTGCGCAGAAGTGTAAAAAACTGGTGTATACCCGATCGGATATGTCGGCCACCCGATCGGGTATAGACACTCGATCGTGGTCAAAATCTCCCCTGCATGTTGCCTTGTTCCCGGGTTGATCCGATTTGATTTTTCAACGACTTACCCGATCGAGTATAGGGCATACTCGACCGGGTACAATACCAAAATCAGGATCTTCATTTTTTCTTGGAATTTTTGCACCTTCCTTCCACTTGTGATGTTCACCAATGGTCCCTAGAGTGGTCTTGGACCTGTTTGAGCTAAGAACAAACCTAATCTAAACAATTTACAAACATTTTACAAACTAAACTATTACACCAAAAGTGTGTAATTTCTAGAGTAACAATCACTCAAAAATAATCAAAAACACAAATATAAACATGGAAATAACATGAATGTCAATAGCTAATAGAGATGTTGGTTAATTGGCTTTTTCATTTGACTTTTTGTCCCAAACAACCAAAATTGAAAATGGTGATAAAAGTGGCGTTTAGGTTCGTCTGTTTCTTATTTTCCCCTTACTACCCACGCAGCTTACTTCACGTCGTTTCTACCTGCTCTCACTCTCCTTATGCATCAAAGAGAAAAACCACTCCTACAGTCCTACTATCTTGAATTTTTTACAAAGAGAAAAAGAACACTACAGGAAGCAATCTAAGCATGCATTTAATAAAATTAAATATTATTTTCAATCTTTTTTAAAGTCATCATATAAAAAAGTTCAAGTTTTGTGCATTATATATTAGAATATACTATTCCGTATGTACCTTTTTATCTCAAAATAATAACATCAATAATACTTCATCTGTCCCATTTTATAAGATATCTTTACTATTCACTTGGTGACAGTGGCGGAACTAGAGGGGCGAGCCGGTGCCGGCGCCCCCCGTTGGCCGGAATAGTTAAGGTAGTATTAGTGCTGCGCCCCTGCAAATCATTGTCTTCTTCCATGGTTTGTAGACCTGGTTCTTTGCGCCCCTGCTGCGGATGAGAGGAGTGAATATACTCCGTATAACGTAATTGTCCTGTAGGGTTTATTAATTTAGTGGAACGACATCGTTTTGCTCAGTAATATAAATAACTTATAACTGGTCTACGCCTCTACGAAGTATTTTGGGCTTTTGGCAGCCCATGTTACCAAATTCAACAAATCGGTGGCCCTTGAATTATTTAGTCTCCAATTCTCCATATATAGCTCCGGAAGTAACTCAATTTGCTATGTACTGCCATCATATCTTATTAATGATTATATTATTATTATATGCTGTATAAGAGTATATTTTAATTAATTAAATATAATATTAAATACTACGTATAAATTAAGTGTTGTAACTTGTAAGACAATTTTATATCAGAAGGGGAAAACTATCAAATAAGCCCCCGTACTATGTCGAAAAAGTCGATTAGGCCCTCATACTTTACAAACACTCAATTAAGTCCTCGAACTAGGCATGGACCCGGTTCGGGCCGCCCGGCCCGGGACCGGCCCGGCCCGCCACTGTGCGGGCCCGGAACCGGCCCGGTTCTCGGGTCCGGGTCGGGCCTAGGCCCGGTGGGGGGGGGCGGGTCCGGGCCTTGTATTTGGCAAACCGGCCCGGCCGGGTCAGGCCCGGGCTCGGGCCGAATTGATATTTTTTTTATTGGTTTGGGGTTAGTTGGGTTGGGCTTGATGGTTAGGAGGGGTTTGGGGGTTTGGGGGGTGGGGGGGGGGGTGAGTGGGGGGGTTAGGAAAGCAAAAAAAAAATAAAAAAAATTATGACCGAACCGGAGGCCCGGCCCGGCCCGGACCCGGACCCGGACCCGGTGGCTACCCGGGCCGGTCCCGGGCCTTCCTTCCCAAAAAAAAAAGCCCGGCCGGGCCCGGCCCGGAACCGGAACCGGCCCGGCCCGGGTCCATGACTACCTCGAACTATTAAAAAACGTTCAATTAAGCCCTTTTGGTCGGTAAGTAACCGGTTTCCCGGTTAAACGGTGACGACAGCGACGATGTGTTCGAACCCCAGCAACGGCGGCTGCCGGGAAACGGGTTACATTTAACCAGAAAACCGGTTACTTACCGACCGAAAGGGCTTAATTGAACGTTTTTTAATAGTTCGAGGACTCAATTGAGTGTTTGTAAAGTATGAGGGCCTAATCGACTTTTTCGACATAGTACGGGGGCTTATTTGATAGTTTTCCCTATCAGAAGGGTTACTTTGCTAGATTTCTTGAATGAAAGTTAGTGAATTTATGTATTATTTGATGATTGTATGATTTTATTATTTTATAATTTGTAAAACCATTCATGTATAATTCTTCGTACTGAGTAATAATAAAGAAATAATAAGAAAAAAATTATGTTCTTAAATCTGTTTTTTATTCATTTACTAATACTCCGTCCGCCCCATTTTACATGTCTTATTTTTCTTTTTGAGTTGTCCGAAAAATAATTGTCATATTTATTTATTTTTTGGAAAATATATGTAATCAACTAAAATTTTAATTTTCGAACCATTCTATTGATAATTGTGTGAGAAAAACAAGTCACATAAAATGAGACCGAGGTAATACTCCCCCATTTTGTCTAAATAGTTAAGGGGTATGTATGTTTAAGGATATACTTCGTAAATGTCAAATGGCATATGTTCTCTGCTTTATAGATTAAGGATATACTCTGTATATGTTACAAATTTAAAAATTGTGTATTTAGTTGCTTCAAAATGAAGTTGGAGGAGGGTATACTTCCTCAGACACGAAATTTCTTTTTTTTTTTGAACAGCAAAATTTCTTTCCTTATTTTTCAGCACCTGCTCAAAAATTGTTCTGGTTCCGCCACTGCTTG
The DNA here is from genome assembly GCA_945859915.1 of Cuscuta epithymum. Lineage (NCBI taxonomy): Eukaryota > Viridiplantae > Streptophyta > Magnoliopsida > Solanales > Convolvulaceae > Cuscuta > Cuscuta epithymum. The sequence goes on along the minus strand of CAMAPF010000180.1, from coordinate 1,842,012 downwards.
GTGAACACAAATCACTCTTAATCTCTTACTTTATTTATCAAAATTTTATGAAATTTGAATTATTTTTTGTAGGTTTTGTAGCGGTTTTAATGTAGTATCTGAATATGTATTTTTTTCTAAAAATAATTTGAGTGCAGACAGGGATTCGTTTGTTTTATCGTCGGTCAAACATCATAAACCGAAAAATATCTTATAATTCGGGACGAAGGGAGTAATAACAATGATAATTATTATTATTATTATTATTATTATTATTATTATTATTATTATTATTATTATTATTATTATTATTATTATTATTATTATTATTATTATTATTATTATTATTATTATTATTATTATTATTATTATTATTATGATTATTATTATTATTATTATTATTATTATTATTATTATAAAAATAGTAATAATAATAATAATAATACTAAAACTAATAACAACAACAACAACAACAAAAACAATATTATAACTATTATCATTGAAGCTAAAAATTATTTGATGTCCCTAATAGTCATTTTACAAGCTATCAGCTGATTCTAAACGGTCATTTAACCAAACACCATTTTACGAACTGCTAATATTATCAGCCAATCAAAACAACTAACAGAATCCGCTATTATGAATCAACCAACACAATCAGCTAACAGCCAACGGCCAATTGCCAAACACCCCCTATATACTTATATATACTTGTATTGGACCTACTTTTGAACCTAAATAGGAGTGTTTCTTATTTTATATGGATTGTCACTTTTTGTGCATCATGTAGAGCCTATTTGGTAACATTGAAAATAGATGAATCAACTGATTATGTTTAAGTTGGTAAAGTTTGGCTGAAGTGGCTCAAGCTGTTGAATTATATAAAATATATATTTAAAATATTTTTTATTAATAAAATAATGAAAAAAAATATGAAAAAATATATTGGTCATCTACAATAAGTTTAGTCAATTCAGGCATAAAAGTAATTTCAACATTGCTTATTTTGATTAATATAGTGTTCAGTGCACGAAACCGAAAGTTAGTAAAAAACAGGGTTGGGCTTTTAATTTTAGCAACCCCTCTTTCATCACACTACAACATTTTGGATCTAATACTACGCTTAAAAAGTGTTGCCTAATGAAAAAAAACTGTTGCCATTGCTTTTAGCAACACTTTCAAAACTGTGGTAATGTACGGTGTTGCCTATACATTAGAGAACAGTTTTTATATATAAAGGCAACACAATGGAAAAACCGTACCCAAAGAGTATAGCTTAGAGAACAATTTTTTAAAACATATAGGACAACATTTTTTAAATGTTTCTATCAATGGAAACAAAAAGAAACTGTTGCCAAAAAGATTAAAACCATTTTCTTCAAACATTGCTACAAGCACTGTACTCCTAATTTGAAATGCCAATCTTGTAAAAAGTGCAACTGTACTGTTTATGAAATACTTTGCAATCAGGATTATTAAGTAGAATTGCACCTCAACAATAATCATTCACAAATCAAAGTTCAACAATACTATACCTAGTAATCAACATCCATGATCTATTATCTTTAATGCCTAAACCATGACAGTAGGAATGTCTTAACTCTGAACTTAAAATCAAAACAACAACAAATGAAAATAAAACGTCATCAAATCACATTCTTCATTGTTTACATCTTCACTTTCTTCACCAATGCCATCATTCATCTACAAAAATAAACTATTGAATCTTAAACCAAATTAATTATAAAGAATATAATTATCAAGCACATGATTAAGCTCAAATCAAAAGCATAACATGTCATGTCTACAGTAAAACCCAATCAAAGTACTACTTTCAGTTCACTTGTAATTGAAACTGTCAACTTAATATTAGAGCAACTTTTAACGTTAAGTTGCACTTTGATAGTAGAGTATTTGTTTTGGGTATAGTGATTAATCAATATCCATATCACTATCCAAACAATAAAGTTGCTCCCTGCTCGTATACTAGAGTCATTTAAAATTTAACTCTTTGCAATACTTTGTTTAGTATGAGTAAGTAATATTTTATTATATATTTAGAAACTACATAAAATGTCACGCCCCGGACCGACCCGGTAGCGTCAACAACCGCCGCATAATCAACGAGAGTACCCTTCTTGGTCCTCTCGTCAGGTTATGCAAGGCATTCAATATCATCACACTAAGTTATTCCATATAAGAGAAGAATAATTATTGAGAAAATATTCAATGATACGACGGTAAATTAAAGGATAAAATTTTGGTAAAATCAAATAACATTCTGGCACGCAGGCCCAAACTAGATTTATATGATGAAGAGCAGTCTCATTAGCAACTAACAAAATAAAATATGATTCCCAAGCCTCGCGTCGGGCGGATCCAAAAGAGAGATAGGACTCAAGATGTCTTCAATGTTTCCTTGACCTACAAATCTGTGAGGGGTCAGCTTGTGAAACTGCCAAGATCCTCCTACTTAGTATTTACACCATCTCACCAGAAGGGTTTTGTAAAAATATTTTATAGTCATATCATAAGTCATTAACAATCAACCACATAGCCTATTCAAGATAACTATGTAAAATACTTGACATTTATGCTAGTAGTATTTATAGGAAAAGTATTTCACATAACAATATCTAACTCTACCGCATCAATATGCCTAGCAAGGCAAAACGTACCAGGGTCTTATTGATCGGTTGAGTAAAGACATGCACATTCCCGGAAAATGACTTATCCGCTAGGCTTGTCCATCCTGACAAGGTTACTAAGACCCCAACACCATCGGCCCAAGTCATAGTCCGATTCTAAAATACTTGAGAAGTCAACTTGTCCGCTCGGCTTGTCCATCCTGACAAGGTTACTAGGACCCCAACACCATCGGCTCAAAGTCACATCTCAAAACCACGACGTCGTTTTCCAACTCGTACATGGAGCAATTGAATCCAAATGTACAGTCACTTAATATCCACCCCCGCTGTACTCAAAATTTGGAGTATCGGTAGGTTCTTATTCTGCACCCTAATAGAATAATGTTCTTATGCTAATATTCTAGCACATAACAACTTCTTCACATAGGCAAGTATCCAACTAAACGAGAATGTATAATTTTATAAAACTTTTCTAAATCTCATGACTTCTAAAGTCAAACCTACTATTCCTAGCTAGGAAATATACTCAATATTTATTAGTTACCAAAACAAAGGTTTAAGGTTCAATACGTATTATTAAACTATATATATCTTACCTAGTAGATCCCTAACTAATATCATTCTCAAAAACGTGTATAATTTCTCTAACCATTTTTATGTATATAATTATAAAATCTATTATGTAGATTTTATAGTAATTAAATCAACCATTAATAAATCTATCATATTCACAGGATTTCTTCTAATAAGTACTTTCACATAAATATCACAATATACCTTTGTAATTAAAATACGTAATTTAGGTAAATAATTATTTAGATATTAAAACAATCCAACTAATCAAATCGTATGCATACTAAGCGGAAACTTTTTAAACCTCACCTCGGAAAGGCGTAAACGCTGATTGGTGAGGTAAAATAAAATAGTCTTGGGCGGTCAATCCTTCCAACCGAGTATAGCTATAGCGATCTTCCTTCGTTAAGTTGACGTGAAAATATGAACCTTGCTCCGGTTGCCGGTGTTCTAGTATTGTATCTACGTAGCTCTTTTGAGGGAAATGTGTATGTTATGCCCACTCATCCTTACTACCAGAAAGTGATGAAGGTGGTGACTTATAAAAGAGACCGGAGGTGGCATCTCAAGTGAGTACTTCTATATCTCTATATAATATTTGTGGAGTACTTTGGTGTTTACGTAAATAGGTTATAGCTGACTAGTATAATACTAGTACGTACGTATAAGCTACAATAATGTACAAAAATATTGTACTTGTATGCATGTATATATATTTATTATATGAAAGTAATTATATTTATCATCAAATGGTAAAATTCATTCTCTCATACGATAGTATATGGTATATATGAATGATGATGCTTCTGCATACTTTATGTATATAAAGATGTGTATGTGTGCTATACGATGGTGTATACTTATATACCAGGATATGTATATGTTCGGTCAGGTGTACTGTCGGCAGAATTGATTTAGAACAAGCTAGTAGTATTGTAATTTATAAATAGTGGTCCATAGTATTATAGATGTATGATTTGTTATTTGGAAGTGATGGTCTTAAAGAGACAAAAGCATATGGGTTTGCTAGAGCGTGATCAGAAATTATTTGCCAAGGAAAGATCGATGCGACACTACATGTTCTCTGAATCTGTTCACGATATTAATGTGATTTTTGTTCCTTCCTAACCACCGGTCAAATTATTTTTATTATTTTTATTCAGTTTAGTTAACTTTCTATAAGTTTCAACGTAAGAGTACGTATCTCACTTCAATATTGCTCTAGTTCGAACTTTCAACCTACGTTGGTAATAAAAATTGTACTTTATATGATTTATTCATAAATAATAATAATGATGATTATTAATCTATTAAGAATTTATCATATCCAATAAACTAAAGGTTTTACCCACTTCCGAATATTTGAAATGATTTTTTTTTTGTTTTTCCGCGGGTGCGGTGTTACATAAAAAATGCTACTCCCTCTTTCCCAAAAAAGAGTCAAATATGAAAACTTGTTTTGCCACAGAAAAGTTCTATTTGAACAAAATAAGCTATTTGCCAGGATAAAAAATGTTCTAGGGTGCCCAATGTAACTCCAGTTCTTACTGAAGCTGCATTGCCAGGATATGAAGAAGCCCAAATGCAAATTCCACCTCTATTGAGTTCAAGATATATGAGAACAAAACCCAGAAAAGAGTTAAAGAAAGATAACGACAAACTAAACAAGACAGTTTAATAGTGAACCAAAATGTAGCAATGCCCCGAGACTGACTTGCAAGCAACCGAAAGTCTCCTTGCAATCCCATCGTTTTATTTGGTCTCCACTGAAGACTTCTAACACTATTTTGAGATTCATTGATCAAAATTGAAGGATTCTTCCCATCTATCTAGTTTTTTTAAGTTTAGGCAATCAAATGAAATTGATGTACTTGAGAAGAATATCTAAATTTCATGCAAGGCCTGAGATAGAACAGATATTGAGAAAAAAGTAACTACTAACCTGAATCGTCATAATCAGAAAGGGTGACTTGGTGAGTTCCAGAAATGAATGCTAGAATACGTTTATGTTGGTGCCAACTTACGCCACAAACATCAATGGCCAGTAACAATTTCACCTAGAAAATACACACAGAAAATGAAGAAACAACAGATTTTCCTATCAGCAAATGACACAGTGCATTCATTGTGACATTCATTGGATATTGATAAGTTAAAACTCTAAGACAATTTTGCTCTTTCAAGATCATTGAAAGTACCTGACCTGCTGACCATAGATATTATTCAGATCTTTCAAGAATGGTTCAGTATGCAAACCACAATAGATAAAATAGCCCGTGTCCGGCTTAAAAGATGCAAAAACTATAGAGACCATAGCCTTTCCTTAATATCCTTATACTTGCATGATCCACCTAGAATAGAATCAATACTATAATTAAAGCTCTCTGGGAAAGAAGATAAAAGAACTACCGTTGAACATTAGTTCAGTTACAAGGAGCTCATCTCCTGCGTCAATCAAGCATGATGCTCTTCCTTTCAATTGTACGACACCGTCAGCTGTCAGCATTGATGTGGCCCACCTTTTTCAGGACCCGAGATCGGTTTTTTAGTTCATCTCTAAACTTTTGCAGCTGAAATTTTAAGGAAAAAATTTATTCTCAATAGTTTGCAATCAAACTAAACAGTGTCCAAATCAATAAAGCATGAGATAAACTTAGAGTGTAACGTGTACACACAATCAATATAGGAAGTACAAACCTGTGAAGTAACTTCACTTCAGGCTAGAAGCAGCAGGCCGAATGGTATAGATAAAGGTCAAGTAAAGACAACTTAATATGGGGGTGAGAGCCTTTGTCCCTAGAAGATGCAAACAAAAATAAAGGTAAAAGATTTCATTCATTGTTTTTAAAATAAAGGTAAAAAATCTTGAATAAAATTGCTTCACTCCTAATCTAGTTGGTCTGAAATTTTAATGTTTTCTCATCTTGGCTAATTTGAGCTCATTAAATTGAACAGAAAAACACCTAACTAGTTTAATTTGTGGCTGTCTATTTTCATAAATATACCAGCAATTCAACTAATAACAACCCTTAGCAAATGGGTCTCAATATTGTTATGTTGAAAATTTTACTCCAGAAGGATAATGAGCATTATGGAAAAAGGTTTTGCATCAATTGAACGATTGGTAAAGTTACTGAGATTTCAACAGCCAAACCATTGTTTTTCAACATTTCAGTTACTGAGATTTCAGTGGATATAGATGCAAATACAAATTAGATTTCATCAATGACCCAATAAAGAAAATCTATCCAACATGCAAAAAGAGTAAGATGCATATAAACTGTATAGCTGAACATCAGGTCTTCTAGCCGCTATATTTGTAAGACATTAAGCTTAATTCTGAGCTGGCTGAGCAAGCAATTCTGAAGCAGGTCAATTTGATCTACGCATTTCTTTCTCTCATAGTTTTCTAATCAGCCGCTTACCCATTTAATTTTTCATTTAACTATAATGTAAGAAATTGGACTCATATTAGCTGTTTATTGACTTCAAAAGGTAAGTGGGGTGTAAAAGTTTCTAAATCCAAATTTGGAAAAGAGTTTTGCCAACTGCTCAGTGATGTGGTTAAGCATTACGTAGTATATGATTCAGCATAATCCATGGTTCCAGAAAATTGAGCAAATGAAGAAGAAACAAAACTCAAAATCAAGTAGCTCTGAAAGGAGGCCAAAATAAAGAGAGCAAGGGTTGCTGGCGTGAAACGAAACCATACGCAAAACGAAACCGTATCTCACTTTCTCATCTACAAAAGCATAATCCATGGTTCTCAGCATACTTTCGACTTTCTCTTTCGAATTTCTAAAAAATGAAACCAACGCACTTCAATTAGAAATAAAAGTTACCTGGAAGACTGAACTTGAAAGCGAGGCTTGCTGGCTTGCTCAGGTGATGGTGCTGTCGGCGAAAATCTGAGGAAATAGTGAGATTGCCAGAGAAGATCGGCGAGATCTGAGAAGTGAATTGAATGAGAAGAAGATCGATGAGAAGTAATTCCTTAGTTGTCTATCATATTGAGAAGCTATAGATTGAGTGCATCGGATCGATTGAGCGATTGATCGCAGACCTAGAGGTCTGGTGAAAGCTATTAGTTTTAATTTTTTGTTTTTGCTATTAGTTTAGAGGCGCTTGTGGCTAAAAAGAGAAAATGCCACAAATAGTCCCAGACTATTGTGGCATTACCAAATTTAGTCCCAGATTTTGTATTTGCTCATATTTAATCCTTCACTTATATGTATAGACCAACTTTAGTCCTATTTTGTTTTGGCATTATATCATCCGTTAATTAAGACACTATACCATTGCACAACACTCTGTTTTGGAATGATTGACCCACGTCCCACAATGTGATCGTTTGGGAGATGCTCCTCTTTCAACCGGATGAATTTCTTCTCCATTCTTGGATTAAAGCACTCTTTGATTCGTTCTTCATAAATTCACACTTGATATTCGAATTACTCTACACACTTCCAGTATTTGAAAACTATGGCATCCATCACAGTGACGACGGCAGCCGCCTCTTTCAGCAAACCTCCGAACTCCAGCGGCGCACCCCTCTTCATGAATGTTGCCTTCTTCCCATTCTCGTAGAAGAAACAGACGGCTCCACCCAAGAAGTCCAAATTAAACCTTCTCCTGCAAAGAAGAGCTTTGCAAGAGGTATGGGCCTGATAGAAGAATCTTTCTGTCGGAGGGACTTTTGGTCAAATCACAAATCCCGGAGTATTTGCGTGGTGAAGCTACTGGAGATTATGGTTATGACCCTTTTCGCCTTAGCAAGAAACCTGAAGACTTTACCAGGCCAAGGATCCAGACCAGACCGTCATCTTGACAGTGAAGGAGATCAAGAACAGGGGTGAGCCATGTTCTCCATGTTGGGACTTGGGATTCTTCATCCATGACCGGGCAGGGACCTGTAGAGAACCTTGTGACCCACTTAGGTGACCCTTCCGCCAATAATCTGCTCATTGTTATGGATGGAGTAGCGAACTCCTACCCTGCAATTTTCTTTTTCTTTCCAGCACTCCCTCCCCCCCTCCATTTGTACACCCACATTTCGCATGATGGGCCATGAAGGAAGGAAAGAAGCTGTGTTGGAGCTTGTGACTCTAAACATCCATATTTCATCATTCTGCACCCTCATAAATTCATGAATTCAGCTTCCATTTGAATCAGATGCGTACATTGGGTTTTTTGCAGGCAATTTAAAAAGAATTTTACCATTGTGCCCTCTTAGTTAACGGAGGTAGGCGGTCAAGTGTTTTAGGACTAAAGTTGGCAAAGTAATGAGACTTGGGGGTTTATTATGGTGATATAGAAAGAGTAGGACTGAATTGGGTATTGTTACAATAGTCCGGGACTATTTCTGACATTTTCTCTGGCTAAAAACGAAGTGCCTCCCTTCACAGTTTTTCCACTAATGATAAGACAGTTAGGTGGGGGAAAATAAAAACCTGCGGAAACGGTTTTAACTATTGAAAAAATTAATCAGATACGGAGTAAAAGGCAACAACTTTTAAGTGTTGGAAAGGCATTAAACATAAAAAAACCGTTGCCACTGCCCTTTAAAAACGGATGCACTTTAAAAACATAAAAATTTATATACTTCACTAACACTTTAAAAAAATGTAGCCTATGATAATATAAAGCAACAATTTTATAGGTTTGGAAAAAAATGGTGTTGCCATAGCCCTAAAATGTTGTAGTGTCATTTTGATGTCGCCTTCTTTTTCAATTCTCTTGCTGGCTTGATCTCTTCTCTGAGATGAATAGAAGTGCAGCAAGCTTCTCAACTCTCAACTCTGCTTCTCTTTATTTGGTGCAAACCAGACCATCAGAGGCTGTTGTAGCTGAGGGAGGAACACCGACACACCATTGCAACTTCGGGCTTCCCGAGTTGTTTTCCCGTATGATGAAATAGTGATGGACCCGGGCCAGGCCGGTTCCGGTTCGGACCTGAGCCCGGCCGGGCCTTTGTATGGGAAAATGGGAACCGGAACCGGCTCAGGTGGCTGGCGGTTCCGGGTCAGGCCGGGTTACCCGGCGGTTTACCGGGCCGGGCCGGGCCGGTTCCGGGCTTTTTGATTTTTTTTGTTGATTCTTGAATTGATGTACACAATAATATAAAAAAATCAAATATATTTATTTCAAATAAGAAGTACAATTGAGAATTAGGATGAATTTAATAAATGTAATAAATTTTGTAATATATAATCAATCGGAATCTCCGCCTTCGGTTGTTTCCTCCATAAAGTGACGGGTGGGAGTGATGCTCATTTAATAGAAAAATGAGAAGTGTAACAATTAACTAGTTTTATAAAATGTATGAATGTGTATAAGTATATATAGTATATATAATGTGTAAATAGATTATAAGTAATATATAATATATAGTATATAATATATAAGTACTTTACTATAAAATGAGTAATACACTTATACTTAATACTTTCATATATATTTATATATGTGTGTGTATATAAGTATATATTAACTAAATGTAATATGTAAATATAAGTAAATAGCAATAAGATAGAAAATAACTAAATATCAAGTAAATATGAATGTGTATAAGTATATATAGTATATATAATGTGTAAATATATTATAAGTAATATATAATATAATGTTTATAGTATATAATAAATAAGTATATTACTATAAGATGAGTAATACACTTATACTTAATACTTTAATATATATAAGTATATATTAACTAAATGTAATATGTAAATATAAGTAAATAACAATAAGTATAGATAATAACTAAATATCATGTAAATATTAAGTAGATAACAAGTATATATTAAGTATATAATAAATAGTAGTAATACAATATATGTATTTAGAAGTAGATAATTAATATATAAGTAGATATAATAATTATATAAATAATATATATGTAGAGAGAATTGGAGAAGATGAAGATGATTGAATATGAGAGAATAGAGAATTAGAGAGTAGGAAGAGTTGTAGGAGAAGAGGTGTAAAAAATGTATAGAAAATAGGAGTATAAATAGATTTTTTTTGTATCCCCCCCCCCCCCACCCACACCCACCCCCCAAACCCCCAAACCCCCCCCCCCCTCCTATGCCTCCAACGGCTATAGAGCCGTTTGGGAACAGTCCCAACAGCTAGGAGGGCTTAAATAGTTTTAAAAAAAAGTGGCCATTATGGCCCGGACCAGCCGGGCCGGTTCATCATTTCTCAGGCCCGAGCCCGCACCACTATATGACCAGGTCGGTTGGCCCGAACCGGCACCCAGACCGGTTCCTGGGCCGGGCCGGGTACAAACAGTTCCGGTCCGTGCCGGTTCCGGGCCGGTTGGCCCGACCCGAGTCCACCCCTATGATGAAATAGAGAAACTTGCATGGGAATCGCCTCAAAATCTTCTGTACAGACTTTGTTATGATTTAGAACTCTTTGTTCTGCATAGGAGTAAACCTTAAATTATAGTAATCCTCTTTATATCGCTTGAACTCTTTATTTTGTACCCCGTATCAATTTGTATGATTATATACTGTTTTTAGCATATGAGTAATTTGTGGTGCAAATTCAAATAATAATGGGAAAACTGTCGATTTGGTTCTCGTATTCTCACAAAAATGTTAATTAAATCCTTAACTTTTCGGGGGCAGCTGCTTTTTATGCTTTTTAGAAGGTATGATGAGAAACCTCGGTTTTGATGAGAGGTGGATTCGACTGGTGATGAATTGTGTTACTTCGGTGTCCTATTCTATCCCGTTTGATGATTCTGAGATTGATTTGGCGGCGCTTGGGAGAGGTCTACGGTAGGGTGATCCTCTCTCACCGTATTTATTTTTTATTGTTGCTGAAGGCCTGAGTGCTCTATTGCGTAGATATGAGTCCATGGGGCAGCATGGGGTCTCGATAGCTAGAGGAGCGCCAATGATTTCTCACTTGTTTTTTTGCAGATGACAGTCTCTTATTTTTCAGGGCCGCACATGATGAAACCTCTTTGGTTAAGGAGACTTTATATGAGTAATATGACTACGAGAAGGCTTCGGGGCAGGTAATAAATTTTAATAAATTCTAAAGTTTTCTTTAGTAGTAATGTGGCGAATAGTTGTCAGGAGGGATTGATTGAGATGTTTGGTGTTAGGTTGGCTGAAGAGAATGAAAAATATTTAGGTTTACCTGCGTTGGTTGGGAGGAGTAGGAAAGATATTCTGAGTTATCTAAGACAAAGAATTGTTAGCCACATTAAGAATTGGAATAATAAATTTTTATCCAAAGCGGGAAGGGAGGTTTTGTTGAAAGCGTTTATACAGGCCATGCTAACTTACGCAATGAATGTTTTTTTATTACCACATAGAAGTTATTATGAATGTCTATTGGTGGAGGGGCAAATCGGGTAAAGGAATTCGGTGGAAAGATTGGGCATCTCTCTGCCAGCCGAAAAGGGCAGGAGGTATGGGTTTCAGAAGACTTAGAGATTTTAATTTAGCTATGTTGTCTAAGCAAGCGTGGAGAATTTTGACTAATCCTAATTCTTTTGTAGGGAGGATTTTTAAGGCTAAATACTACCCGAAAAGTAATTTTTTGAATGCTGGTCCGGGAAGTAATCCTTCTTTTATTTGGCGGAGTCTAATATATACACAACACTTGATTCGGGAAGGCTATTACCGGAGGGTCGGAGATGGGAAATCCATTAATATTTAGGAGGAACCTTGGTTGCCGGACAAGAAAAATTTAAGGGTGATTACTTAGGCGAGTGATGGTTTAAAGCAGGCTGTTGTGGCGGGCGGGGTTGATGGCTACGGATAATAAGGTGTGGGACACTGACATTCTCCATGATATTTTTGAGGCTAGGGATGTCGTATTAATTTCAGGGGATCCCTCTTAGTCGATCTCAAAATGCAGATGCTTTGTGTTGGAGGTGGGAAGAAAGTGGTCTATTTTTAGGGCGATTTGGGAGAGATGCAGGGATCGAAGTGGACTACCATGTGGTCTTGGAAGCTTCCACCTAAAATAAAATTGTTCTTTTGGTAGGTGTGTAGCGGCTGTTTGCCCACAAGGGATATGCTGCAAGCTCGGCAAGTGATATGTCCAGAGGGGTGCGGGCTGTGCGGGGAAGAACGGGACTCACTGGTACAAATTTTTCTCCATTGCCGTGTTGCTCGCGAGGCTTGATAGTTGTTGTCCTCGAAGTGGACAGATGAGGATGATCTCTCTTTGGTGGAACAAAGTAATCTGGAAGTGCAAACTAGGAGAAAGGAAGATCTGGAAAGGAGGATCTGGGGTAGTTGGGATGTCTGGTGCGAAAGAAACAACCGGGTGTGGCAAGGAACTGCTTCGATAACTCCTTAGTTTATTAATCGAGCTCGTGCTATTGTTGAAGGCTGGCGACAAATCCATTCTGGGCGATGGGATGAGCCAAAACAGAGGTGGCAGGCATTAGAGACCTGGAGGAAGGCGGGAGCGGGAGGTTTGAAGTTGAATGTGGATGCGGCAGTCCGTACGGGCGGGTGCGGGCTCGGGTGGTGCTTGCGGGATGATAATGGGAACTTTGTGGCAGGGGCAGCCTGTCCGTGGCCGGGGAAGTGGACTCCGCTCGGGGTTGAACTGCTGGGAATCCGAGAAGCTCTTAGCTGGATTAAATAGCACGGGTGGAACGAGGTGGAGGTGGAGACCGATACAACTCGGGCTGTAGCAAAAATTACACTTGGGTCCAGTTGTTCTTACATTGGCTTGCTGGGCGAAGACATTAATGACTTGACGAAATCGTTCAGGAACATTTCTTTTAGTCATATTATGCGTTCAGCGAATAAGACAGCCCATGCTCTAGCAAGAGTTACTTGTTCTTTGTCTGAGTCGCGATCTTGGTTTTATTCTCATCCTTCTTTTATTGTTTCATCTTTGGATGCTGATTTGATTAATGATAATTAAGTCTTTTTCTTGCAAAAAAAAAATCCGTGTACTTTAAAAAATTGTTGATCAAATCTTTGAGCTTTGAAAAAAATTAAATCAAGTCAATGAGGAGGTTACCTGTCATGCAGGAGGTCGCCTGCTGATGTGGTGCGTGCGTGGCGGTCCACGTGTGCGCCACATCACTGGAAATTGCTGATTGGGCTTCCACGTCTATGCCACATCAACAAGTCGTTGTTGACTAGGCCATCAAATGTGTGCCACGTCAGCATGCGACTTGCTGGCGTGGTAGGTAACCTGCTAATTAATTAATTAATTCTATTGAACGCTTTTTCAAAGTTCGGAGATTTGATTGTTTTTTTAGGGGTGGGCATTGTCCGGGACGGAACGGGAATTGGGTTGTCCCGGTACTGAACACGATTTATAATAACGTTTCAGAACGGGATGAGACAAAACGTTGTCCTTTTGTTGTCCCATTTAAACCGGTACCGGAACAAAACAGGACGGTTCGGGACATCTCAAAAAATTGTAGTGAAATTCAGCTAATCTAGAAATTCATGATAAAAATGCAACATACCAAAATATCCACAAGAAAAAAAAAACTCGTGATAACACAAAAAAATTAACAATAAATCTGTAAAAAAAATGATAAAAGAATACTATAAGAGGTGAATCCTTTGGGAGTAAAAATCAATTCCTTTTTTGCAGATAGATGATAGCTCATAGTTTTTACTAGGTAGTTTAGAGTTTTTTTAGATGCTTTGTTGTTAAACAACAAGTACCTTCATTATCATTGGTATTAGGGTTTTGTGAAAAAATGATATTTATTATTATTTGGATTATGTAATGAGTTGTTGGTAGACCTCACTAACCTACTACGAAGTATAATTTTGGATTCGGGACAACGGGACAGAATGGGATATATTTTACTTGTCCCGGACCCGTTTTGTTTTCAAATGGTTCGGGAACGATACGGGACAAAAATTACATGTCCAAATATAATGGAACAATTTCGGAGCGGAACCGGAACATTCCGGAACGGACCAACCGGACCAAGTCTTTTGCCCACCCCTAGTTTTTTAAATACGAGAACTTAATTGACGTTTTTATGACAGTACAAGGGCCAAATTGATAATTTTATCAATAATAATTGATATAGTGCACATGGAATATTTTTAAGTGTTCAAACTCAAACTCTCAATTGTAAAAATAATCCCTAACATATGTATACACTAGTCCACATTTCTTTCACTATATATTTGTATATATACTTCTCACATCTAGATCACATTATTTTCACTCATTTACTCCATTTCTGGCTTTCTTTTAAATTTTGAATTGATTTTTTGTTAGATTAGTGTGGTTTTTGCTAAAGAGGGTTATAATTTATTTAGTTTTTTCCTAATAGAAAACTTGTTATTAACATTTATTCACTCTAAAATGTTGATTTTTTGTGCGTAATAGTACGTATATACTTCAAAAGTGCTAATATACTTTTTTGTATTTTTTTTGTTAACTTGGGACATCCTGAATCTTCACGAATCGTCCTAATCCCAATTTAAATGAGACAAAGTTAGGATAAAAACTTATCCCAACGTTATTATTAAACTGTTTCAAGTTGTGTTCACCCCTAAATTGAGCTCTAATAAAAAAATGTTTAAATTTAAATGCAGTACTACTTAGAGGATCTTTGATGAGGTTAATTTAAACATAGTTACTAGAAATTGAACCCGGGTTGATACAATAAATAGTGGTTAGGTAACTAGGTTTTTTGGTTCTCATCATTTTGAATTTAATAATATTCTCAGAGAAAGATTAATTTCTTCCATTATTATATCTATAATCGAATTGATAGGTGGAACATTACTTGATTTCAAGAGACATTGAAAGTAATGACCGACAAAATATTGAAACATGCATAGAATTTTGATTTCAAGGACATGCATTCTTGAAGAAGTGGTATAAGAACCAAAAAAATATTAAAGTGTGTTGTATCACTTTTTACATAATATTTACACATAAAATATACAATTTCATCAATGCCTCTAGTTATGCCTGCCCCTATGAGAATGAATAGTACCATGCAATAACATCATTAACATGCCTCTTAGAGATTGCAACAACTTAAATATGTGCATTTCAAGAGAATAATATTCTAATGTATACAATATACTTAATCCCTTCTAAGAGCAACTCCAATGCTGGGGTGGGTTATGGTTCCATCTCAGCAATGCACTTACTAAATACAATTGTCTACTCCAATGCAAAATAGAATGGATTTGGTGTAGCTGATGTGGCATTAAAAAAAGGGACTGTAGTCTAAGGGAAGGTCCATATATGGAAAGAAGGTGCCACCTTCTGACAAAAGCAAGAGAGGAAATGTGGGCCTATTTGCATGGAGATCCTCCCATTTAGTTTACTCTTTGTTTTCTATTTTTTCTTTTGTCTTTTTACGTGCTTTAATGTTTCGCACTGGAGGGTGTTTAATAGACCTTCTCTTTTATAAAGTAATGGACCCACTTTTCTAAATAGACTTTCTCCATTAAATTGCCACATAAGCAGCAATCCACCCAATGGGTTGGAGATGCTCTAAATGGCCAGTAGTTGAGAATGGCTTCAAAATTATGATATAGGGGTTGATCGACCACTTAAGAACATAAATAAATGTATCTTCCAGTTCATCATTATTCACAAATCCTCATGATTCACATTCTCAAACTATTTATAATATTTTATTATATGGTTGTCACGACATTGTTCAATATTTTATCACTCCATGATAAGATATTCTCATTATGTGCAGCAAAAAGGACGATTCAATTGTCCATACAAAGAGTTCAATGGTAATTTTTATTAAAAGTTCTAATATATAGATGTCATGCACAAACATCTCATGTACCACCTTTTTGAAATTATGTTTAATTTGTTCAAGTGTAAAAATAATACATCCATCCAATGTTCTAAAAGGCGCTAGGCGCTAGTCGGACGCCAGCCCAGCGCCTAGCGCCTAGGCGGCTAGGCGGGCGCCTAGTCGGGGACTAGTCGGAAACATAGAAATTGCATTTTTATCTATATTTTTGCATAAATATGACAAGTAATGTTGTATTTTTGTGTGTATAAAATACATATATACATATACATTAACAAACATGAATAATATAATTATCACATTTAATCATACGTAGTATATGATAACTAATCACTCAACTTCATTATGTTATAAATATAAAAATGATAAAATTTAGGCATATATACAAACTATAGAAAAAGTTAAAGTACGTATATCGCTTAAAAAATTAAAATTAAAAAGTGAAATAATGTTCGGCGAATCTAGACGGCCTAGGCGGCTGATTAGGCACTCTAGGCGGGCAACTAGGCGCCATAGGCGGCCGATTAATTCACCTAGACGGCAAATCAATTAGTCGGAGCGCCAAGACAAAAATCAGGGCGCCCGACCACCGCCTAGCGCCTAGGCGGGGACTAGTCGGGCGCCTAAAACGATTTTTAGAACAGAGCATCCATCAAATTCATAAAAAAAATGTACTAGTATATCTAACTTGTGATTCATCTATACATTGTGCTTGGATATCATAAAACCAAAGAACATAACTAAATGTATTTGATGCAATATTCTAAAAACGTGAAGTGTGGTAACGCATCAATGTCAAAGCTCAAAGTTTTAAAACTCATGTTACTGAACAAAATTTAAGCGTGAAAATGTGTTTTTTGATCATTTCTTTTACCAGAATTCTACTATATATATACTAATATAAAGATAATTATGACTCTAATTCATAATAAACTTTTTCATCTCGAATAGTCTCACAATCATCTGAATGTTCATTCACTCCCTTAATTATAGAAAAGAATGTCAGCTCAAGGTGCTTTAATATTATCAACATGACTTTGACCACCGCAAAATTAAAACTCACTCACACCCCATGTGCATTAATAAAAAATTAAAATTAAATAGTAACCAAAATGAATTCAATCTATAGTAAAAATAGAATACATATGAAACTCCCTTGCCTTGACGGCTTACCTCTAAATCTTTTGCCTTTTTCCCGTTTTTGGGATGCTTAGCCTAATTTAATTTTGTTCTTGTAGTGTTACCAATATCATCCTCTGCAACTAACCTTCGACACATTTGAGCTAATAGATTATGCTTCTTCACGCATGCTACTTCATTCCACTATCCACAAAGCCCAACAAAAAGATTTGGAGTGGTACCTTTCTTTTCACTGAGTGCTCGGATCAATTTTCATTCTTCCTATATCTCGCCCTCCATCTCCCCCTCTGGTTGGAACTGGTCATTTAATTTAACTTATCTCTAAAACCCCAAGCCATGACTTATATGGTCTCACTGTTACTTTCAGTTGCTTTCCATGAAGTTGAAAAAAAATGTTCAATTATAGGCACATAAAACTAAAATTAGGCAATTTCTCGTACAAACACTCTAGCCAAAGCCCACACCTTCCGTCATCAATTTAGTCTCTTATTCAATACTTATCAATATTCAGAGTTATCCTAATACACAGAAAAGAGTTCGAAATAGCATCAAAATATTAACCATCAAGTTTCACGAATGAATCCATAAAACTCTCAATCATTTCTACACATTCGCAGGTTTAAAGTCTTACTGGTAGATTATGAATTCGGACCCAAAGCCTGCCTTAGACAACAAAAGTGGTATTGGCTTATCCTCATTCTCAAATTTTCTTAGAACAATTAAATTTTGATCAAACAACCACGTATCATCCTTAAAAATTTGATCCATAGGATTGAGCAAATAACGTCGTGATCCTAGATCGGTGATGGAAAGTCCTTTAACAGGTTTCTAAACCCCTCTCATGCTACCCCAAAAAAATTTACTCATTGTTCTGATATGATTGTGCTCACAAGAAATAATCACACCTCATTTATTATTGACGTTTGTGTAGAATCTCCCGTCAACATTTTATCTTCTTCCTCCATAGACAAATAGTTAGGGCTGGGTAAAATGGTTTGGTTTAACCGAATCGAACCAAACCGAACCGAAAATTGGTACTTTGGTTTGGCTTGGTTTGGGTTCACTTAAGTAAATTGTTTGGTAACAATTTGCTCAAACCGAATGGTTTTGTTTGGTTTTAAACCGAAAACCCGTAAATCAAACCGAACACCGAACAACTTGTAATATTTATAAAAATAATTTGTATTTGTTTATCTTCTTCATATTTAGGATATATAAATAAATAATTGAAAAATGAAAAAAAACATGTGTGTCTTATACTAGAGTACTATACACTGTACATTTTACTTGATTCATTTGAATAGAATTGTGAACTTACAACAATATTCTTACCGCCGACTCATTTAGTTTTGTTCGAATATTTTATTTGATTTATAAATGCAAATCAAGTATAAATTTATTTTTTGTGAGAGGTGAATATTTTTTCTAGTAATTGAGTAGATGTTAGACGTTTTCATGTCATCGGTCTTAATAAGATAAATTAGGTGTTAATTTATAATATTTTATTATTTCCTTTTCTATATTTTTGCAGGATTGGATTAAATATCAACTCAGATATGCTAGCAATGATAAAAAAAAAAAAGTAAGTTTGTGGCTATTTTTTGGGGTATATGGAAACGGCACAATGCCCTTCTTTGGAAAGACGAGTGGCAGGACTCGGCAGGAGTTATTGGCAGTGCTTTGAGTATGATAAATAACTGGAAAGAAGCGCAGCGGTCCGGGAACAGTACAAAGGAAAAACCAGTCAACAAACAGACGCAAGTTTGGCGTAGACCGGGGAAAGGTTTTATTAAGATTAATGTTGATGCTGCTGTTGATCTAGGTGTTGATAGAAGGGCCTCAGGTTGGGTGGCGAGAACTGAACATGGGGATTTTATTAGGGCGGGAGGAGTATCAGTCAGAGCAGGATGGTCCTTGGCGGAAACATAAGCGATTGGGCTGAGGGATGCTTTGCAGGAGGCGATCACAGCTGGCTGGCAGAACGTGGAATTCGAGACAGATGCGCTCTCAGTTGTCTAGGGCATTCGACAAGAGGGAGGTTCCTCTTACTTAGATCTTATTTTGGATGATATTAGAGAAATTTTGATAACAAAGAACACCTATAGTGTTTCTTTTTGTAGACGATCTGCGAATCGTGTAGATCATGTTCTTGCTAGAGCTCATGTTGTTCTCTCAGATCATAGGAGTACTTTTGATACAGCTCCGAATTATATTGTACGCCAGGTGGCAAACGATTTTATTAATTAATACGAGATGTCAGTTGATGATAAAAAAAATCTTTTTCCCTTTACATCTTATTTAAATGATAAATACAAGAAGATGCAATGGACTACTATTTTCATTTTCTAATTCTAAAATATAGAACTATCCTAAATAAAATAATAAACATAAGAAACCAAATCAATTTGAACTAAATTGAACCTATTAATTTTTACTTTGGTAAACCAAACCGAAACCGAACCAAAACCAAACCAAAATATGCAAATGGTTTTAGTTTGGTACAATATCTCCCAAATTCGAATAAATCGAAACCGAACCAAAATCGATGAAAATCGAACAGTAAACCGAATTGTCTACCCGGCCTACAAATAGCCATAAAACTGCATAAATAAGAATTTTGTTTCAAATAGCTATGTTGTAAATATAAATAAGAGAAGATAAATGAATAACATCTATTTTATAATTCAAAGAAACAACGACAAGTTTTAAAAAACAATGGTGAGTGAAAACGTGGTATTTAATATGTATTGTCTAAATAGTGATTATATTAATTATAATTATGTTCAACCTTACAATGCAATAATCTCACCATTTTTAATGGATCGCCTATATTGATATAAGAAAATCATGAACCTCACGGTGGATTCAAAGTAACCAAAAAACTTCTTCCGCCTAAACCCAAACCAGTAGCCCAAGCTCAAGCAATAGCCCTAAAATCAGATTCAGAGACGATAATCCTTGAAAAAGCAACTTGAGTCGCTAACAATGTATAGAGAAAACTAAAGCCTATGACGACCTTATCAATCTCCATACCCCTTTAAAGAATCATAACACTAAAGCAAACCAAGAAAATGCAAACCATGTTCAAAATCTTAAAAATGAAAAGCTTGTTGAGTTGCCGCCCTAACACATGGGTGCAAAGCTATTTGTGGAAGCTTCTAGAAAAACATTTGCATCCAAGTTTAGATAATCCTCCGCAACACATTCTGTTTGCACACTTTCTACCAATCATCTACCTTTTGTATTAGCATCTCCTCATTGCGTCTTATAGTATCTCCGCATGATAATGCCTCTATTGCTGCACTAACAAACCAGAACTCATGCTCGAACTAGTATTTCTTGTATTAGGCTTAAAGTGTTAGTTTGGTTTCGACTCATGGCATTCCCTAAGCCCATGCAATCTTTTCTATATATATTTATTTGTGACCTTGTTATTGTAATATGAGATAAAAATCATTATATGTTATTCTGTAAAATTTAATATAACTTTCTCACTCTAGAATTGCTTCAACTTCTCTCTAGGTTTCAACTACCCACAAGTTTCATAACCATCATTTGATGCTTACATTTAGGGAAAGTTCTCGAAATAGGACTAAAACAGTTTGAAAATTCCAAAATAGGATTGCCACGTTTTTTATTCCCACAATAGGACTAATTACTGTCAAGTTTGGAAAATACTGCCATGTTTGAAGTCTAGTACTGCCAAAACATGACAGTAATTAGTCCTATTTTGGGAATAAAAACATGACAGTCCTATTTTGGAATTTTCAAACCTTTTTAGTCCTATTTCGGGTAATATCTCTTACATTTATGTCAATGTACAATTGAATAAGGGGTTATCTTACTTCTTTTCACCTCATCTCCACTCGCCACAAGGAGTGGGGGGCTAGGTGACTCACATGTCCGAGAAAGCAAAGGTTGAGCTTGCGCAGGAGAAGGCTGAGCAGAGGCTGGGCCCACAAGGCCGAGGCCAAGCCCATATGTCTGAGGCCGAGCCCACATAACCGAGCTTGAATCTACATGGTCGAGCTTGAGGATACGAAATCGAGCGAACAGACACAATATTGGGTACCAAAGAAGACCGGTCTCAACCATCCTCTTCACAGTTGACAACTGTTTCTTATATCGAAGACCAGTCCCACCCCACCCCCCTCGCAGATGTCGACCAATGCTTTTTTGAAGACCGGTCTCAGTCATCATTTTCTAATCGTCTCTCAGACTCTCACCGTGACAAAACATGCACTTTATCCTACACCCCGCTTCGTTGGGAATGTACTCCTCTAAATTCTAATACATACAAAAAAGTAATTCTATAATAGGGAAAAGAGAAATTATCATCGACCTCCCTTGAGTTTTCACATATTATCACCTAGACCCCTGCACTATTAAAAATATATCCCCCCTCTTTATCCTTTAATGAGAATTTAAATAACTCCTAATCATGTTTAGCAAAATTATAGATTTAGTCCTGTAAATTTACCCACTTGCATATATGATTTGGTGACAAATAATTTATCCGCATTAAAAATCTTTCCACGAGAAAGTACACCTTGTGGCGAAAAATTTAACGACGTCTTATCTAGTATGAGCTTTTGCGGGAATGTGTACTTTCGATGAAATAATTCTTAATATAGACATATTCATTATTTACTTAAGTACATCAACATGAGAGTAAATTTTTAGAACTAATTAATAATGAATACAATTAAAAAGAATGAATTTTAAACAACAAAACTGTATTACTTTTAAAAGTTCAAAAATATTTCTGGATTGTAGAAATCTAGGTGAAATATACATCACATGTCGGATTTTTTTTCTCGCGTGAAAAAAATTACTCCGTAATTCTAAATAATGTTCATTCAAACTTTAAAATTATTTTTATTTTAAGCGTTGAAGCCCCTGTTCTAAAAATCGTTCTAGGCACTAGGCGGTGGCCGGGCGCCCCAATTTTCGTCTATGCGCTCCGACTAATTGGTTTGCAGTCTAGGTGAATTAGTCGGCCGCCTATGGGACCTAATTGTCTGCCTAAAGCACCTAATCCGCCGCCAAGGTTTAGCCACAGAAAGAAACGAAATTGTAGATTAAAATAAAACTATATATGTTTCTATATATATACCTAAATTTCATCATTGTTTATATTTATAACATAAAGAAGTTAAGTGATTAGTTATCATATACTATGTATGATTAAATGTGATAATTCTATCATTCATGTTTATTGTTAATGTATATGTATATATGTAATTTATACACACAAAAATACAATATTACTTATCATATTTATGTAAATATAAATTAAAATGAAATTTCATTGTCTCCGACTAGTCCCCGACTAGGCGCTGGGCTAGCGCCCGATTAGCGCCTAGCGCCTTTTAGAACATTGGTTGAAGCTAATAGTCTTTTATCACGTGGGAAAAAATATCTGGGATGAGATGTATATTCCACCAAGATTTATATAATCTAATGGATACTTTTGAACTTTTAAAAGTAATAGAGGTTTGTTTTTTATGCTTGTATTTATTTATTTTGTCCGCTATAGGCGCTATTAGTCTTATAAATATACTCTCATATTGATGCAGTTCTATAAGACTATATATAACTAATAAGTATGTCTATATTAACGACTATTTCATCGGAAAGTATACATTACGACAAAAAACATACTAGAAAAGACGTTGTCAATTTTTTTGTTACATTGTACTTTGTGGTGGAAAAATTCATAATGCGGATAAATTTATGTGTTACCGGATCAAATCTGCAAGTGAGTAAATTTACACGATTAAATCTATAATTTTGCTAAACATGATTAGGAGTTATCAAACTCTCATTAAAGGATAGGGAATGGTGTAAGACAGTAAGACTATATTTTCAATAGTGCAGGGGTCTACATGATAATGCATGAAATTTCAAGGGAGGTTGGTGATAATTAAGTAAAGATTAAAGACTAACAGAGTGTTCGCAAGAATCTTAAAAAAGTGTTTTCAACTTTTGGCAAAATATCTGAAATGGGTGCTTTCAAGTGACAGTTCAACTTATGCTTAAATTAAGCAATTAAGATTTAATATAAAAGACAGAAGCCAATGGGAGAGTACTTTATACTAGGGGTGGGTCGGAGAAACCGAAAACCGAAAACCGAATCGAAAAAACCAGAACCGCAACCAGAACAACCGAACCGCAAGAAAACCGAAACCGAACTCAAAAAAACGAACCAAACCGCAGTTGTTTGGTTTCGGTTTTGGTTTTTACATCTCAAAACCGAACCGAACCGAATAAACCGAACTTTTTGAAACTTGTTATTTTATTCATTGATCATTAAATATAATATTTTGTTTTGTTCTTAATTCTTAATTGTAAAAAATTAATGTTTAATACTAGATTTATTATGTTTTGCAAGATATTGGCATTTAATATTTATGACTTAATTAAGTGAAACACTTGTACATACACTTGAATCTGTTGTTATAAATACTAATATGTTGATATTTTAAATTGTAATTTATATTTTGCTAGTTGTTGCGTGTCAATGATATTTTGTTGATACATAATATGTTATGTATGCTTGTTATCACATAATTTATATATTGAACAAATATGTACTAATACAAACTACACTTTAAACAACACAGTAGAATATCTTTGTATAAAAACAAAGTATGATAAGTTATTTACTAAATAAATTTTAACTTGTAAATACATTGTATATAATTCATGAATAAACTCATGCGTTTAATTAATTTAAAAAATGTTTAAATTGATATACACATACTCTCTAATTCATTGTTTGGAAGTGCGTTTGTTCCTTCTCTCTTTTTTAATTATATGTTTTTGTGTTGAATTATTATTAATAATAATTTGATGTAGCTTATTTTTGTTTTGTTTTTCCAAATACTACTTTTCTAATCAACAAAAATACTTCAGTAAAAACCGAAAAAAACCGAAACCGAACCGAAATAAACTGAATCGAACAAACCATGGTTCCAAATTTTTTAACATAAAACCGAACCGAATCGAACCGAACTTTTTACTTTGATTCGGCATTTGGTTTTATGTGAAAACCGAACTGTTTGAACCGAACCCACCCCTACTTTAAACTATTAAAAGTGTTTTCAACTTTTGGCAAACAGGCCTAGTAAGCAGGCTTCAGGTCAGACCAGACTTTTAAACAGGCCAGGCTCAGGCCAAAAAAAAAAAACAAGCCTTTAACAGTTAACAGGCCACGCTCAGGCCTATACATTCTAAAACAGGCCCGGCCTGTTTAGGCAAAAGCCTGACCTGATCTGTTTCCACCTCTAGGGACAAACTTAATGTGACGGATGAAGAAAGTAAAACGGGACAAAGTTAGGAGACAGAGGGAGTAAGATTTATAAATTTAGGAATATAATTTAATTACGGTAGTATGATATAAATTTAAATACACAAGTATATAATATGAGATTTTTTAAAAAATAAGATTGAAATAAAATTTATTTACAAAAGTGTGGTTAAAATGCCTACAATGTCAAGGTCATTAAAATGCTAGTCTTATAAATATACTCTCATATTGATGCAGTTCTATAAGACTATATATAACTAATAAGTATGTCTATATTAACGACTATTTCATTGGAAAGCATACATTACGACAAAAAAACATACTAGAAAAGACGTTGTCAAATATTTTGTTACATTGTACTTTCTGGTGGAAAAATTCATAATGCGGATAAATTTATGTGTTACCGGATCAAATCTGCAAGTGAGTAAATTTACACGATTAAATCTATAATTTTGCTAAACATGATTAGGAGTTATCAAACTCTCATTAAAGGATAGAGAATGGTGTAAGAGTATATTTTCAATAGTGTAGGGGTCTACATGATAATGCATGAAATCTCAAGGGAGGTCGGTGATAATTAAGTAAAGATTAAAGACTAACCCCTGCGCGGGCGACCTGCGGACACGATAGTCGTAAAATTAAGCGGGTCTCAAAAGACAATTTTGCCTCTTTTTTTTTTAAACTTATAAGTCTCCAAACGGTTTGGCGACTTACTCCGACCAGGATTAAACCCAACAATATATTTGTAAATACTTTTAACCCAATCCTATTTTTGTAAATACTTAATTAATTACCATTAATACAGAAAAAAACTCTATCTTTTGTATGTGTGTGTGCAATTTTGAGGCGTAAAACACTCTATCTTTTGTATGTGTGTGTGCAATTTTGTAGGAGTTTAATGTTTAAATTCCCAAAATAGGACTAACTTTTCTTACTAATAGGATTTTTCAAATAATCATTATGAAACATAAAAAAAATTAAATAAAAAAATAAAAAATCGTAAAAAATAAATAAGAAATATACAGACCTCAACCACCACCTCAGCCACCTTCCAGCACCGCCATCTCCGATCGCTGGAAAAGATTGCCAAGTTGGGGAAAATGTCATCGTGATGTCGATTTTGAAAACAAAATTGGATATTTCCAAAGAGTAAACATGTCATTTTATGGCATTTTCATATAAATGATGCATTTTTTTTACACAAGATGACATTTTTTCCCAGCAATCGAAAGTGGTGGTGCTGGGCGGTTGAGGATGTAGAGGTAGTGGCCTAAGTATTTTTAATATTTTTTAGGTATTTTATTTTATTTTTTTTAGATTTTTTAAAGTTTTTTAAAATACTGTTTTTTTAGTTTTTTTAATTTTATTTTTTCCCAATTTTTTATTAATTTATAAATATTTTAATGATTTTTTATGTTTTTATTATAAATAAAACTATGATTTTTTGTATTAATAAATAAATCTATTAGAAATTATAGGTTGATGGTAGAATAAAGAAGAGGCATATATTATCCATATTTTGGGAATAAAAGGAGTATAGTCCTAATGTGAAATTTCGGGCTACTTTTAGTTCCATTTGGGGGCCGATTTTTTTTCATGATTATTAAATGGTTTGTTTTATGATTATGATCCTACCTTATTAATCATAACTAAATACAGTAACATTTTTATCTGGCCCCAGAACCCCTTTTAAATACACTGCACATCATCTGGGAAAAAACAAAACACAAAAACACCCATAAAGTTACTTTTCCTCCCAATGATCCGCAATTGATTACTTTGTCCCATCATGCGCAGTACCTGCTTGCCTTTCCACCCACACACCCAAGCCCCACCCTTATCATCTTACAGAAGCTGATGAAAAGATACCCAAAATTCAGAAAATACTTTGAAAGTGGAAGAGAGGCACTGAGGTAAAATGGTAGAAGAAAGGGTGTTATCAATGGATGCAGTTATCAAAATAATGCAAGATTGGTCATTGGGGACTTTCCTAACTGTTGGACTTGTTATTGCTCTTGCTGTGATTTTACCCAAGCTTTTTAATGATCATAAAAAGAAATCTCCCAGTAATCTCCCCCCAGGTAAATTTCCTTTTTCTTGCTTTCTTTTTGTGTGGATTGTTTAGATTTTACCCAAGTTTTTTCTTGTGCAGCTATACCAGGATTACCTGTGCTTGGGAATTTACTGCAGTTAAAAGAGAAGAAACCTCACAAGACTTTCCTAAATTGGGTTGAGGAATATGGACCAGTCTATTCCATCAAAACAGGGGCTACCACCTTAGTTGTTCTCAACTCCACTGAGCTTGCAAAGGAGGTAATCTCATTCTGCTCCCTTACAGTCTTACTCCATTATGATGAATCTTGTTCTTTGATTTCATTTAAATTATACTGTGCTTTCTGACAATTACCTCGGATTTGTTTGGAAAGCTAGAGGCGTCTCGGAAAGAAAATGAGTAATAACAGAAAACAATGGTTAATCTGATTATCTTTTTGGTTCTTGTTTGAATTCATATTATTTATTAACTTTTATGAATATTAAGCAATCCAAACATACACTGGAGTTACTGAGGAGTATAAATATATTCAAAATATTAATCATTTGTTCATTGTCCTTCATATTTCCTGTGATAAATCCACACATAAGAAAATAACTTTCCTTGATGGTTTCTTTCCATTCCATAGCATTTTCCAGGACCCAAATATTGCCTGAATGTTATGACATATTGAAGATATTTCCTAACCTGATAAGCAATCAAGTTCTTTCCTAATATTAAATGCCAAACTAGGAAAAAACTTGATTGTTAGAAATGACACTGTTGTAATATTATTGTTTTATTGAATTGGAATAAGGTTATTAATGTGAAAAAGGTGATATTTTATTCATCATAAATGGTTCATGATGGTACAAAATGGCCATTTTACCCCCCCACCCCCCCACCCCACCCCACCCCCTCCAATGTCTAAATTCTAGCCATTTAGCATTACTCATTCTGCTGGACTGTTTTAGGCTATGATAAGCAAGCACTCTTCCATCTCAACAAGAAAGCTTACAAGTGCACTGGATCTGCTCACTCATCAAAAAAGTATGGTTGCAATGAGTGATTATGGAGACTTCCATAAAACAGTTAAGCGGCATATGCTGACCGCGGTTTTGGGCGCAAGTGCTCAGGTTTTTCTTTTCAAATTACCATATTACAATAACTGATAATTTCATCTAGTCTGCTTTTGTACACCATTATAACAAGTCTAAATTGCTATTTTAGCCTCTTTGATTCAATTTTTGCTGAAGTCAACCCTTTTTCTTATTGGTTTTAGTCCCTGGCTCTTATAAGACAAAGACAAAAACCACTACCATTGAATGTAATTGCTACAACTGTATAAGCTACGGGTTAAAAACAATTAAACACAACTTCTTAATTTTTGGGTTTTTCCAAGTATAATATTGAAATTAAATTCATAAACAAGAATATTAAAAGTGAAAACATGCTTCCTATAGTCAGTGTCAAAATCTTGCCACAGTCATAGGTCACTGCAATATAAAACAGACTATCTAGTCACCAAATTAATCACTATAACCATTGTGCATCAAAAGTCATTTTTTTGTCTATTACTTCTATTTTGTTCATAATATTTTTTAATATTTTTTGGAGCAAGGCTTGGATGTTATTATTGTTGTATTTCTTTTATGTATCTTCTATGTTGGTTTCTTAAGACTTGGAAATGAACTTCTTACGTATTATTGCAGAAACAATATCACATCCATAGAGACATATTAATAGACAACGTTTGTTGTGGATTACAAGATGAACTCAAGAAATGTCCTCAGGAAGCAGTGAACCTTCGGAAATATTTTCAGTCTGAACTTTTCAGATTGGCACTAAAGCAAGTGAGTTATTAACATTTCGCTCCATTTTCAACTCCATAGGAGGTTTAACATTTAACCAGACACTACATTTTATATTAAAAGCAGTTGTGATTAAATTTCAGGGAATCGGAGAGGATTTAGATTCTGTATATGTAGATGAGCTTGCAAGTACAGTGTCAAGGGATATGATGTATAAGTTCCTAGTGGTAGATTGTATGGAGGGTGCAATTGAGGTTGACTGGAGAGATTTCTTTCCATATCTCAAATGGGCTCCTAATGGAAGGTTCGAGAAGAAAGTTCGGGTAATACAGCTTCGTAGGGATGCAGTAATGAAGGCACTCATAAAGGAACAGAAAAAACGTATAGAATCAGGGAAGGTAGTACAAAGTCTTCTATCGAAGTATCAATTTTTCTATTTCTATTAAGACAGGTTCTATCTTAAAAGTCAACAAAGTCAACCTGATATAGTATGAGGAGCTCAAAGTCTTATATCTCATTTTATTAAATTTCATATTTAGCTGATAATGAGACTTTTTTTAATAACAATTTCTAAACTTGAAACTATCTTGTATTTCAACTAATGGATTGTAACTGCGTGTATATATGTGGTTATGGAGAAGTGTGAATTGAAATTATGAAAACTCGTGACGACAATCCAATGGTTGGTACATTATACTCCGACAAAACATTTTTGGAAAGGAGAGGGTACTAATAATGCTCATACATCACTTTGTACCAATAATGCTCATACATCACTTTGTACTAATCTTTATATGCTAAAACTAATGTTACTTATTGTTACTTAACTACTCCATATATCATAAACCGCCTTGTTGCATTTGGCGATTTCTGAGGTGAGGGGCAGTATTTTTTTATGATTTTTTTCCTAACATTTATTAAGATGCTTCAAAAGAAAGCATAGACGAAAACTAATATGAAATGTGGTTTAACTAAGCATTTGCGAAGTAGTTATTTTCTGACATAAGAAATTTTAATAGAAATAAACCAAGAAAACAAATTCAACCATCTGCTCTCCTTCCCTCCAAATGACTCCAGTCAAACAAGCCGTGCCTTCAGTTTATCCCATGATAATTTCCCCCCCTAAAACTTACATATAATGTAAATGTAGATCACCATTAACAATCACTATTATTTCTTCCTTTGTGATTTGTTTTATCTCTGACTCTTTCACCACATTATGCCTTAAATGACAGGAAATAAACTGTTTTCTTGACTACTTGCTGTCAGAAGGAAAGACATTAACCGAGAAACAAATTGAAATGATTGTGTGGGAGGAAATTATAGAAACGTCGGATACAACTGTGGTGGCCACAGAATGGGCTATGTATGAACTAGCCAAAGATCCTGAGCGACAGGTAACTCCATTTCCATCTGTTTTTTTCTCCCTAATGGCATGTCTGTTTCATAAAATATTATTACATATAATGAAGATTGAAGGGCTTTATAAATTTTGTTGCACTGTGTAGAATAAATTGTTTCATGAAATTCACGGTGTATGCGGATCTGACAAAGTAACAGAAGACCATCTGCGCCAGCTTCCTTACCTATCTGCTATATTTCATGAAACATTGAGAAAGCATGGCCCTGTTCCTGTTATTCCTCTTCGGTATGTGCACGAGGATGTAGAACTTGGAGGTTATCATATTCCTGCAGGAACCCAGGTAAATAGACATAATAAGCGTAGAGTATAACTATTAATTTAAGCTCTTGGTTTAGTAACACCGCTCAAATATAAAGATGCAAACTCACAAGTCACACCTACGGTTTCAGCCTTTTAGGTTACTCCTGTTAGCTTGATCTTTTAGGGGTAGGATTCCAAACCTTAATATTCATTCATGTGAAAATGTTATTGGGCGTAATATATTTTACATTTCTGATTAGGTCCGGTCCGGTTTGATTTGAACATTACAGACAGTGTCTATTTATTACATGGAATATAATAAATGGGGCTGAAATTGCTAAAATGTGAAATGTTTATACTTTAAAATATTTGATAAATAAAATAAAGGATGGCTAAGTTGGTCTTCTTCAGCCACTTCAACCATTTCGGCCGATAATTACCTTCAATGTTACACTTTCTCATTATTATCCAATTCATCTGCTGATTCAAGAAATTATTGATGGGGAAAAAAACTTGCTGATTATTAGCTAAAAAAGGCTGCCAAAGGGCCTCTTAACTGCTACTCCGTATAATGTTGTTTATTAACTGCTTTTATGCAGATTGCTATAAACATTTATGCATGTAACATGGAGAAGGCACTATGGGAGACCCCTGAAGAGTGGAAGCCGGAACGGTTTCTTGAAGGAAAGTATGAACAGAATGATTTATTCAAGACGATGACGTTCGGAGGGGGTAAGCGGGCATGTGCAGGTGCTCTACAGGCAATGACGATTTCCAGCCTAGCAATCGCGAGATTGATACAGGAATTCGAATGGAGGCTTGAGAAAGAGGAAGAAGAGAACGTTGCTACAGTTGGTCTTACTTCCTACAAACTTTATCCACTGCTAGCAAACATCAAGCCAAGAAATTGATGTCCAAGATTCACTTAACATAAAATAAATAAAAATCTTGCGCATTGACTTTCCCTTTGAGTAAGTTCCTAATTATTACGGAGTAATATATACGGAGCATAAAGGAAATAATTAACTGGCTCAGAACCAAAATGAAGACAATATTATCTTTTTTGTCATGATAACAACTATTATATGGAACTTATTTCGTGTAATCATGTTTACTAAGATAATCATCATAATTGTTTTCGTTAACTTTATTCTAAATACAAAAAACCACAAATAAAGATCTTGAACGAACAATTTAGTTTAGTTACGGTAAGTCTCAACCTTTAATACGCAGACGGCAGATCAGCTCTAATAATGAATCGCTACTTTTCCCTTGTGTATCAACTCATGTCTCATACTACGTATAAGATTGAGAGCTCGTTTGGTGACTCTGTGTTTTCAGTTTATCAGGTTTATCAATCAACTTTTTAACCAAACATGTAATTTTAAATTTCGCGCGCTGAATTGTATAATGCTACGTAATAAGAAAAAGTAAAATTGGAGTTACTTTTCTGACTGAAGTGATTGTAGTCCGTAGATACCATTTTAGCTATTTTTTCATATAATTTTTTTCTTTAATTTATTAATAAAATACCCGTATATTTTAAATGTAATTTTTTATAAATCAACAAAATCAGCCGATACAGTCACTTCAGCCAGAATTTTATAAATTTTAGCAGAATCAGCTGATTCAGTCAATTTCAGTGATACCAAACATGCTTTGAATTTGATTAAATGGGTTGAATATATTCAAATTATGTAATTTTTGCTGATTGGCTGAATTTGGTCAATTATGTAAAAACTATATTTAAAATATACAAGTATTTAATCAATCAAATTAAGAAAAAATAATAGGAAGTAAGAATAATAGCTAAAATAGTTTTCTGTGATAGCTTCAACCAGGCTCTTAGTATGTCATTATTACTTGTGGTCATCACACCGACCTAGAATTATTAGTTGAAAGTGTAAGCTACATAATAATGTGGTTATGATTTTTTTACTCTATTACCATTGTCTTATTCGATATTGTGTCATAATCGCATAGTTGTGACTTTCTTATTAATTTTCACGTAGCAAGTTTTTCAACAAAGGTGATCGCAAATAAACTAGTATTGTCAATTGTGATTCGTGAACATGTAACCTTTAAAAATGACGTTTGTGTCTATCATAGAGCATAGTATATCATGCCGGAAAGAACCAAGTAATATGACATCTCCAAAATAAAGGTTACACATTTAAGGGTTGTTTAATTTTTTTGTCCTCATTGATTAAGATGTTTATCTCGATTAAGACACATGTCTGGATTAAATGATATTTATATATGAGGTCGATTATTTTCTGTGCTGAATAGAAGGTCTGAATTGAATCAAATAATCAATTTAGTATTATTATTGAGTTGTAAAGTCTAATAAATTTCATTTATTAGCATAAATTATCTATTTCATAATTGATTTTAAAAAAAAATAACAGAAAAGTCATCTTAATAGACGTCTTAATGGAAAAGAATACTATATTTTTACTTAGGTTAATGATTAAGTTAGTTTTTTGACTGAATAATTAAGTCTTGCTTTCAATTAGGTAGGAAGTAATAATCCGTGTGATTTAATGGTTGAACGATTAAGTCAATGTTCTGATTAAGCCAAAAGTAAACAGGCCCTTAGAGTTACTATATAGTATTCTCTACGTCCCTTATAACTTTGTCACCTTTTCTTTTTTTATTGTCCAAATTTTTTTGTCATTTTTCCTTTTAATCAATAAGTATGTGATTTTAATATTATTTTTTCTTCTACACAAATCACAACCACATGCACCATTTTTACTTTATTATCTAGGGAAAATGGAAATTAATAATCCAACCTTTTAGCGGTCTTCTTACAATAGTCTCACCTTTTCGTTATTCATGAATAATCCAACCTTTGCACCTCATCTTCATTCATTGGTCCCTTACCGGTTGATGACCTGCTATTCCAGGTTATTTTCTTATCTTTGCAAACCATTATACCAAAAATCTCACCTTTCACAAAGATAATATTTTGCAAAGATAAGAAAATTACTTGGAATAGCAAGTCATTAACCGGTCAGGGACCAATGAATGAAGATGGGGTGCAAAGGTTGGATTGTTCATGAATAACAAAAAGGTGGGACTATTGTAAGAAGACCGTTAAAAGGTTGGATTATTAGTTTTCATTTTTCCTATTATCTGTCGAGTTTGTGTCATAAAATTTGACACAGTTTAGATGGACCGACAAAGCACAATTCTAACATTGTGACAACATGTTCCAGCCGTCGACCGGCCTTTTCTTTCTTAATTATCAGTGACAAGGCAGTAGGTGTAGCTGGGTAGCTCAAGTGACCGATAGAAATGCCATTAGAGAATAGATTCAGTTTCAAGAACGAAGTATATTCATGAACAATTCTTGCTGGACACAAACTATTATTGTACACATTTTTACTCGTGTTTGTGAAGATTCTTTTTGTCATAGACAAAACACGTTTTGTCTGTCACCGACAAAACCAGTTTTGTCTAAAAAAGACAAGAAAGAACTCTTTCTGGACCCGTGTAAAAGTTTATACAACAACAATATGTGTTCAAAAGGCTTTCTTGAACACCGATATGGCGATATATATACTTCGTACTTAACTTGTTCTTTTTTAAATTTCGGATCAGTACATACATATGATATCTTGAAAATAAGTGTTACTAGTATTTAAATTTCTACGTTGAAACAAATGAAGTTTTAATACTCCGTACGTATATGAAATCCAAAATTGAAGTATTTTGTAGCCACTGGCCACCGACTGTTCCATTGAGGAATGTTTTTATGTCTACATTTCCACAAAACAACGGTCTTTTATGCGATTTTACCAAATCAAATGTCTCTATCCTCCGATGGAATCTACAGCAACATGTACATGGGCGGCGGCCAATGGCGCCAACCCCATACACAGTATCCATCAATCACCTACAATACAATGATGAATGATGGCGCCAAACCAGGGGCGTAGCTCACCCGGTAAGTAGGCAGTGCCACAAAGGAGAAATCTCGTGTTCAATTCAAAAAAAGACTTTGTATGAAGTTTCATTCTCTTTTCATTAATGTGAGATAAGCTCAATTTACATCCTTCCAGATAATTATCTGGTCGTTTCAGGGGCGTTCACGAGGACCTAGGAGGGCCCATGAACAAGTGCCTCACTTCCGCCCACAAAATTGAGTACTACCTCTTTCTCATTTTAGTGAGTCATCTTTGATTTTTTCAGTCAAGGATGGTAAACTTCGATCAATTTTAACTAAAATAATAATGCAAAATTTAATAATTTTATGATCGTCTTCTTAACAAAGAGACATTTTCAAGTTCGACATACTAATGGGAAGGAGGAAGTATTAGTACTTAATACTTCCTTCGTTAATTTTTAATCGCAACATTCTCATTTTCACATTTGTTAATGTATAATTTTGACTATCATTATATTTAACTCTCTATTAGTAACAAATAATTAAAAGTCATATTATAAATATTTATAAGGAGACAAATTCAACAATATTTAAAAAAACATACATTAATAAATACTCCGTAACATATAATCAAAGTATAACATGTGAATAGTGTGTAAAACTATCCATGTTGCAACAAAATTAAAAGGAAATGGACGTAATATAAAAAGTGTGCCCCCAGACAATAAAATACCAAGTACGAAGTATTAGATATGAAGACAATTCCGCCGAAGAGCATATGAATTTGAGAAATGGTGTCAAATAGAATCACAACTACTTTCAGTATATACAGATCTTGACTTTTTTTACTCTTAAATAGGACTAATTTTTTCATGTGTTCCAAATTTACCCCCTTCTGTTCGTTTCTTTCTAGACCGACGCCTTTCAGACCCTTCCTGTCCCAATTCTTTGTGAAAAACAAATGTCGAAAAATAGAGATCAAATCTTTGAAGAGAAGGTGAGTCGACGATGAAAGAGAATATGGGCAGCGAACTGTATCGCCGGCGAAGGTGTCGCCGATCAGATCTGTTTCTTTTTCTTCTCTTTTCTTTTCCGCCCCTCCTCTTTTCTTCTTTCCTTCCGTTCCTGACTCGCTGCTTGCTGGCCGCTGCTTATTTATCTCTTTCTTCAGATCCGATTTCTTCCGCCTCTTTACCGTTTTGCTTTTTCAATTCCTTCGTAAAGTTGGTTTCAAACTTTCAATCTTATTGTCTTATTCTATTTCCTATTTCAATTTGTACCGTAAGCTATGTAGCACCGATACCGGTACGCGGAAACGCGGAAACGGGTACGGGGATACGTCAAAACCAAAAAAAGTAGGATACGGATACGGGGCCATATTTATAAATATTAAAAGTTATGGGGGTGTATTTACAAATATTTAAAGTTATAGGGGTCTATTTATAAATATTAAAAATAGTTTTTTTTTGAATATATATATATATATTCAAAAAAATTCATCAAAACATTCCACCGGGAAGTGGCCCAAACGTCCATGTTCGGACGGTGCTCGGACGGGGAATGTTCGGACCTGAACATTCCTCATAGGAAAAAGATCAGGTCCGAACGTTCGGACAGGACTCTCCGTCCGAACATCCTTGTTTGGGGTCCTTCCCGGTGGAATTTATTGATGCAATTTTTTTAACATGTTCCTCATCAAGTCTAGTTTGTCCATACCAAATTTCAGTTCAAAATTT
This sequence comes from Cuscuta epithymum, assembly GCA_945859915.1. Taxonomy (NCBI): domain Eukaryota; kingdom Viridiplantae; phylum Streptophyta; class Magnoliopsida; order Solanales; family Convolvulaceae; genus Cuscuta; species Cuscuta epithymum. Next base: position 1,806,472 of record CAMAPF010000180.1, on the reverse strand, counting down.
GATCGGGAAGGCATTCAAATCATTTTTTTGAAGTTGACTGCGTTTTTATATGTATATTTTGACGCAGTCAACTTCAAAAAATGATTTGAATGCCTTCCCGATCTAATTTTGAGCTGAAATTCGGTATGGACAAACTAGACTTGATGAGGAACATGCTCAAAAAAGTTCATCAAAAAATTCCACCGGGAAGTGGCTCAAACGTCCATGTTCGGACGGTGCTCGGACGGGGAATGTTCGGACCTGAACATTCCTCATAGGAAAAAGATCAGGTCCGAACGTTCAGACAGGACCCTCCGTCCGAACATCCTCGTTTGGGGTCCTTCCCGGTGGAATTTTTTGATGAAATTTTTTTTAGCATGTTCCTCATCAAGTCTAGTTTGTCCATACCAAATTTCAGTTCCAAAATCGATCGGGAAGGCATTCAAATCATTTTTTGAAGTTGACTGCGTTTTTATATGTATATTTTGACGCAGTCAACTTCAAAAAATGATTTGAATACCTTTCCGATCGAATTTTGAGCTGAAATTTGGTATGGACAAACTACACTTGATGAGGAACATGCTAAAAACATTTCATCAAAAAATTCCACCGGGAAGTGGCCCAAACGTCCACGTTCGGACGGTGCTCGGACAGGGAATGTTCAGGTCCGAACATTCCCTGTCCGAGCACCTCGAAATATATATATAGGGGTGAGATCACATACAAACTATTCCTCCCATGCTAACCTACAAACTGTCACAAACTGTGCATCTTCACATTAGTTGTAATGCATATTATAGTTCAAAGTGTTGCATATCGTTTCTATTGCATATTTAAGTTCAAAGTATTGCATATTATTTCTATTGCATATTGAAGTTCACAGCGTGCATTTTTACATTATTTGTACTGCATATTGAAGTTCAAAGTGTTGCATATTATTGAGTTTGTAGGTTAGTATTTTAAGCATGGTTTGTATTTGATCTCTTGTCTATATATATATATATATATATATATATATATAGAGAGCTCTTCTCATCAGGCCGGCCTGACGGGCTGCCCCGTCCGGCCGAGCCCGTTTGGGCACCTTCCCGTTGGAATTTTTTGATGAAATTTTTTGAGCATGTTCCTCATCAAGTCTAGTTTGTCCATACCAAATTTCAGCTCAAAATTCGATCGGGAAGGTCGTCAAATGATTTTTGCAAGTTAACTGGTCCGGAAAATACATATTCCGGACCAGTTAACTTGCAAAAATCATTTGACGACCTTCCCGATCGAATTTTGAGCTGAAATTTGGTATGGTCAAACTAGACTGGATGAGGAACATGCTCAAAAAATTTCATCAAAAAATTCCACCGGGAAGGTGCCCAAACGGGCTCGGCCGGACGGGGCAGCCCGTCAGGCCGGCCTGACATGAAGTTTTCTCTATATATATATATATATATATATATATATATACACACACACACACATAATATCCTATGATGTCTACTCATTCATTGCATTGAAGCATTTTCCTTTTTCAAGATACTTAGTAATAAATTCATAATATTTGTCATATACACTAGTGCATCTCGAAATATAAATGTAGTCAATAAGCCATTAATTTAAAATGAGAAATAAGTCTAACAACTACAATCTTGAAATTAAAAGTGCAAGTACCCAATTCGGAGTATGAGTTAATGACTTAATTCGGATATAGCCATATAGGCCCATTATTTGATTACCAAGTAAAATGTAGTTTTAGATTTTCATTTTTTTTAGAATTTTATTAAGTAAATTTTGAGATTTTTTTTTTTAAAAAGTTGATACGGGTATCCGTCAGGATACTCGGTATCCGTCAGGATACGAGTATCGGAAACTTTCAAAAAATTACAAAAAAAATGGAAACTTTTAAAAATTGCAGATACGGCCCGGGAACGTACGGTACGGCTATCCTAGAGTATCGGATACGGGAACGTATCGGATACGGGAACGTATCAGATACGCCGATACGCTACTCTAGGGAAGTATCCGTGCTTCATAGACCGTAAGTGTTTTTTGTTACATACGTTGAGTGCTATGTTTTGTTTTGTTTTATTTTGTTTTTGACAGAAGAAGAGTGCTATGTTTTGTTTAATTTTTATATTAATTGCTTCTTCATTGTTATTTTTTATTCCTTTTAGCCATTTACATTATTTTTGTATCATTTATATTATATTTTAACAGTCAAGGGAAAATAAACATAAAGTATAAAGTGATAAATGTGAATTGACTTTGTCTTGCAAACGTTGCACATGCTGAAAATAAAAATGTCATTAGTTTTAACAATGTCATTTTCATAATAATTGACATTCTTATGACATTGTCATTGGTATTCTTATGACATTATCATTGACATTCTTATGACATTATTATTGACATTTTTAAGACATTGTCATTGACATTGTCATCGTGATTAATTGATATTACAACATTTTTTCGACATTGTGATTTTTTTTATTAAATTAACATTGTCATAATAGATATTGACATTGTTACAATTACAATGTCATTTTATAGGATCGACATTGACATTGCCATTGTGACATTTTCTTAACCCGATGACATTTTTATACATTTTATGACATTTTTATACATTTATATGACATTCTTTTGACTTTTTTTTTATAAAATTAACATTGGCATAATAGCTATTGACATTATCATAATTACAATGTTATTTTATAGCGGCATTGACAATGACATTGTCATTGTGACATTTTCTTAACCCGATGACATTTGTATACATTTTTATGACATTGTCATTAGCATTGTCATTGTGTCAAAATATGTCGGGTCAATGTGAATTCATTTTGGTTCCACATTTTAAAATGTAAATCACAAATTCAACTCAAAATAGCACTTAGAAATTAGAATGGTTCCTCATATATAACTTCAGAACAAAAATGCATTTCTTCCAAGTTTGTGTTGAGATCTGATAGGATGTGTGTGGCCCTTCTAAATTTACCCATGCCACCGATCCAATAATATTCTCACAACTTGCAAATACACATAACAAATCAGTTGCCGATTACACATCACACAGTAACACCCCAATTCATCACTGAAACACACTTGCCGAAAAACACACGCAAAATATGAAATACGAAACAAAAAGTGATTTGAGTTTCGTAATTAATCAAAGAACTGAAAGAAGTGTTTATTTGGACTGATCTGACTTCACATGAAGAGAGGTATTGACAAGTATTAAAGGGTCTATTTTACCATTAAGTTTTAATAATATCATCCAATGAGGCCGTTCATGAAAAAATCTTTCACCATCCCCAATCACCTTCATCCTCTTCATAAAAAATTCACCGATTTCCAAGCGTACAGGGAACGCAATAGGCAGGACTGGCCAAATCCGGACCGGAAATCAAGTTCGACCTGGAAATCTTATCTATCTGAAGGCCGGCGAAGAAGTGAGAGGAAACCCTTCAGTCGCTCCGCAGAAATCTCTTGTGACGGGAAACGTTGCCGGAAGGGGAGACGACTCACTGTTACTCCGCCAAAATCCATGCCTGCTGCGTCAGTAAACTTGGCCGAGAGGAGAAGCGAGAAACCATTGCCTCAATCACAGGACCACAAGCGCAGATAGCTTGACCGGTAGGCCGGTAGAGGCAGTTCCGCTAGCTAATGATATGAGGGTATTTTTGTCTGTAGCGCAAAAATTACTCCTCTACACGAGTTAAAAAACTTGAGGTCTTATTTAAGTTCCATTGCCATGATTTGGTCCTATTTATGTCTTTATCCCTATGAATTTTAGTAAGAAATGTAAATGATCAGTGAGTTGTCATGGAGCGATTCCTTACATTTAGACATATTGTTGATATGATCACCATACTTTCTTTAAAATGTGACATTGCTGATTTTTTTTGCCATGTATGAATAATGTTTGTCCAAAGTTAAAAGGTATGGCAAGGCTTCTAATCTGTGTGATGAAGTCAATGGATGGAAGAGCGAGAGACACTTTGTTTTTTTGTACTACAATATGATCAAAGTTAGAGATATATAATCATATCATTAAATAAAGTTTTATTGAATGATAGAATAACAAAGTTGATTGTACGATATTTTTAAGACAATAGTATACTAGTACCGGGTCCGGTCGTAAGAAAATGGAAACTCTGTGCAACAACAAAATTTGAGCTTTTTTTTCAAGTTCCAACACAAATAAATTGTGTTAAAATACAAGTTACTCATGAACATAATGATAAATATAAAGGTAGTCATTAATCAAATACATTTTACTAGTATTTAAAAGGGAAAAGTACGGAAAAGGTGTTTGTGATTGGGCCCATTTTCAGATAGGGTCATGTGTTTTAGTCTTTATCAAAGTGGTTCATATGTTTGAATTCCGTTATCACAAGAGAGTCACACCGTTAAAAACGTCTGAAAAAGACTGTTAGTAAATCCGATTTTCAAAAGTGCCCGGAAAATTAAAAGAAAAATACCGGAAGGTGCGCCTCAATAAAACGACCGCTAGGCCATCTTTCTTTTTTGTTTTCAGCCACACTTATCACCGGAAAGTCCACCGGAAAAATGATATTAGTGAAATCATTTTTAAAAAATAATTCAAACAGATCTGAAAAATCTAAAAGCGAAGCTGGTTTCGATGTCATCTTGATGAGGCGCACTTTTCGGTATTTTTCTTTTAATTTTCTGGACACTTTTGAAAATCGAAGTTACTTTTAACGGTCTTCTTCAGATGTTTTTAACGGCGTGACCCTCTTGTGATAACGGAATTCAAACACATGAACCACTTTGATAAAGGAATAAACAAATGACCCTATCTGAAAACCGGTCCAACCACAAGTACCTTTTCCGTACTTTTCCCTATTTAAAAAGATTACATTTTTCGAACATATTTAGATGTAAAGTCATATACCACACTTGCAATGTCAATCTCTTGGAGTGTTTCACATTCTATTGATATCATCGTCAATCAATTGAGTCTCTCTCGTAACATAGTTGATTGCAAGTAGAACGTAACTTCAACAACTTCATCTTTGAAAAACTTCGTTCTGCCGAGGTGACGATAATTAGAATTGTTAGCAACACTCTAAATGCAATAAAAAGCATTTGGAAAACAATTCAAAATTCTTGTCCCCCATCTTTTCTTTTGGCAAAATCTCTCCAAGGAACTTCAGCGCAATATACAAATCGTTTCCATCAATGTCGTCGTTGCATTGCTCATCCCTCTGCAGAACTGTTTGTAAATGTGTGCAACATGATTCCAAATCTAAATCAGCCAGAGATTTTAACTTCTCAGAACTGAACAAGAACCTAAAAAAAATTCATACACTTTGTATTGCTCAAATCTCTGTGTCAATGAGTCAATAGACTGATCAACTATGTAGATAAAGTATTCCACCATCAACAACACTTCTAGTGTTGACGTGGATGATGAAGATTCACCAACACTCTCATGATTCTCATCAAATCGTTTTTTCTACGAATTACACGCTTATGATGAAACACCGGTTCAACTTCCAGTTCACTGGCTGTTTCTTTAGCCACATGCATAGCACTAGAAAACCCACTTTCTCTATACTTCTTAAAAAAGATATTAAACCGTTTGACTTCAACAATAGTAACATCAAGAAGCATATCTTTTGCTTGTAGAATTTTGCTCACCAAATTAACAGCATAGAATATTTCACTCCAAATAACCGTAGCAAACAAAACTTCAAAATTACAAAGATCATATGTAGGTAAGGATCTAGCTTAAGTTTGTATTTTGGAATCATTGCATGTCTCGGCCAATTCAAGAAAGGCTTCTCAAATGTCACCGATTTGAAACCTTATTCCTTTGATACTTTCCACATGACAAGCAATCACTCTAAACCTTATTCGACAAGCAAGGCTTCTCAAATGTCATGGTTGCAATCACCCTAAGCAACAGTTTCTCCGAAATTCCTTTTCTTAGAAAGTACATCATGAGCTACTTTATCAATTGTCTCATTTTGTTTAACCGAATTCTCAAATCTACCCAAGTTCTCATGCTACCCATATGCTCCACACGTGTTTCGTGTTCTCTTATTGTAGTACTAAGATGTGCCCAACCATCAAAACCCGTGTTGGCTAAAGAACCTTTGCCCACACCTTTTCTAAAAATCTTACAATCGAAGCATTATTAACCCAATGTTTATCATATTTCTCTCCATTAGGCAACCTTTTGGTGTAAAATGTCGCTGAGAATATTCTATAGAATTTATCTTTAGCCCCTCTGACAAAAGTTAAATCTCTCTTAGGATCATTCTCTACCAAATATCTATCAAATTTGAATCAAAAGCATCCCAATTTTTGGATCATTTATGTGAAACAAAGCATAATTATTTGGTCTATCATCTAAAACATTGATTCTGTTGTCCTCTTTATCAGGATTTTCAGCCATGTCGTTACCACAATGATATGGTATTTTAACATTATTTTTAACATCTACATGGTAGTGTTCACCCTCTTGAACATCTCCAACTTCTTTAATAATGAACTTATCAAGAGTTTCTAATTTAGACAAGGTTAACTTGTGAAGTCTTCTTTTCTTTTGACGTTTCTCATGACCGAATGGATATTTATTTTGAAACATAATTACTACCAATGATTGAAATTCTGCTCTACCCCTGTACGTGTTTATAAATTTTAAATTAAAATTCAAATTAAATTTAGGGTGAAATATTATATAATTATAATTTATGAACCTCAAGTTACCTAATAATATTTTTATACCAATTTCTTAAATCCTAATTGTTAAACACATTTATGATCAATCCAATTAATCATTTACTTTAACTGTAAAAAAATAAACAAATAACAACAATGCAACAATTTAACAAACATGAAATCATAATTCCTAATTCGCAATTGAACAAATCTGATAATCATAGTCTCATAGATGTGCGCGCCTGGGCTACTGACTTGCTTACTTACTGAATACTAATACCTGAGTACTATGCAGTTGCGGACTTGCGGTCGTGGAGCGGTGGTCGGTGGACTGATTGGACTCGTGGAGGTGGAGCGCGGTGGGCTAGTGGCGAGCTGGCGCTAGCGCTGGGTGGCGGCAGTCCTCGGGCGAGTCGCTGCCTTCGACATTCGTCCTCATTTGTGGAATCGTGGCTTGACTGGCTTTGTCGTTCCAAGTCGAGCGGACAGGGTGTGAGAGCGGACTAGCGAAGGTTTGAAGTTGCAAAGAGCTTCTGGACTGGAGTACTACAACTAGTTTTTTTTTTTTTGCACTCCAAAATTTTGGGCCCCATGTGGTTGGGCTAGGTACCCCTAACCTGGACCGGCCCTGACTAGTACCAATAATTTTTGTAACACAATGGGTAGCATTCGACATGATCCTAGTTTAGAATTAAATCTTGACCATTTTATAGTATGAAAAATAACAAGAATTTCAATGCAAAATCAGAAACAGTGCAAGGATATATGATTCATTTCTAATCCAAATTATGTCTTTCTTTTGGAAAGTCAAATATTATTGTTTAGAATGGTTATATTGAGTTGAAAACCAGGCCTATAATTCATAGATGTTCATCTCTTGAAATCAACATTTAATCCATTTCCGGTTAAAAATAATGAATTGAGCGGACTAAACAGAATAGATCATTGATGCACCCGACCGACCTAACCCATTATCATCCATGCGGTTGTGCCTCTGACGTGCACTTTGTCGTGTATGCACTCAAAATAATAATCAATACAACAAATATACGTAGTATATTGAAGTAAGGTTCGTATCCACAGGGAAAGAAATACTTCTCTTTTTATAAAACTAGAAATAAGTAACAAGGGTTTTTTTAGATTGTTTGGTGAACTTAAATTATATTTGAACACTAAGATGAACGACTTATGTGGTTTACTTAATAGAGATGAAGACTTGGCTTTGCTTTTATCCACTTAATGAAATGTTCGTCGATCCCGGTTATATCCTTAACTATCTTCCTCTCGAATACTCAATCGAGGAGTATATCCAGTTCATCGAGGGTAATTATTAATAACGAGACAAGTTCATTAATAAAACTTACTACCGAGTTAACATAGATCGAACACGCGCCGTATATTAACCCGATAGTAGCAATAAAATTAAGATGAAAACGATTGAGATTGATAACCTCAACACAAGCGGTTTATTGGTTTAATCAATATAATTAATTCCCCTTAGATTATTAACCATGGGACGCATGCATTAACAACCCAAGTTTACTACCGTGAAAGGACCGATTTAATAACAAGCGTATTAATCGACCGATTCTAGTAATAATTAATATATGAAACAAAACTAGTTGATCCTTTAAGTAATGCTCAAAATATTAATATGAAATAGGAATAGGAATTAATTAATATTCAATGAAGAAGATTAAAGAAAATAACTCACAACTTACAATTCATTAAGCTTCAAAGTAGCAAAACCAAGATAGAAGAGTTTAGCTCCTCATTTGGAGACTAAACATGATGAAAATATAAAGAAAGAACTTATCTAGACTGAGCTTAGAAGTGTATAGGAATTGGTGATCTATTGTGAAGGAAAGGGGGCGACCAGATATGTTAATAGGCGTTTTGGGACTGCAGCTCGTGTACCCGATCGGGTTAATAGGGTACCCGACCGGGTATTTCCAGAACTGTGAACTCGAGCTATACTTGATCGATTTCAGGGTTAAATTTATAGGCATACCCGATTGGGTGTGTCGGTGTACCCGATCGGGTATGACAACTGATCGTGGCCAAATCTTCCCCTGCATGTCCCTTTGTTTTTTGGATTGATCTGATTGAAAATCAAGTTGGTACCCGATCGGGTAAAGGGTATACCCGACCGGGTACAGGTCAAAATCAGGAACTTTCCTTCATTTTTGTCTGTACTCTTGCACCTTCCTTCACCAATGATCATTTGATTGATCTTTGACCTGTTTTAGTTCAGCAAAGACCTAATTTAAACATATTACAACTATTTTACAAACATAACTATTACATCAAAAATGTGTAATTTCCAAAGTATCAAACAACAAAAAGTAACTAAAAACATACACATACATATGAAAATTACAAGCGTATGTATCAGCCCCACTTTTGAAAACTTTTGAGTCCGCCATTTTATCTGTTGATGCCTTTCTCACATCTTCCTCTATATATCTCGTTCGGTTTTAAGTGCCAGGAATCACTGGAAAAGAAGAAACGAATCTCACCCATGTGTGCTTCTCTAAGGGATGATATCATTTCTCTAATCATTTACTTGGAGAGTTGGAGGTATAAAGTAATCAAACCGGAGTTTTTTTTAATAACTAATGAATAGTGGTGGAGTTAAGGAACTAATTCGATATATTTTAAGAAATAGTTTTGATAGTTACTCTCTCCGTCACATAGAAAGGTTCCCTTTCTTTTTTTGAACGTCCGAGATAAAGGTTCTCATTTCCATTTTAGGAAATAATTTACAATCTTAAATGAAAAAATCATTGTTAAATATTAAAAATATTACATTTATAACATCACAGTTATCAACATTGACCTCATTATCTTATACGAAGTATACCTATTAAAATTATTTCTCAAAATATACTAGAACATTATTAAATGGGAGTAATTGTCTAAATAACTGTGCTCCTTTGCCATGGGAACCTTTCAACAGGATAAAAGTAGTATATAAAATGATAGAGTCATTGATGATGACGATGATTTTATAGATGTAATATTTATAATATTTGATGATTAAATTATCCTCTTTTAGGATGTCTAAAAGAGGTAAGTGAGAACTTTGCTGAGACGGAGAAAGTAGATGTTAACATACTTAGCTTTGGGGCCCGCAAAATAATTCCTTCAAGCTCCGGCCTCTAGATCATATTTCTGACTCTGCCATTGCAAACGAAGACAATACATTTATTGTGTCGGATTCATAAAAACATGTTGCGTGTCTGAATTTAGCCAAGTTATTGTCTTAAAAGGACGGATAATTTTGAGACAATATTTAAGTCAAATTATTCATATATATAATTAGGTGAGATAAATGTTAATTCAACTAAGGCATAGAGATTTATTGATTTAAAATTTGAAACGTCAAATAGCTAATGAGCAAACAATACATTTTTATTAAAATTTGAGAATACAACTTATATTACACATCACTTTTATCCATTTCAAATTTTGATAGTGTTGATTTTTCAGGACTTATAACGTTTGAACCTTAATTAATGAGTTATGTCGGTCATAATATACCAAATAAAGGTGTTTTATGCTCTCTCTACTTGAACTTTCAGGGGATCAAGTGAGTAACAATACACAACTTTCAGTACAGTGAGAAAGTTATGTATTAAAAAAGGTAGAGTAACAGCACAAAATTTTTGAATCCTTTCCAAAAGGGGAAGGATTGCTATTTATATGCAAAGTACAAGGCTCACCTTCTAGCCCAAAGAAGCTTAGTCGGTTAGAAGGCTACATGTGCACAACAATACTTGGGGTGAAAGTCAAGTGATGTCAAGCTGATGTGTGATGATATCAACCCTGTAACTGACTGGTGATGTGACTGATGACGTAAGCTCTTTCAGAGAACTGGATTATGACGTCAGTGGGAGCGCTAGTGATGTAAGCCATGAATATGTACCTTGATGGAACGCCTAGGAAACACCTAACCGTGGCGGATTCAGTCCATTCGCCCTCTTTCATTATCGTCGGCGAGATGTCTACAGTGACAATCATTGGGTTTGAACTCGCGTTCGGTTGCTGGTGATGAGATGTCTACAGTAAAATGAGCCTACTAACGTGAAGTTGAGCTGGTGATGAGACCTCGGCACAGGGCCTCGGTCTGGCTGATATATGACCTCTATTTTTAATTTATTAACGTTGACTTTCATGTTAATATGTGTAAAAGTACAAATATACCCCTCTAGTATGAGTGTGGGAACAAATATATTCATGTTCTATATTTTGGAACAAATATATCCCTGATGTTTATGTGGAAGTTCATATATACTCATGAACTTTTAAAAGATGCCAAAACAGCAAAATACCCCTCAGATTCTTACAAAGAAGCAAATCTACCCTTATTGACTTTAAATAGATAAAATAAATTTTGAAAAATTATACACCAAAAATAAATTATAAATTGAAAAATAAAAATATAAAAATACTTTTGTCCAATTCCCTCTTTTATTATATTTATATCACAATTTAGTATTGTTAGTATAAAATATTATTTCAAAACTTTACTATATATTTAAGATTATTTTGGAAAAGTGTTAACATATGTGTTGTAAAGTAAAAAAAAAATAATAATTTTTTGTATTCTTTGCACGATAAAGTTATTTTATGATGAAAATAGTCCAAGATCACAAAATAGTGAAATTAAAAGATTAAACAAAATAAAAAAAAAAAATCAAAAATGTAACAATGAGTTCAAATTTTCGAAACAAGACTAGAACTAATATTTATGAATTTCAAGTGCTTCATTTACAACGGAAAAATAATAATTTTGCAACTTAAATTTATTGAGTTAATATTTTTACATAAAAATAAATCTTTATTTAGAACTTTTTGTTATTTTTTTGTATTTCAATTTCGAATTTATAATTTATTTAGTGTTTTTTAAGCCAATAAGGGTAGATACACATCATGTAAATATTATACGGAGTACTCAATTTATAATTGATTGACATACTCAAATATGTGTTAATCAAGTTTTCGGGAAGTTGAGTACTTTCAATTTATCAGTAAAGACCCTCTATAAATGAGATGTAGCCACCACTCAAACCCTAGGGTGAGGAGGTGGTCTCAATCAGCTTCAAGGGCGGAAAGAGCATTGCCTCCGACGTTTTCCATTGCTTTAGCATTTTAGAGTTTTGTTTCTCTCAGTTTGAAGGTCGGAGGAGAATTACTCTTCACAATACGGAGTTTATACGTAAGTAAAAAAAATGAATTGTGCACTTGTATGAGTGGTGTTTTATTCCCTAAAATTTTTAGGGTTTTTCTTGTTCTATCAATTTTGGCAGTCATTTTATGGGTGGTTTCTTCTCAAATAAATGATGCAAGTGCTTCCATGGAGTTATGCTATTGTTCAATTGATATTTATGTTACTCATCGAGTTTTATATATGTTTTTCTCAAATCCAATTATGCTTCTCAACCCATATATGATGACACTGTTGATTCACCCTCCTCCAGAACCACCACCACAAGAGGATGGAGTAGTACGAGACTTTTATCAAATTATTAACTACAAGATTGGAATAAAATCACTGGTGTTCAGACAATCGACACAGATTTGCAGGTCCAATGGAATCAACCTACGACGCGACATTAATGGAAACTGATGACTTGTTTCTTTATTATTTTCTTGTGTCGGTTTGATTTGGTAGATTTATAAGTTTTTTACATCACTATAGAAACATGAAGACTTATATGGTGATGTTAAGCTTCAACTTGTCAATTACATGATTAGCGACTTTTGCGGCTCGTTTGTGGGTGGCAGAGTCAAAGTATGATCATCGGACATATGTCTGGGGTTGTTATGATCTTGAGTCTATTTTAATGTTGCTTGATTTGTTAATTTTAATATAGATTATTTCCATTCAAAAACAGTCAATAAGGGTAAATTTACTCTTTTGTAGGAACATGAGGAATATTTTTACACCTCCGTATAAACTTCAGGAATATATTTGTTATAAAAAATAGAAAATGAATGTATTTATTCTCATACTCATGATATCATTTTTTTTATTATCATGCATGTCCCAAGCCAGGATAAAGGAGGAGGGTGTTGTGGTAGGCGCATGATGGCCAACAATATTACTTAGTCACATCTCATGACATGAATCGAAACATGAAAATCGTTACAGCTAGGTCGTCGCCCGTAAGCGACACGTCATCCCTCCGCCTGGGGGTGATGTCAAATATGCAAGGGCGCGCTACGCTTCGTAAGCCTGGGTGTGGTGATAAGAGTGCTAAGGATGCTAGGTCGTCGCCCGGAAGCGACGCGCCACTCCAATGCCCGGGGATGGTATCAAATATGCAAGGGCATGGTGGGAGTCGATGTGGTGCGAAGAAGAAAAGGCAGGATGCTCGATTGCGTTTTGGGACATGGAATGTTGGATCTCTTACGAGAAGATCGTCTGAGATAGCTGAGGTTATGAAAAGGAGAAATGTCAGCATAATGTGCATGCAATAAACTAAGTGGGTTGGAGAAAAGGCACGTGAGATTAATCCCGGAGGTTTTAAGCTGTGGTAGAGAAAGGCACAGAAATGGAGTAGGCATTATGGTGGCACATGATTATGTTGAGGGTGTGGTGGAAGTCTTCAGGAAGAACGACCGCATCATGAGCATTAAGTTGATAATAGGAGATGAGATTGTGTTTGTGATAAGTGCCTTTGCACCACAAGTGGGATTGGATGCATCTATCACTCAACAATTTTGGGGGGATCTTGAGGAAGTGGTGTGACGAGTGCCAAGGGGAGAGAAGTTGGTCATAGGAGGCGACCTCAATGGGCATGTGGGCCCAAGTCGTGATGGTTTTGAGATTTTCCATGGCGGACATGGTTTTGGCACTAGAAATGAAGTGGGGAAGAACATTCTGGATTTTGCCTCGACATATGAGTTGGCCGTGATGAACACCTGGTTCAAGAAAAGAGACTCTCACCTTGTGACCTATAGAAGTGGAGCTAATAGTATCCAAATTGACTACTTTTTAGTACGGACGACTTGGAGAACTAGCTACACTGATTGTAAGGTTATCCCCATGTAAGAGTGTTGTCACTCAACATAGGATGCTTGTGCTTGATTTTCAAGGTAAAATGAGAAAGCGGGTTAAGGTACAAGGGGAGCCAAAGATAAAGTGGTGGAGACTCGAGGGGAATCTCCAACAAACTTTTGCACAGAAAATGTTGGAGGAAAATGTTTGGTCCATTGATAATGACACACATGTGGATGATGTGTGGTTGTCAATGGAGTCCACCATTAACAAAATTGCGAAAGAGATGAAGAGGTGAATCTAAAGGATGTCTACCACCAAAAAAGAACACATCTTGGTGGAATGAAGAGGTGAAACGAGCAATAAGGACCAAAAGGGAATGCTATAAGAAATTGGGCAAAAGCTGGAGTGACGAGAACATAGAGGAGTACAAGGAGTACAAGGAAGAAGAGCAAAGAAAGATGTAAAGGAAGCAAGAGGAAAAGTGAACAAGGAATTGTATGCAAAATTGGACTCTAAGGAAGGAGAAAAAGATATTTACAGACTTGCTCGTCTTCGTGACCGTAGGACTCAAGATATCGGAAAAGTTAAGTGTGTGAAGGATGTCGATCAAAGGGTACTAATGGAGGATGGGGAAATAATGGAGAGGTGGAGGTCATACTTTGATACCTTGTTCAACGGGAATAAGGTGTAAGGTTTTGATGATCTTACTATACCTGAATGTATGGTAAATCGGGACTTTGTGAGAAGGATCCAAATAACAGAAGTTAAAGAGGCTATCAGAAAGATGGGGCAGAAGAAAGCAGTGGGCCCAGATGGCATACCGGTCGAGGCTTGGAGAAGTTTGGAAGAGAAAGGCATTGAGTTGCTAACACATTTCTTCAACATGATTTGGAGAAACAACAAAATGCCAATGAGTTGGCAGAAGAGTATTCTCATTCCCTTATTTAAAAATAAGGGTGATGTACAAGAATGTGCCAATTATTGAGGGATTAAGCTTATGAGTCACACTATGAAACTTTGGGAGCGGGTGGTTGAGCAAAGACTTCGAAAAAGTGTGAAAATTTCAGAAAATCAGTTTGGTTTTATGCTTGGACGCTCAAAAACTGAGGTCATTCACCTTCTTAGACAAGTTGTGGAGAAGTATAGAGACACTAAAAAGAATCTGCATTTGGTGTTCATTGACTTAGAAAAGGCGTATGATAGGGTACCTCGAGAAGTTCTTTGGTGGGCCTTAACTAGAAAATGCATATCACGTAAGTATATCAGTATCATCATGGATATGTATGAGCCTTGTACTACGAGTGTATGTACTAGTATAGGGAGGACCACATAGTTCCCTATTACTACCGGAGTGCACCAAGGATCGGCTCTGAGTCCCTTCTTATTTGTTATAGTCATGGACGAACTTACGAAGTCAATTCAAGAAGATATACCATGGTGCATGATGTTTGCCGATGATATTGTATTGATTGATGAGACATAATCGGGTGTTAAAGCAAAGTTAGAAGTATGACGACAAACTTTGGAGACCAAGGGTTTCAGACTAAGTCGGAGCAAGACTGAGTATATGGAGTGCAAGTTTTGTAAAGGTAGAAGTAGTAGCAACAGTGGGATTACTCTGGATGGTAAGAAAATACCAGTGTGTGATATGTTTCGTTATTTGGGCTCCATAATTCAGAAGGATGGTGAATTAGATGGAGATGTATCGCATAGAATCAGAGCTGGGTGGATGAAATGGAAGAGTGCATCAGGATTTCTTTGTGATCGAGGTATGTCGTCTAGACTGAAAGGTAAATTTTATCGAACAGCAATTAGGCATGCATTAATGTATGGCGTAGAGTGTTGGGCGGTGAAACAATGTCACTTTCAAAAGATGAGTGTGACAGATATGTGTATGTTGCGTTAGATGTGTGGACATACCAGAAAAGATCGCGTGAGGAATGAGGTAATCAGACAAAAGGTGGGAGTAACACCTATAGAAGAGAAGATGCAGGAGTCTCGTTTGCGGTGGTTTTGGCATGTGCGTCGAAGACCGAGTGATGCACTTGTTAGACGACTTGAGGGGTGGGGAGAAGAGACAGAGAGGAAAGGGAGGGGAAGACCTAAACAGACTTGAATTAGATGAATCAGAACTGATATGCGTCTTCGTGGGTTGGATGAGAGCATGACTTTAGAGAGGGCAAAGTGGAGGGCGTGTGGACGGTTGATATTTTTTTTCTTTTCCTCTCTCGTTTTCTTTTCTTTTCTTTTCTTTTCTTTTATTGCTTATCTTCTTTGTCTTTTCATGTTCTTATGTTATTTTTATGTTCTCCCTTTTTTATGTTCTTTTATCTTTCTTATATTCTTATATTTATCTATTTTTATAATATTCGTTTTATCTTTTTATTTCCTCTTGTTTGTCTTCTCTTTATGACTTCGATATAATGGACCGATTCATGTTAACCGACCGCAAAATCTTTTAGGATTAAGGCTTGGATGTATATGTGTATCTTTTCCAATTATATAAACTCCCTATAATTAACCGGACTGTTTTGAAGAGGATACGGTTCGGGTCCTGATTCAGTCAACATTTTGTCTCGTGCTTTATCCGCATCGTCTCTTTCTTTAATTAAAGACTGCCTTTGTGCCTCACCTCTGTTCACCTGAGACCATACGAGAGCCGAGCATAAGAATACCACAAGTGTAGAAGCTATAAAAAAACAACATAGATCGGAAAAGAAGAAATGTCATCGGAGAAACGATCTTCAAGGCCGCCATTATCGGAGACCCAGAACCTCTCTTGCCCACGTTGCCACTCCACCAACACCAAATTCTGCTACTACAACAACTACAACCTCTCCCAGCCGCGCCATTTCTGCAAGTCCTGCCGCCGTTACTGGACCCGCGGCGGATCCATCCGTAACGTCCCCGTCGGCGGCAGCCGCAGGCGCCCCTCCGGTAAACGCTCCCGCGCCGCAACTTCCCCGACACGCTCTGTTCGCTCCCCTGTTCCTGCGGCTCTTGGATTGCGTGCCGGGTCGGGTCGCGACGTGAATCTGAACGAGACGGTGTCTGGGCCCGAGACCGCCGGGAGTTTCACGTCTCTGCTGAGCTCCACGGCGGTGGACAGCGGTATTGAGTATGTGTTTGGGTCGAATGGGTTGGATTACGGGTTCGGGCTCTGCGACTGGGCGACCGAAGATATAGTCGGTGAAGCTGCTGGTGGAAGTGTCATTGGAAGCGTGGCTGCTCCGAGTTGGAACGCGTGGCGGACCGGCGGCGGAGAGATCGCTGAAGGCGGCCTCGCCGACGTCGGTGATTGTTTAGGCTGGCCGGAACTCGCCATTTCTGGACCCGAATGGAAATCTTGAATCGGCTAATGAAAATAATGGAAGGTTAATTGTGTTGAACCATGGATATGCGTATGGTTTTGTTTCTTTAATTACGTTTCACATGTCTAGTTAATTAACTGCTCAAAATTTGTAGGGTACTTAGTATATTACGAGTAATAGAAAACAGTGGTTCTAAACTTCTAATTACAGTGTTTTTAGCGCGTAGATACTCATCAAAAAGAGTCTGTTGATCTATCTCGAAGAAATGCAGTATTATTGACTCGTTATTAACTTATTATTACTTATTACCTTATTAGAGTTATTACCACTCCGTAATTCGTGAAAACAATAAAAATGCAAGTTTACGCTATTCTCCCTATCATAATAGTTGTAAATAATCTAATATTGGAATTTACACACTATTCATGTACTCTACCTTGATTATATTTTATTTATTAATGTATGTGGGTTATTTTTTTTGAAAAATAATATTAAATTCATCTCATTATAAAGTTTCACAATCTATTTTTTCAAAAAAAAAATTACTGATAAAGAATTAAATATAATGACGGTTAAATTTGTGCAACGGCAAACGTGAAAAAAAGAATGTTGCAACTCAAAAAGAATGAAGGAAGCTACTACATATATTTGAAATTTGGATGATTATAATATTTCTTTTAATGGCCATGCACGATAATTTGATAATACGTAGTATTTCATTTTGCACCATAGTAGTGACAAAAAAGAGTGGCCCAAAATGTGATTTTTATACATTAATCATCATATAATTACTACTATACGTAGTACTTTTAGTCATCATTATTCCCTCCTTCCCAATTTACTTAGTTAAACTTGATTTTTCAAGTCAATGGTACCTAACTTTGACAGATTATATATGTATATAGAGAAACTATTAGTAATATAAAAATTATATGAAAATGTTTTTTGTTAAAAATACTATTATAAAAGTATAAAATTATTAAATTTTTCATAAATATATTAGTTAAAATAATTGGTCGAAGTTTACCACCTTTGACAGGAAAAGTAAAGATTGGCTAACTAAATTGGGACGAAGGTAGTATAATGTTCAAATACATTAAAGTGGCCATGACGATTACTCATATATACTCTAATACTCCGTATTAACTTTAGTATGATCTTCATCCATAATTTATACAGTTCTTTTTTATTAGTTCTGTTAGGGTTTGGCACGAGTTTTAATAATAGACTAGTAGGGTAAGTACAGAGTGTGTAGGGTAATGATAAAATAGGAAAGATGGTATATGATAGAGTATTAATTCTAGAGAGAAGTGAGAGCTAGAGAGAGAAAGTGAGTAATTATATTTCCCAACTTAGAACCCCCTATAATTAGCCCCTTGGGGTCTATTTATAGGTAAAAATGTGGATTTGGGCCCCTAGCCTTGGGCTTAGGAGGCCCATTACAATAATCATGCCTTCTTTGGGCGAAATAAGGCCACTAATGGGCTGAGTACAACACTTAGTACATAAAATAGGAAAATACATTCTGTCCGGGCGAAGTTCGGACGATGCGGTCCACGGACGATGCGGTCTATAGACGATGCGGTCCATGGACGATGCGGTCCATGGACGATGCGGACTCTGGGCTTTACCCAAAGAATCCGGGTGATGTCTTCTCTCATGGATGTCGCGCGCCTATGGCCGATGCGGGTGTCCCCGCTGGTGTCTTTTGGGCCAATGAGTATGTGGGCCATGGGGTCCAGGCCCATATACTCTATCAGTATATTAAAAAGAGTAAAGTCGTGATAAAGTAGGAAATAGAGTGTATTAAGAAGAGTAAAGTGATGGTAAAGTAGGAAATAGAAAGTAGTTTGTAAAAAATAAGTGGGGTAAAAATAATAAAAGTAGGTGTATTTTCTCAAAAACTTTCCTTAAAAGGAAAGGAGGACAAATAAAAAAGCGTCTCAAAAAAGAAAGAAGAACTTATAAAAAAGAACGGAGGGAGTACGATAGTACTATTTTGATACGGAGTACTCGGTAATATTTATGGGGTTTGAAGAACTAACCACCCGTTTGGTAGCACGAAAATCGGCTGTTTTGGCTGACTCTGTTGAAATTTATAAAATTTTGGTTGAAATGGCTGCATGGCTGATTCTGCTGATTTAAGAAAAAAAATTAAGAATATATTTTATTAATAAAATAAAGAAAAAATTATCTTTAAAAATAGTTACAATGGTCATCTACAGTAACTTAAACTTTAGCCAATACAGCCTGAAAAGTAACATGAACCTTATTTTTTCTGCTTATTACACAATTCAGCCCATGAAAACAAAAGTTATGTGTTTGGTGAAAAAGTTGTCTGATAGACCTGTTAAGCCGAAAAACAGTGATTCCAAACGGCCTCTAAACCTTTGTGAAATACGAAGTATAAATTTGAAATATTAGCTCCATGTTATTTAAAAAATGTGTCAAACTTTCTCGTGGTATAGTTTAATTAGTCATGTATGTACAAAAATCATTTGATGAACAAATTTAATTGCCAAATAAATGAAAAATAACTACTCCTTCAATCTCATAAAATAGTTCTCACTTTCCGTTTTAGACCTATTACAATCATATATTTCTACTTTATTTACACTTTCTTAAACTCATATTCATGTCAAAGTGTGAACTATTTGATGGGAAAAGGAGCGTAGTTTTGTATAATTTAGAAATCCTGACAAAATTACTTGCATATGCAATCATATTATTAAGAATTGTACAGAACACAGAGAAATAAACCAAATAAAATAATTTAGTTTAAAAAAATGTATTTTTAGATAAACAAATATGAAAATTGGCAAAATTTAATGTATGGGTATTAAATTATGAGTAAACATAGAACTATGAATAGATTGTCTTTTTACCGTAGGAGTAGTAAATCCAATGACTCCAATGAGTATGTTTTTGAGTAAGTAGGGTATTATTTTGAGAAATACGAAGTGCTCTACTGTATTAATATAGGATAATACTTCGCAAAAATTAATGGATAAAGATAGAACTAGTGAACTACACACTTGATGGAAATCAAATCCTCCATATACAAATAACTGCGCAAAAATCTGTTCATAGTACAAGTCAATGCAGAGAAAAGAAAATGATAGTCTGATGTATAGATAACTGAGGACTGAGGGAATCCCTGAAACTGGCGGGGCATGCAGGAAGGACGACGTACCCTTTCTGTATCCAGAAACAATTTTGACTGCCATAGCCATCCTAGCTAGGGTACGTACTACTCCCAGTTTTGTACTCGATCTCACAGATTCGGCATACTGAAATGGGGGGTCCCACTTCTTACTCTAATTTGCGTCTCTTCTCCCTTCGACCAATCAAAAGCGGCGCGGATAACAGCATCAGTTCCTCTCATCAATCCCTTTCGAGGGCTCTGTACGTCTGGATCGAGGAAGGAACAGATACTTGATGAAGTGGAAGAGAAATGATTCATCATATTTGGGAGGATCCTAGAGAGAAGAAATAATCCGTGAGTTACGATCCTTCCACCACCATTACTATCCTTAGCTTGTAGAAACAAATGAGTACGTTGAGTTTTTATCTATGAATAATACTCCCTTCATCAATATTCAATTCAAACTTCCCAATCTAAAAAAGCAAAAAAAAACAAAAGAAGGGTACAATGTTCATTGTATAATCTAGTATTTTGTATTTAACAAAATGAGTGTTGATATGAAAGTTTAAAACGAATACAATATTTTTTCATGATAACTAAATGATAATATAGTTTAATGAATTGAATAAGTTGATTTATAGCTTATATATTACGTGTGGATCGTGATACTCAATTGCATGCTTCTAATACTCAATGGTTATTTTAGTCCAGTACAGATCTGATTCGGTCATATCCGGAACAATCCGATTTGGTCGAATAATGCCAGGACTCCTGGGTCATGTCCATTTAGTATCAATCTGGGCTCGTTGTTAAACAGTTACCCACCCCCTAGCTACAATATGCAGGTAGCGGTCGAGCCGATTCTTTTCCTGAATCGAACTAGAATCATTTGGGTAAATTCTGAGTATAGAAGCGAGTTTGATTTGTGTTTGTATCTTTCCCTCATCCCTCTTCATTGATCGGACAATGCATCTTTTGCCATCGACATTGTAAGTTTGACATTTTGGGTTCAGTTGTTGAGAGTAACGATTAGTATTTCCCAACTATCAGGAAGGGAGTTTAGAAGTAATAGAGATTGCATTTCATCTACAGGTGACATTTTTACACAAGATTATTGGTTTACCAAACTTTGGAACTCACCGTTATGCTATGTAACCGAAGTTTCAATGTGCAGCTTGATATAGACAAAATGCCTCATAAGTAGGGCCATGTTCCTAGCGGTGTTGGCCTTGTACATGTCTTCCAACTTCTTTTCAAGGGTGTAAGCGTCAGTTTCTTGTGTAACGTGGTGGGCTTCACTATGATCAATCCCCAATCGGATTTGACCAATAGTTTTTCTATTAACTTCTTCCACTCTATTGGTTTGGGTGGGTCACGATTTATAATATTATCAACTATATTAGATCAAATAGTTATTTATGGTTGAACGCATATTCCGTTTGAGGTTTCTACAACATGTACTTAGCAACAAACTAATCATAGCTCCACAAAATACTATTTGGAAAGAAAAAAAAGGGCTCATTGTCTCTAGAACGGTCGAAAATGGTAGGGTAGACACTTCACAGTCAAAATACAATTTCGAAAATTTATAGGTGAGCTTCATAAATTCTCAAAAGTCGAGGAACTAAATTGCACTTCTTCAAAACTCCTCCATCCGTTCCTAATAACTTTATCAAGTTTGACTGTCACGAGGTTTAGTAAAGTAAAAATTATGTTGTTGAGGTCTGTGTAGAGGAGAGAGAATTAACTGGAACTACAAATTCTTTACTTAAAAGGGAAAGTGACAAAGTTAATGGGATATCCAAAAAAGTAAAGTTGACAAAGTAATAAGGGACAGATGGAGTATAATAAATGACCAAAGATGTGGTAGCTGATGCGGCATGTTGTGGTGCTTACTAGGTGACAAGTGGCACATGACTTAGAGCATCTCCATTCATGATATTCAAATAAACGGTTTTTCTAGTATACCTAATTGTCATGTCATTCTTACACATTAAATTCTTAATAATCTCAAAGCTTAAAATTATTCATCAACAATGATATTCATATAGTTAGCTTTTTATGACATGCATTAAATGCATTTTAACTATAATCTACAATAATCCGGGATTTGAATCTTGATACCGAATTTTCTTTTTAAATAATTCCCCTAAATAATCTCTTTCCCTCAATGTTAATCCTTGAAATAATCTAACACGGCATCTCATTAATCTTCAAATAATCTTACCAATGGTGATGCCCTTAGCAGTTGACGTAGGAGGGCGCGTATGTGGCGGTTGATTAATTAATTGGTGCGTAATTGCTTGCATGTCGCTGACGCGGCAGTTACTGGCTAATAATAACATCAACGATGGCGTGGCTCGACTTCCTTCCTCCCCTTTCCCCTTGTCTGAGTGTGATCCCATATTTCGGTGCGTGTTGTGAGTTCCAGTGCCCGGTTGGTTGCCGGAATATACCTGTTTGATCGTTTTGATGACGCGAATCTAATGGTATGATTTGATTCTAATTCCAAAAAATGGAAACACAACTTTTCGGTAGTGATTTTTGAAGAAAAAATAGTTTTTTAAAGTTATTTTAAGAGAAAGTTGTTAATAGTAAAAGTTTGTAATGTTTGAGAAAAAAAGTAGAAATTGATAGTGTTTGGTAAAAATAGCGCTAATTGTGTACTAGAAATAGTGAAAAGCTGGTTAAAGCACTCTTTCACCTGCTTTCGGCTTTTAGCTTTCAAGTGATCATCAATTTAAGCAGAAGATATCACTTGAGAAGACTAATTAAGCCTTTTTTAAGCCAAAAGTTTTTTTTATCTGATCTTAAAAGAGCGGCCGTTATATTCAAATCGATAACACATACAAGACAGCAGCCTTCAGCAGACAGAATTTGCAGATACAATCGTGAACCCTAGGAGTGGACTTAGAGTCGGCCACCTCATACAAAGCAACATGATTCATTATTAAATGATCGGAACCGAAACCCTGCCTATTAAATGAACTCCAAAAGTCCAAACATTCAAACCAAATATACTCGAACTAAAACATAAGCAAATGATACTAAAGAGAAAATAAAATCTTTCCACAAACTCCACCACCATCGGAATGGCCGGCCAAGGCTTCCCGATCCCACCTCGATACAACCTCTCATCCGCACCTCGTTCATCTGCTAACGTTATCTCCTCTGACGTAGTTGCAATCACAAGCGTTAGAACACAGAAAATCAGTATAATTTGTAGCTCCAACCCCCTATTGATAGGGGAACATCATATCTCAACCCGTACAAATAGGGGAGCCCCCACTAGAGTTCCTATCTCTCTAGAGAAAAGAAATTTTAAACCAAAAAGTTGAAAAAATGTTTTGCAAACACACAGGGGTGGAGACAGGGAGGGGCTGGAGGGGGCCTCGGCCCCTGCAAGGAAAAAAATTCTTAAGTATATATTATGTATAAATACGTTTAATCTATAGAAAATATGTTGATATTTTAAACTTTGGCCCCTGCAAAGTAAAATTTTCAAGAACCGGCCCCTTTAACTATAGACTTCTGGCTCCGCCACTGCAAACACACCCTTACATATGAACGGTTGTTTCCATATCTTCTGAGATGTAAATATTTCACAATCCACACTACAAGAGACCAAATCAAATTATCAAAATAGATTATATCATACTTTGAAATTTTAAATGTTTTAATACAATTCAAAACATTGGAAACAAATCCTTCCAATAAACCCAAAACAGCACTTTGAGACTTGCTCACATATATGCATGGAGATGCGTATAACTGTATAAGGTGCACGCACCATTGTGCGGCACCACGAAAATGCCACTTCGGCCATAGAGTGACTAGTGAGGAATCCATTTTCTCTATCCCTCTACTCAATTTCTATACTGATTGCCCATTCGTATACAATGAAAGAACAGTCCCAAATTTAAGCCTTTACTACCCGATTAAGCCGATTTCCCTATGAATTACAAAAGGTCGTACATTTCCATTTAGCTACTCTATATATATTCCATACATAGTGTTAGTTTGTAGTTTGTATGGACGTATGGTAGGATAGAATTTCGAAGAAAGAAAAAAAAAGAGAAATCGGGACATATTTAGATGAAAGGCTTTGTAGAGGGGGGTGGAGGAAAGCTATGCAACAAGAACTCATAAAAGTAGGGGTGGGCATGGGTCGGGACGGTTCGGGATTAGGGTTATCCCGGTCCCGTCCCAATTAATAATAATGGGACGGGACGGTACGGGACAAGCCTTTGTCCTATCTAGTCTTGTCCCATTTAAATCGGGACCGGGATGATTCGGAATAGTTCGGGACGGTTCGGGACGTCCCAAACTAACAAAAAATAATCATTTGTAACTAATATATATTAGCATTTCTAAAATATCATGCACCAAAATATTAACATTTTAAAAGTTAATTGATGTTCATCACAAGCTAAAAGCTACTATGTATTAGATTTTAGTTAGGTTTAGCAAATTTTGAAATTTAAATTTAAAACAAAGCAAAAATGAATTAGTTTATTCAAAATCATGTGTTCTAGTTGTAAGATAGTCATATGTTGATATATAAAGTGAGGTAAAAACCTATGTTAATACATATTTATGTTAGGTATTATTTTTAATTTAAAATTTGGGCTTGAAAAACTAAAAACATGTTATCATTTATTTTTTGAGTTGACATTACAAACTAGTCACATGCTACAAAATCTATATAGTTATTACAAACGGGACAATGGGACGGTTCGGGATAACCTTCCAATGTCCCGGTCCCGTCCCGTTTTAAACCGGTACGGGACCGGTGCGGGACAAAATCAATGAGACCCAAACGGAACGGGACAACACCGGTACGATTTCGGGATATACCGGAATGGGACAACGGGACCGGGATTCTTGCCCGCCCCTACATAAAAGTATGTCAATTATTGTAAATCACTCAAAATCGTATGCTCAATTCGACTTTGAAAGAGATATGAGAAAGAAATAGGGACCTACTTGGACGAAATGCTTTACACACGTTTTGAGGAAAATCTATAAAGAATTTAGTTTGTATCATGTGAATATGATGTCTTAAAATGAACAAAACAAAAAAAAAGACAAATTATACAACAACTTACGTAGTACTACGTACTACGTAGTATATTAGTCGTCAATTTTTATACGTAGTGCTATCGTATATTCTAGAAAGAATTCCTTAAATTGGAGTAAAGACGTTTTGAAATTCAAAATAGGATTATCATGTTTTTTATTCCCTTATTATGAGTAAATTTCTGTCAAGTTTGACAGAAATTGCTATCGTATATTCTACAAAGATTTAAAAATGACTTGTTTTTTCAAACTTGACATATTAATTTTATTCAGAGAATAAAAAACATGATAGTCTTATTTTGTAATTTCAAAACATTTTTACTTCTATTTAGAACAATTACTATATATTCTAACATGTAGTGAGGCATGACTTATTAGAAAAGGAGAAAAAACAAATGTTTTAGGCACAAGAAAAAGAGAACAAATTGAGAGGGTCATCAATGGAAAAACTGTACACTTTTCTCCATCATTTTTTTTTTGAAAGATTGTCCACAATCTAATAGGCAGCCTTGGTGTGCGGATTCTATTTCCAAACCCATTCGAGGCCATAGATGACTTGTTACATTCTTGGTTTAGATCTTTGCGTGAGTCTCATAAGTCACAAGTCATAATTTCATTAAATCGCGCCTAAGACTATAAGTATGTTTGGCATAATTAGTTGAAAAGATACTTTTGTGAGCTTTTTAATAACTGTTAGTTTTTAATAACCGAAAAGATCTTAAAAAGAAAAGGTGATAGTTGTTTGGTAAAAAGATGACTGTTTGATTTAGTTCGGTTTGGTATACAAGCTGTTAGGATTAATTAATACTAAAAGTCACGGGCTTTTTCAGATGCTGCCCGTTGTAGCATCTCAAAAAAGATCTTTTAATTTTTGAAAAACTCTTAAAAATTGTCATGCTAAACATATAACTAGAAGCTTTTGGAGACTTTTTGAACAGTACAAAAGCTAGAAGGTAGAGACTTATGTCTGCCAAACATAGCCTATGTTTGGCCTAACAAGCTGAAAAGATCTTTTTCAGACTTTTTAGTAACTGTTAGCTTTTTTGTACTGAAATGCTTGTTGATGAAAAAGATCGTAGTTGTTCCTTAAAAGGTACCTGTTTTGAATATTCGTGTTTGGTGAAACTGGCTATTTTAAATAGCTGAAATTATAAAATTACAATTAAGGGTATTGTCAAATTTTATTAATTAATGAAATATGTTAATAAACACAAAATTACATATTGATACTAAAATAACGTTAACAGACAAATTAAAAATTTAAACTAATTCTATGAATATTTATAAAAAAAACTACAAGGTACAAGAAAAACTTATAAACTACTAGTAATTAAACAACAACAACAAAAAGACGTGCAAAAAGTAACATTGCACGAAAAATAGAAAAACAAACGAAGAAAAAAAGGAAAAAGATTCAAAATTAAACTTGCAAAATCTGCAACTAAAGAAAAGATAGATACATGACAAAAGAAAAGGAAGAATAGATATAGCAAAAACAATTTACAGGTGAAGACTCTAGTGATCAACTGGTAAAAACTTTACAGGCGGAGGGTTATACAAGGAAACGTGAAAACAACTAGACTTGCATTGGTAGCATCTTAAAAAAGACCTAGACTTCTCAAAAAAGCTATTGGGTCAAACACATAACTAGAGTCTTTTAAGGTTTTTCTAAACAATAGAGAAACTAGAAGCAATAGTCTTTTGTACGCCAAACATAGCCTAAATATAGCCCGTGAAAGACATTAGAATATGCTTTAGAATATTCTTCTATCTTTAGAATATGTTGTAGAATATTTAAAGAAATAAAAAATAAAAATAATTAAAAAATAAATAAAAATACTAGTAAAAAAGAATATGTTGTAGAATATTTTGGAAATATAATTTAGGATATTATTATTGTATAGAATCTTATAGGAATATTATATTTTTGTAATGTATATATACAGGGACTTAAACTTCCAATGAAATATACATAAAATTAATCTCTTCTCATTACTATTATATCTTCAATTTTGTTAACATTGTATCAGAATCTGGTTCCGACACTGACTCCTCCGCGATAATACAAAATCGGTCTTTGATAGTTTCTGAAGTTATTCCCATTAATTTTGTGGCTCCAATTATCTTGAATGGAGTAAAGCTATCAAACGTTACTTAAGGAGCATTGAAAAATATACCTACATAATAGTTAACGTCCCTCCAAAGGAGGAGGTTGATAGAGCTGCTAATAATGTGTGGCTTTGTGATCGATGAAACTAAATTATTTATCCATATTCAGATCTCCATGGAGAACGACATCATGGGGTATGTTAATCGATTTTGATACTATGAAAGAACTATTTGATTATTTGGAATCTATGTATTTTGGCAAAGGTAATAATCTTAATCATATCTATGAAGTGTGCAAATCATTTTACAGAGCAGAAGTGAAAGATAAGACTCTCACGACTTATTTTATGATTTTAAGAATACATTAATGTCATTTAGTCCTAATATCAAAGTGCAGCAGAAACAATGAGAACAAATCGTTGTCATGTGCTTTGGGCTCATTGAAATACTTCTTGGGGATTTAGGTATATAACATGGAGTAAGAAAGGCATATTATTATTTCAAGATAAATATGTGCTTGATTGGCTAACTGAAACAGAGAAATTGGGGGCAAAACCGAGCAATGCTCCCATGATTCTCAATGTGCAACTCACTCATGGAGACATGCCATTCGAAGATCCGAAAAGATATAGAAGATTAGTTGTAAAGCTTAATTATGTCGCGGTTATCCATCCATATACTGTGTACTCGGTGAGTGTAGTGAGTCAATATATGTTATCTCCAACAGTTGATCATTGGAATGTTGTAGAGCATATATTCTGTTACTTGAAGGTGACGCCAGGATGAGGTATTGTTTATCAAAATCAAAATTACATGAGAATAGAATGCTTTGCAGATGCTGATTGGGTTGGATCTAAAGATGATAGAAGATCTACATCTAGCTATTGGGTCTTTGTTGGTGGTAATTTCGTCTCCTAGAAAAGTAAGAAGCAGGATGTGATTTCTTGTTCGAGTGCTAAATCAGAATATCGACTTATCGAGCTACACCAAATCGGCATGTGAGATAATATGGATAAACCATTTAATTTATTGATGAAATTGAATTGAAAAAACCAATGCCTGCTAAAATGATGGTGTGATAACCAAGCTGCTATACACATTGCCACCAACCTTGTATAAGTTGTATTTCATGAGAGAATATAACATATTTTGATTGATTATCACTTTGTTCAAGAAAAGGTACAAAAACTATTTATTTGTACATGATATTTGAAGACTGGAGAATGACTTGGAGATTTGTTCACTAAAGCACTAAATGGAATTCATGTTGGTTATTTATGTAATAAATTGGGCATGATAAATATTTATACTCCAACTTGAGGAGGAGTGTGAAAAACATTATAACATATTTTAGAATATGCTTTAGAATATTCTTTTCTATCTTTAGAATATGCTTTAAAATATTTTAGGAATATACTTTAAGATATTATGATTGTATAGATTCCTATAAGAATATTCTATCTTTGTAATGTATATATATAGGAATTAAACCCTCAATGAAATAAACAAAAAATCATTCTCTTCTCAAGACTATTTTATCTTCAATTCTATTAACACGGCCTTATGACACATGTTACATGTTTAAGAAGTTAAAGTGGTGCTTCTACTTTGATTGAACAAATCAGCTACACCCTCTATCCTTGTATCTTTATCATTTTCTTTTTTTAATTGTCCTAAAAACTTTGTAACTTTCACTTGTAATCAATTGATTTAAAATATCTATTATTTTTCACTTCTCTATACAAACGTCAGTCTCACAAATTTTATTTATTACATGTCAGTCAAGCTTGGCAAAATATTACGGAGTAAAAGACTGGGAGAAATGGGAGAAGCATGTTTTAACCTCAAAATACTCCCTCCGTCCCTGAATGTTGTTCCAATTGCGGATTACGAAGGTTGACCGACGATAAAGTTAAATGATCCCTGTGAAAACTCGGATTATTTTTAGTAAATAAAATTTACATATTCAGAAACTACATTAAACCCGCTACAAAGTCTGCGAAAAAAAAATCAATTTTCATAAAGTTTTGATACAAAAAGTAAGAGTTTAAGAGTGATTTAAGTTGACTCTCGAAAAGCGGGATGGAACAACATTTAGGGACAGAGGGGTACCAATTACGAAAACCCCAAAAAAAAGTTTAGGGAATTTGGTAATGGGGGATATCGGCCGACCCAAATCTTGCTTTTTGCAAGATATACTTCTATTTGTCCGAGTGGATCCAAAATTCCTGACGTTATACTTGACAAAACTGTACAATCACCTTAAGAATATAAACAGTACGTATTACATACTCCGTATAATATAGAGGCGATGCCTACTTTAGAATATGTTTTTTTATTTCTGTAAATTGACAGATGTTTTGAATCAGGAAAACATCATACTCACTGTATTAGAAAGAAACACTATTCCATTACAATATTTTAATGATGTCCATGTTTACTTAATGCATCTCAGGACACAGAACTTATCTATACATAATTTAAGAAAAAAGGATGACAAAAGGTTAAATACAATTCCAATATCCAACTGTATTAAATTTAAACACAAACACCAGCAAATGCAAACATTCTTACCCAACCCATTTTAATACACTTAACATTTTACCTAGTCAAAAAATTCAGATATAATCATACATTGACAAGCCATATATTTTCTTCCTTCTGAAAGTCCCATTTTGGTGGTTTCCATCTGCTAGGTAGGCGGCTTGAAGAACTTAAGCTTGAGGCCACTGTAGACCATGCTCCAAACACCACCAACTGAAAGGGCTAAGCTGATGGCCACCCCCAACCAACCAAGGGTCCAGTTGAAGTACCAACTGAAACTATACTTAGTGGGCTTCTTTATAAGCGCCCACATGAAGCACGGGTAAGCGAATGTGACCGGAAGAGTGATCCCGCCTAATAGCCCTGCAAAACTTGAGAGAAAAGGGAGTGCTACCCCTACAAACAGTGAAAAGAATCCATAGAAAACCCGAAAACCGGATCGAACCCAGATCGGGCATGGCCTGTTCGTGCGGCTACTATACCCCGCTTCAAAGCTGTCGAATGCAGGCATGGAGTATATCTGAAAGCTGCTCAGGCAGCTGAAGACGACTAAGAGAAATGTCACTGCTAGAAGGCCTCTTGGGATGTCATGGGAGTGATATTCAAACAATGCGCTAAGCATCCCGCCTGATGGCATCTGGGTGTGATTTAATGAAAACTCAATAGTTAATATATTGAAAAAGTAGTAGCATTTCAGTTTCCAAGCAAAGATCCCGTCTTTATACTAAGAACACATTTGATAAGGTTTCAAATAACTTTGGTGGTTGTGAGTGAATCTCATGAAGTTATGACTGAAATAGCTCAATCATCTATATAATTTGTTGTAAATATATAGATAAATACAGAAAATAATACTTCATTTACGAAATACATGTAGAAATATCAATCGGTTAATATTTCCTGAAAAAAGCATGTCAAAGTTGGTAAACCGAAATTGAAGCCTACCACAGTATACCTAACTGGTGGAATAAATGTCCAAAACATAACAAACTAAAGGCTTTAACATTCAGTTCTGAAGATGAGAGATGAGATTGACTTCGGCCTCCGGTCCCCTAGAGCCCGAGACTCAGAGGTTTGCAAAGGATTTAGAAGGAAACACTTCATTGCTTTGGAAGGCTTAGTATTCATCTTGATAAAAATAATGTCTCTAAAAACTCCTGCGTAATAAAGTGTGAATGGGATGTAATATGATCATCTATTACGGGATTCCTTCAATTCTATAGTTTTTCAAAATATATTCCTAGACCTCCACAACCAACCTTCATCCAAACTGACCCTTAATGTTTATGTCTGAGGACGAGCACCTGGATGAACCAGTCAAAAAGCTGCATCATCATTTTTTGGAACAAACCAAATAAAGATGCCATTGGGTATGCTCGAAGTCGTATAGATCCATCCATGATTTTTTTAGACAATGGAAACAATATTTATAAAGGGGAATTTGAGTTGGCACCCCTATTTTTGATTATATTGAACTTTGCATCCCATTTTCAGAGTCATTAGTGTGTTCACTGTTCAGTCCATCAACCCAAAAATTGTGATGGAATGGGATGAAAAGTCGAACAACTTTATAGTAACACAATGCACAGATTCTGAAAATGGGGTACAATATTCAATATCACCAAAAAATGGGGAAAAAGTCAAATTACCCCTAATTATAACGCCATGGGGTTATCAATATTGGATTGTCCTCAAAATGTTTAAAATGTTGTGTGGTTGTAAAACTATGGAAACTGCTAGTTGGGAAAGTGGGGGAAAACTTACAAGGTTTCCATAAGCCCAATAACCACCAATGGCAATAGGGAAGAGGCACATTGCAACAAAGAAAAAGGCAACCTTTGCTCCCTTCCACATTGGCACGTGAGCTGGGTGTTTGAAGGTTGATGGCATCGTTGCCTGCATAATGTACCACAAGATAAGAAAAATCCAATGACGATAACTTACGGTCCATTTAGAGCCTGGAAATGACATGGAATGAAATTGGGGATAAATATTGGACGAAAGAAAATCAAGAAAGTATAAACATTTGTTGAAATGGACTATTTTGTATTTCTTCACTCATTTTTAAGGATATATATTTATCATATAAAGACTAAAACACACACAAACATGTAAAATTGAATTTCATTTTTACCAAATTTGATTTTTGTTTGTCACTTTTCAAGTTAAAACCAAGTAATTGAATAGATTCTCAGCACTCTTTTTTTCCTTTCCACACCATTTTCCGGTTACCAAACAAACCCTTAGAAGCTAACCCGTGATATACTCCCTCCGTTCTAATTTGAGTTGCGTTTTAAAAAGGTGCACACATATTAAAACAATATTACCAAATGCTATTATTAAATGCTTCTTATATACTACGTATCATTTTAAGGCACAATCACATTTAATATGAAATAAGCCAACAATGGCAAATCTCTGAGTAATACAGAAAATGCATTGAATTAGTAAAAGAACTATTATTTGGGGACAAAAACATTGGCTAAGCGGTAAATATTTTAGCCAGGAGAGGAGAGAGTAATATCAATAGGCAGGCAATGAGCTGGGGAGAGGAGTACCTGAATTTCCAGCACTAGATTGTGTCCTCTAAAAGCAAATGCCACAATACCAAGTGCATTAAGGACAGAAAATATAGAAGCGGTAGAGGAAGGCAATGAAACAGGATCATAAGAGATGGAAGGTGGCCTATGTTGGCTTACGGAGAGGACCCACGTCATGGTAGAGTATATGATGGCCGTCACTGCTCCTACGAGTGACAGCCCCGCAATTGAGTTTAAGTTTGGGAGTTGTGATAGCACAATGCACAGGGAAGTGAAGACCAGATACCATTCAACCGTGGTTAAAGGGTTCGATGAACAGAGGGGTCCACAAACGGTTTGAAAGAACAGTTTCATGGTTTCCCCTCCTACGAGAATCAAAGCTGTTCCTGTTCCGGCAGATAGGTAAACCGTTGGGAATAGAGCAAGCCAAACGCCCAATCTTTCTCCTATAAACGTCCAAACAAACACCACTTGTCATCATGTCATTAAATATGAATAAGTTGAAACTTGTGATAAGCAAACCGCATAGGAGAATTACATCAAGATTAATGTAGTTTGGCTTAACACTGAACTTATACATATTGCACACTATATTTTAAATAACACTGGACGTGTTTAAATTTTCAGAATAATGGGAGTTAGATATGCAATCTCACCAAATGCGGCTTCGGCAAGCTCCACGTATCGGTTATATCTTTTCCCTGGAACTGCTTCGTGAAGTTGAACAAGAATCCATAGTGTGTAGAGTTGCCAGATATATGCAATAGTTAAGGAAATTATTCCCCAACTCCTGGATTTAATAAGAAGCCAAGGAAAGTCATTTTATAGCACTTTTGTATGGAATGTATATAATAATTATTAATTAACATAATATACCACGTACAAAACTTTCATTAGCATGTAAGATCTAGAGTGAAATAATCTGAATTAAATCCACTTTTGATCCTACAAGTTTTATGTCATTTTCACATTTAATCCACGGCTTTCACTTTGTCCACTTTTGATACTTCACTAATGTTTCTTGACCATTTGTTGTCCTACTCTGGCGATATGAACCACCGAAATTCTTGCCGGAAGGATCATACGATAGTATATGGGTGAAAACACAATAGTCATGTATAAAAAGTGAAGTACTAGTAAGACCAAAAGTGGTCTCGGTGACCAATTGACGTGGACCAATTGTGGAATTTATTCAAAATAATCATATTTCATTTAAGTTTAATGAATATTTCTGTTTAAGAGTAATAGTGTTGAACTCTAAGGAAAAAAAGTGATATCTAGGGGCAGGTAAGGAGATATAGCCAGTATAATTTAAAACATTTTGGTGCCCCTAAGTGATACATCCCTTACAACTGTGCTACTTGTACATTTAGAGAAGATAATATGCTACTAGCTGGATAGTCCAAACAAACAAAAATACTCCCTATAAATTTATGAATTAACAATTAAACTAATATAATGAAAGCACCAGTTTTCATATTCTGTACTTTTTAGCATATGATTTTTCAACAAATTGCTTTTGTATACAAACAACGGGCGTGAAACACACATACAAATGCTTTGTACTATCGGATGTTCATATAAAATTATAAATACCGGGTATATAAAAAGTGTACAGGTCCAATCCCATTCTCTTTTAAGTTTTCCATGTTTAAACTTCACGGAAAATAATAAATTAAAATTTGTATTATTGTTTGGACAGTGGGAAGAGAAAAAACATGAACTACCAAATAGGTTGTAATTGATTAATAGAGAACAAAGCAAAGTTTTTGGGAGAATCAAAAAAGTGAATATCACAAAACAAAGCAAAATCATATAAGGGCTTGTTTGCAACCAATTAAAAAAAGTGATTTTGGCTTTTTTTTAAGAAAAAAGCACTTATTTTTTCAAACACTACTCACTTTTACTTCCTCGATTTTCGTGTAGAATCTACTTTTTACTTTTTCTATTACACAAAAAGCACTTATTTTACAAAACACTACCTACTTTTACTACTAATCACTTTTTGCCCAAAAGTGCTTTTATTTAAGCACAAGTGGTTGCAAACAGAGCCTAAGGGATTTAGAAAGTGTCAATCAGTCTAGCCATCTGGTCTTTTTTTGCCACACTTGCCGATTATACTTGAGAGACAAAATGTCAAAATTGAAATTATAAACACTCCTTGTCTTTGTCATAATTTACTCGGAATAAAGATTACGAGTATACTTTTACTTTATAAAGCTAGACTAGAGTGGTCTAAAGGGATGATCCCACTAAAGGGAATAATCATCATTTGTGCAACATATAAGGAAGCATGATAATGACACAAAATGCCTCGAAATTACAATTGATGGCTCGTGACTAAAATAGAATAATAATAATGTCGTAAATACAAATACGGAGTAATAATGTCCACCCAACGAAAATCAATCAATCAGAACAACTGTTTCAAAAATAGTACAGAGTAATAAAAAAAAAGTCTGGAGAGTATAGCCCTCTTGTATTTAATTTTAATGAAAAGAGAGAGCTCCAACTGCCTCCAGGAATCAGTGTGTCCAGATCTATCATTTTAAGGTGGGGCAAAAGTGTAAAACAGTCCAAAAAAATCTTCAAAGATACAAAGCTCAAAGAAATGGCCCAAAAAGAATACATGAAACAATAACTGGTCAAAACTGGAAGTAAAACAATATTGACATATCTTTGCTAACTTCACCTAGTCATCTTCCAACCCTAGAAGTTGTTCTAATACTAATACTAATTCACACCAAAGGTCAAAACAGAAACTGAAAAAGTTTGCAACTTTATCCACAAACAGAAGCAAACAAATGAAATGGTACTCGAAAATGCAATTCAAATTACAAATATGACCCAGACTAAAGATGATGAAGAAGAAATAGGAGGAGAAGGAGAGGGGGGGATTATTCAAGAAAAGAGAAGAGCTTGGAAGCCAACAGAAAATGAAAAAAGTTCGCAACTTTATACAGAAAGAGGAGCAAACAAATGAAATGGTAATGGAAAATAACAATTAAAATTACAAAAATGGCCCAAATTAAAGAGGGAGAAGAAGGAAATACCATCCCAGAAAAGAGAAAGCAACAGGCAAGAGAAGAGCTTGGAATCCAACAGAAGCATTGAGGTTATGGAAAGCAGCATAGTGTGCATTGCCATTGCGGGACTCTGTGATGGGAAGCCAAGCGTCTTGCGGGTTCAGCTTCGTCAGATGCCCCATTTCTTCCAAGTAACCCTTCATGTTCACCAGAACCCTTTTCATCGGCGTCCCGATTGGGCTCAGAAATCTCGGGGATATGAACGAAGTTGGCGTCCATGACTTCCCCTCCTTCGAAGACGGCACCCCCCTCGGCGACCGCTGCCCCGACGGCGTCAGAATCTCCGGCGTCGACGCGCGTGGCGTCGCCGGTATTGATATCAGCTCCGCCTCCGGCCTCTCCTCCATTCCAGCACTCCGTATTTAATAGTTAAAGGGCAGAAATGATTGGAGCGGGGTAGCTGTAGAATATTAAGAGGCAGGAATGGGCTTGATTTTCGTCCTTTTTGGCTTTTCTTGTTTGGTTTTTAGCTTTCTGCTCGTTTCTTCTGAAGATACTTTTGCTGAACTTTTTTGGGTTGGTCAGAGAATATAGTAGACGTGTTCGCACAGGCGTAAAGGTAATTACTTGGGTTGGGATTGTTTACAGCAGCCGCGGCGGGTGGCGGTTCAGTAGCAAAACGCCGGCAACCGTGTCCGGCGGCTGTCTGGTCTGGAGAGCAGTACACTGTTCTGACTTCACCCTCTGTATTAGTATTAGAGATATGAGCATATATACGTATTATATACTCTGTTTAAGCAACAAAATAATTACTGAGTAATGCTCTTATTCCCACCGTCCCACGGGGATTGTGAATGAGTGGGAAGGCAATTCATGTGATAGGCTTAAAGAGACGGCAACAGAAAATTTGAAATTACAGTGTCCGGTAAAGTATGAAACATTTTATCGTGGATCACTTCAATTTTTTCATCCTAATATGGAGTAATATTTACTGTTTTCTTTTTCTTTTTAACCAATCTCCATTTACAAAAAGTACGAAGTTATATTAACGATTCATGGCATAAATTAGCAAAAATATTATTCAAATTAAATGTATTTACATAAAAGATTAAGAGCATATTTAGTTGGTGATACTGTTTAGGTTTATCAGATAAATTTTTATCAAACACATAATTTTTTATTTCGCGGGCAGAATTAAATCATAATAAGAAAAAATAATGTTATAGTTGTGAAATAATGGGAAAGGTTACCCAATAGGGTACCTGACAGATATATTTATATTAATAAGAGTTTCCAAAATACAAATTATTCCTAATTTAATATTAGGCTATTACACCCCCTCAAACTGTGCGGGAGATACAACGCGCAGATTGTCTTTTAAAAAATGAAATTGCTGACTAGAGAGACTCTTAGTAAATATATCCGCCAACTGAAGACTAGTAGGCACATATTTAACTACAAGATCACAATGAGTCATGTGTTCACGAACAAAGTGATAATCAATCTAGATATGTTTACTCCGGGCATGCTGAACAGGATTCGTTGTCATGTATGAAGCAGAGATGTTGTCGCATAACCAATGTACTTGTGTGGTGACAGGAAAACCAAGCTCGAATAGAATGGATCGAATATGTAATGCATCCTGCGCCGTGTAGGCAATGACACGATACTCTGCCTCTGCAGAGAACTTGGAAACAGTAGGCTGCTTTTTAGACTTCCAAGACATAAGATTGGGTCCCATAAAAACAGCATAATCAGGGGTGGAGCAAGAAGTATCAGGACTCTCAGCCCAATCTGCATCTGATTACGCCATAATATACGTCGCCTTAGGTGTAGGCTGGAGCCGCAAACCATGATCAGTGGTGTCCTGCAAATATCTAAAAATCATCTTGACAACAAAAAGGTGAGTGGTGCGTGGGGCATGCATACACTTAGAAACTAAATGCACGGCATAAGTAATATCAGGTCTTGTCAAAGTTAAATACTGTAATGCACCTACCATACTACGATACTCAGTCGCATCTGCGAGTAATTCGCCATCAGTGAGAGACAAAGAAGTACGAGACACAAGAGGAGTACGGACAGACTTTACAGTGTGTAAATGAAAGCGGGATAAAAGGTCAGAAACATATTTGTGCTGAGAGTGAAACAGACCTTTATTATTACGAGTGGCCTGAATGCCAAGAAAATAATGAAGATCACCCAAGTCTTTCATGGCAAAATGACGAGCAATAAGATGAATAAACTCAGAGACAATAGTGGAAGAGTTGCCAGTAATAATGATGTCATCCACATATAATAATAAATAAATAACTGAAGTGCCCTGACGGTAAATAAATAGAGAGTTATCTGACTTACTACATAAAAAATTATGAGTAAGCAGAAAACTATTGAACCTATGAAACCATGGTCGCGGGGCCTATTTAAGACCATAAATAGCTTTGCGCAGTCTGCACAGGTGATGAGGATACTGAGGGTGAATAAAACTCTGCGGCTGACGCATATAGACCTCTTCTGTGAGATGACCATGAAGAAAAGCATTTTTAACATCAAGCTGACGCATAACCCACCCAAAGGAAATAGCTAAAGTAAGAACAGTACTAACAGTGGTGGGTTTAATAACAGGGCTAAAAGTTTCATAAAAATCTACATCAGCCTGCCAATTGAAACCCTGAGCAACTAAGCGTGCCTTGTGGCGCTCAATAGACCCATCAGAAAGATATTTCGTTTTATAAATCCACTTAGATCCAACAATATTCTTAGAATTATCAAATGGCACAAGTATGGTTAGCAATAAGTGCATTAAATTCCTCAGCCATTGCCTCACGCCATTTTAACTGTTTATTTGCCTCAGAAAAACAAATAGGATCTGCTGACATAACAACCGTGTTTAAATTAAAAATTGATTTTGGTTTAAAAATTTCTTATTTTGTCCGAGTTTGCATCGGATGGACATTATTCGGGGATAAGGACAGTTCCTATATCCTACACCCGGGTGTATCTGTACACCCGGCTTTTTTGTAATTAGAAGCATGAATAGCGTTTCTTTTTTCAGCCGCATGCCATGCTCCACTCCTGCCCTCCGCACTCCTTGCTTTCTTTTTAACGATTTGTTAGTTACGTACATACATTCTTCTTTCTTTTCTTTTTTTGTTTATTCTCATTTTTTTTTGTTTGTTTGTTCTTCTTTTTTAGCAATCTTCTATTTTAATGTTATATTCATTTATTATGAAAATGTATCATATAAAATATTATTAAATGTTTCAGTTTATTTTATTTCTTTCTCCAATCAAATTTCATGCTTAAGTTTTTTTATTTATCTATTATCAAATATTTTACTTATTAATTTTTTATTTCTCTACTTTTAATTTAAGATGAAATTTATAGGTTTATTGAATATTGTGTGTTAATTACAAACATGAGTTTTGTGTTATACTAAAATGAGTATGGTGTAAAATAAGTATGCATGGGTAAAAAAATTATAAAAAGAACTCAATTATATTTGTAATTCGAGAACGAACGACTATAAATTATTTTTATATGAATTATTATATTTTTCGTTATGTGTGAACAAATGAACATTTGAACACATGAGGAAACTCAAACGAGCTTTATTGATTTTATACTTATTTTAAAATGTCATACTAATTCATATTTCAAAAGTATCATATTAGATTCACATAAGAGTTAAATTATTTACATGGAAGTAGAGATCATGATACTCAATTGCATGTTTCTGATACTCAATAAAGAAGGTTTGATATTCAATGAAAATATCTTGATGCTCAACCAACGAAGCTTATGATTTTCATATCATTGCTCATTTGGTAAGTAATGTATGCTTATTTTGTACTGGTATGATGTTATGCTCAATTTAAAATGTTACATCAATACATATATTCAAAATAATTAGACTCCTAATACTCAACATAATAGGCTTGATGCTCATTAAAATTGCATCAATGCTCATTCACCAGAAACCGTGACATACGACTTTAATGTAATATGACACTTTTTAAATATGCATTCATATGACATTTTACATATGAGCATAAAACCAGTACCAAATGAGCATATGTAACTTACACAATGTGCATTGATATGAACACTGTAAAGTTTGTTAGTTGAAAATCATGACATTTTCATTGAGTATTAAACATCCTCTATTGAGATGAAATTCATGGTTTCTATTAAATGAGCATTAATGAACTTTTAATGAGCATCGGACCAATTTTGTTGAGTATTAGGAGTCTGATATTGAGCATCGAGATCTCTGCTTCATATCTTATATCGACTTTCTTTTTCTTATTTTTCCTTTATAAAAATTATTAAATTATATCTATAATCAACTACTATAAAACTTCAATATGTGAATATAATGTAATATAGTACATTTGAAATATGAATTCAGATGACATTTTAAAAATGAGCATAGATGAGTATGTATTGAGCACGTGTAACTTAGAAAATGAGCATTGCTAAGAAAATCGTAACTTTTTTTAATTGAGCATCAAGACATTTTCATTGAGCATCAAATATTTTCAATTTTTTTTGCAATTCAAAATACCAACTTTATTAATGAATCAAGGTATCATTCGCTACATGACTGGAGATACAATTCGGAATAGAATGAAATAATAATTTACCACCCGCACGGGAAACGGCTGCCCTTGCAAGAGCATGGGCTGCATCAAATATCTTCTATTGAATATTAGAAACATGCAACTTTTGTAGTATGCATTGATATAATTAACATTTTAAAATGAGCATACATCCAGTACCAAATGAGCATACAGAACGTACAAAATGAGCAATAATATAAAAATCATAAGCTTTGTTAGTTGAGCATCAAGAGTCAAGACATTTTCATTGAACATCAAACCTCTTCTATTGAGTATCAGAAGCATGCAATTCAGTATCATGATCTATGTCCCCATCTGAACTTTTAATGAGCATCAAACCTCTTATTTTGAAATGAACATCACGATTTTTGTCAAATGAGCACTCATGAACTTTTACTGAGCATTACACTTATTCTGTTGAGTATTAAAAGTATAATGAATATGAGTATGAGATGATCATACGTAACTTACAAAATGAGTATTAATGAATTTGCTAGTTGCTTTGTTAGTTGAGTATCATGACATTTTCATTGGACACCGAACATCCTCTGTTGAGATCGATGAAAATCATGATTTCTATTAAATGAGTATTAATGAATTTTTAATGAGCATCAGACATAGACAAAATGTGCATATGTAACTTACAAGATGAGCATTGATATGAAAATTGTAAGTTTTGTTCGTTGAGCATCAAGACATTTTCAATGAGCATCAAATCTCCGTTATTGAGTATTATATTATGCGATTGAGTATCATGATTTGTCGTCTCGTGTTTATAATCAACTCTTATAAAAATCTAATGCAATATGATACTTTTGAAATGTCCATTGCTAAAACATTTTAAAAATGAGCACAACATAAATACTAAATGGACATACATAATTTACAAAATGAGTATTCAAAATTCAAAAGTTCATTTGGTATGTTCATTTTTTAGGCGTTTTACTCATTTTTTTGGCGGTTTACTCATTTATGTTTAAGATAAAACTCATTTCTAATGTTTTCGGCATAATATATGAAAAAGAGAAAGAAGTAAACAACAAATAAAGGAAATGAATTAAAAAGAAAGAAAGACAAACCAAACGAAAGTGAAATCAACAACTAAAAATGTTAAGATCCGGGGTTCCATCCTAAAAGGTCAACCTGATAGGAGGAGTAGCCCAAAGCCTTATATAGTGTGTAATTGTTTTATAGCTTTCCGGTGTGGGACAAATGCTTCAACACGCCCCCTCAGCCCGAACCGGGCTGGACAATATTGGGGTGTATAAACGGGCCAAACAAACCCTTAATAAGCTACCCTTAATCATGGGTGCTAAACAAGCCGTCAAACCACAACCGGAATTGGCTCTGATACCATGTTAAATTAAGACCCGGGGTTCCATCCTAAATGGTCAACCTGATAGAAGGAGTAGCCCAAAGTCTTATATAGTGTGTAATTGTTTTATAGCTTTCCGGTGTGGGACAAATGCTTCAATGCTTCAACAAAAAAAGTAAAGAAAATAAAAAATAAAAAAGACAAAAGTAAACGTCACAATCAAAATAGATGACGAACTAAAAGAGGAAGGCGGCTGAAGAAAAAAGAAAGAAAATTAAAGAGGAAGGCGGCTGAAGAAAAGAAAGAGAAGAGGAAGGCGGTGGAAGAAAATAAAGAGAAGAGGAAGGCGACGGAAGAAAAGAAAAGCAAGAGAAGAGGAAAGAAAAGAGGACGGCTGCGGAAGATGAAATACGACGGAAAGAACATGCTGACTCAGAGGCTTGAAATTGATATATTTACAAAAATACCGGGTGTACCTGTACACCCGGGTGTAGGATATAAATTGCCGGATAAGGATGCACTGCGGGCACTGTTTCATGGCTATCAATACTGGCAGAAGATGGTGAGGTCGGTGGGTTGCCTGGAGGAGATGGATGAGTTATGGAAACGGGGCTGGTGGCGAGTGGGCTGGTGTTTGCTGGAGTGAATGGGCTGGATTCAGGCTTGGGGAGGGAAGGTGGAGTGCTGGCCGAAGCACTGTCCTGGGCCGAGGGGATCAGGCTTGGTGGTGTTCTGGGACTTGGTGGGGCAGTAGGATAAATTGAGGGAGCTAGGCTGTTGGTCGGGTGCAGGGCCGGCCCTGGGCAGGTGTAGCCAGACCAATCGCACAGGGCCCAATTTTTTGGAAGGCCCAAAAATAATTTCTTTTACTATTATAAAGTGATTTTGGGAAAAGTGATTAATAGTAAAAGTTGGTAGTGTTTGAGGAAAAAGTGATTCTGAAAAAGTAAAAGTTGGTAGTGTTTGGTAAAAGAAGTACTTTTTGTGTAATAGAAAAAGTGAAAAGCAGTTTAAAGCACCCTTCCACCTGCTTTCAGCTTTTAGCTTTTAAGTGATTAATTTAAGCTGAAGCAGTCATTTAGAAACACTCTTTTTAACTTTTTTTAAGCCAAAAGCCGAAAAGCACTTTTTTAAATGAAATGCAAACACTCCCTTAGTAGAACTATCTGCCAGCCCAAGTTCGTAGCTTTGAAGGAAATTCGGAGCAAAAGAAGCCGCCAGAAGGCAGGTATAGTTATTTGTTTCTGATTTCGTTAGTTTCAAATTAGTGAATTATAGTGCATGAGCTGCTTGCCTTGTTATTTGTTTATTTATTGTCTACTGAAATTAAGTAATTGAATAGATAAATGATAATAAGTGTCTCTAACCATTACGATTTAAGAAGTTTGTATAAGTATGTTATTAGGTAACTACCTTCTTTACTTCTTTAGACTTTAG
This sequence comes from Cuscuta epithymum, assembly GCA_945859915.1. Taxonomy (NCBI): domain Eukaryota; kingdom Viridiplantae; phylum Streptophyta; class Magnoliopsida; order Solanales; family Convolvulaceae; genus Cuscuta; species Cuscuta epithymum. Next base: position 1,763,675 of record CAMAPF010000180.1, on the reverse strand, counting down.
GTTTATAAATTATAATTATATTTTTTAAATACGGTGAGATCAAAGAAGGACCTTTGGGATTGGATTAGAATACAGGGGAACCAAAAGGGTTATGTTTGTTAGTTTACAAGACTGTATTTCTTCAGCAATGTTGCAGCAGAGTTGGACTCCAAGAAGTGTACGATTTGTTTTCTACTATCTTTAGGTTTATAAATTATACTAGTAATTATATTATTAAAGTCTTACGAGTTCACCCAAAATTTAAACTGAATTTTAACTTAGAATTTTGACCAGTGACCACTATATAAATAAATACTCCGTATAAGTGTCCTCCACGGCTCCACGACTCTATATATTATTGTTCCCTCCAAAACATTGATTCTTTTTTTTTTTGCCTAAAAAATGTGATAGGTTCACTGTTAATCAACTAATTTGCGATTTTTGTAATTTTTCTCTCTTCTAAACAAATATCAATTATACAGTTTTTATTTTATTATTTCACGTGTCTATCAAACTTGGCAAAGTTTTGAGGGACGGATAAAAAATACTAACCTCTTCTTGAAATAATGAAAATCACATAACACAATTTTTGAAACAATAACTAAATAACATAATTTGAGTGTATGTTAAAATTAACTTTGGATAAGAACATAATATACGAATCAGGGTATGAATAATACCAAAACTTAATTGACAGACAAAAATAAGATCTTTTAAAAAAGACACCCAAAAATATTGAGTGAGTCGTTACACCCTTATTAACTCAGTTAACCTATTATAATGACCAGCACTACAGTGATCAATACCTCAATCACCACCAGAACTGTGACCTTTGCCGATCACAGTGATCAAAATTTTGAGAGTGTTTGCGATTGCTTCAACTTTAAAAAAGTGATTTTGGGAAAAGTGATTAATAATAAAAGTTGGTAGTGTTTGAGAAAAAAGTGATTCTGAAAAAGTAAAAGTTGATAGTGTTTGGTAAAATAAGTACTTTTTGTGTAATAGAAAAAGTGAGAAGCAGTTTAAAACACTCTTCTACCTGCTTCCAGCTTTTAGCTTTTAAGTGATTAATTTAAGCAGAAGCTATCATTTGAAAACACTCTTTTCAACTTTTTTTAAGCCAAAAGCTGAAAAGCGCTTTTTTTATCAATCCCAAACACTCCTTTAGTCACCACCCACACAGTGACCTTTGCCGGTCATAGTGACCAATACCTCATTGACCACTTGGCTGGTGACCTTTGACGGTCGTAACCTCCGTCAGTCATACTGAACAAAATCTCAGTGGCCACCTGCTTAGAGTGATTACTGGTTGGTTCAGTGACGCACTAGTCAATGTCAACCAAATTTGCCTAAGGACAACACTAACCACTGCTCGGTAGCTGCAAGTCCGTCGGCACCACCCCAAACACCGCCTATTGTCCGCCCCTCCCCAACCCCTAACTCCAACTCTTGTTCCCCAGCCTTGCCACATGTCCTACTCCCAGCCCCCCTCCCTAGCTCCATCATGCATCCACCCTCCCTAGCCCCATCTCCGACCAGCCCAACTCTGCCCTGGCCCTACACACTCAATCCCAAAATCTTAGTTGATGTGCCATATCCCCAAAAGTATAGTTTTGAGATTTGAACCCTATTTTCCTCCACTGCCCATCTGGAACCCTGTTCGTAATCGTCGTCGATCTAAAACCATCCTAGTCGTGACACGTATTGGATTGCGAACGTAAAGACAAGAGGGACAACAAAATACGCGAACAATGACGGCTGATCGAACTACCAACTCTAGCAAGGGAAACTTCCTACCAATGAGCCGCATGCCACCATTCATCAGCCACTCGTCCCGGACCCACCATTGGCAAGCACTGATCAGCCTGGACCGCATGTATCTAGCATCGACAGCAATTATGGCATCTCTCCGCCAGCTGGTACTGACAGTACCATAGACATCCCGCATGCAACAACTCCATGTGTTTCTTTGGAAGATAGGCAGTTTACTCCTATCTCCATACAACATCCACCAAGTTTGGTAGAGTCTCAATCAACACCAACCGAGCCCCACCGACGTGATAGAGTTCAAAATGCCCTAAACACCTTGCTGTTTATGAAACAAATTTGCCACCCTCTCTCGCTCGATCACGGACCACCACCAATCACGCTGCCACGAAGGTATACCCCATATCACATTTCATTAATTACAAAAACTTCTCTAACACTCATAGAGTTTACCTTGCGGCCATCACTTCTCGTGATGAACCTACATATTTTTCACAAGCAGTACGAGATCCTATGTGGCGAGAGGCAATGCAAAAGGAGATTGATGCATTAGAACAAAATGACACATGGACGATTGTCCCATTACCGTTGGGAAAGAAGCCCGTTGATTCAAAATGAGTTTATAAAATTAAATATAAACCTAATGGTGATGTGGAGCGGTACAAAGCTAGACTAGTAGCTAAGGGTTTTACTCAAGTTGAAGGTGTTGACTTTCACGAGACTTTTGCTCCTATGGCCAAACTTGTTACAGTGCGGTGTGTATTAGTGGTTGCCGCTAAGAAAAATTGGTTCGTACATCAAATAGATGTAAACAATGCTTTTCTTCATGGAGATCTTTCTAAAGATGTCTACATGCGTTTGCCGGTGGGGTTTAGCAAGGAAGGAGACACTCGTGTTTGCAAACTACAAAAATCCTTGTATATATGGTCTTCCGATAGACATCCCGTAATTGGTATAAAAAATTCACTCAAGCCCTTGTTGGAGTTGGATTTCATCAATCCAAGACAAATCATTCCCTCTTTATTTTTCAAAAGGGTCCCATGACTACTTTTTCCCTCATTTATGTGGATGATGTTATTTTGGCCGGAAACCATCTCCCTCATATTGACACAATAAAAAATTATTTGGATAAAAAATTCAGCATCAAAGATTTGGGGCAGCTAAAATACTTTCTTGGCATTGAAGTTGCCCGTTCTCCTGAGGGATTAGTTTTAAGCCACACAAATACACTTTAGACATCTTAGAAGAAAGTGGCATTCTTGCTAGTCGCTCTAGCTCTTTTCCAATGGAACAAAACTTAAAACTACAACCGGATGATGGTACTCCACTTGTTGATGCCCCATCTTATCGACGATTAATTGGGCGACTATTGTATCTAACTGTGACCTGCCCGGACATCGTATGCTCTGTCAGCCAGCTTAGTATTTCTTAGCGCTCCACGCTAGACTCATCTTGATGCAGCTATTCGTGTTTGGCGTTACTTAAAAAGCACTCCTAGTCAGGGCATTTTCTTATCATCCAATGACGACATCACTCTCACTGGCTATTGTGATGCCGATTGGGCAGGTTGCTCGTTTACTCGCCGCTCTAGTACTGGTTATTTCATCACCATTGGCTCCTCTCACATCTCATGGCGCACAAAAAACAGTCAGTCGTTTCTCGCTCCTCCGCCGAAGCAGAATACCGAGCGATGGTTGTTACAGTTAGCGAAATTTTATGGTTGCGATGGTTACTACGAGATCTTACATTTTACCAAACGGGTCCCACGTTACTATACTGTGATAATCAAGCAGCTCGACACATTGCACTAAATCCCGCTTTCCATGAACGCACCAAACATATTGAAATGGATTGTTATTTCATCCGCGAACGGGTCGGTAGTAATGAAATCCAACCCCAATACATTTCAACTGTCCATCAAGTTGCCGACATATTCACCAAAGCACTCAGTACAGGCCATTTCGAGTTTCTTCGCAGCAAGTTGGGTGTTCGTGATCCACACACTCCATCTTGAGGGGGAGTATTGAGATTCATAATATCATTTTTATTATATTGTTTCCTTTTAGACACATGTAAGTGTCTTATCACCTAATGCATCCACATGCAATGTTCATACAATGGCACATGCAAATGTAGTACTCCATTTAGGGTCTGTGTGCAATCCATTAAAAAAAGTGCTTTTAACTTTTTTTGAAAGAAAAAATCACTTATTTTACCAAACACTACCAACTTTTACTTTCTCGGCTTCCGTGAAGAATCTACTTTTTACTTTTTCTATTACACAAAAGGCACTTATTTTACCAAACACTACCAACTTTTACTACTAATCATTTTTCCCCAAAAGTGCTTTTATTTAAGCACAAGTGGTTGCAAACAAAGCCTTATTATGTAGGAGTGCATACACAAGCACTTGTATTGCAATTATTTCCTCTCCCTTAATTAGCAAGATAGACTTCCCAAGTAATATATATACTAGTATGCCGTATGACCAGTTTAATACAAGAAAAACGAGGCTTCTATTTTGAAGCATTCTCTCCTAAATAATTCTAGCATATTTTATTTCAGTCAATTATATATTTATCCATTTATATTTTTATCAGAGGGTCATATCTAAAGAATGATGAGTGTGAAAGAGCTAGGAAAGGGCGACAATGATGCAACAAAGGACACAAACCCGTGATGATTGATAGGCGGTGAACAGACTTGTGCTTGCGAACAATTGTTGCTACTTGCTACTTTGATGAGGTCAGGAAACGTCTTGGGGCGTAGGTTGGGAGGGCGGTGCTACCATCAACGAAGTTAGGTGAAGAATGAGAGGTAGACAAACGCACTAGGCTTTTCCGAAAATCCTAGCGCATGGGAGAAGGCCTAGTGTAAATTTAGTGTGTTATTTTGTTATTTATTTGAGGGTGTTTATGTCTAATCACTTTTAAGGGAGTGTATTTGTTTTGGACATTTTAAAACATTTTGAAATTTGTGCTCATATGAGATTTTAGTAGATTTTTCTGTACATGTCCGAAGTTCCCTGGAACTGGTTGGGCATATCTGCAGGGGTAGCTCAACTAGTAAAGCAGTGATAAAGTTGGAGGATGACCAAGGATCGAAACTCGCACCGGTCGTCTGGAGGTCACAACTCCTATGTGCTGAGTGCAGCCTCAGGTGTGCACGGATATAAGATCTATCACTGTTAGGATTGGTTAAGTCATCGTGATTTACATTCTCCGACATGCTTTGTCGGGTCGGGGCGTGGGGACCCATGGGATTGGGGATTCAACCTTTTGGAGAATGGAATAGGTTGGACATTTTGCTTATGACATTTTAAGACATGGTTAAAGTTCAGTGGCGTCCAAACCCCAAAATTGTTGAATTGAACTCCTATAGTTCTCAACTCTAGCTCAAAAGTCGATTGACACTAAAGATGAGTTGCAGACCATCTACGTAGCTGTGATTTTCGTGTCCAAGGTGAGCTTGTTTCCAATTGAAGATGCACTCCTCCGGTCGCTGCCAATCAAGCTTCATGTGCATGACATCCTCTAGCTAGAGATCGCTATGCCACAACGGAGTTCCGTTTGCGCTAGATCTGCTTGCATCCAACTTGCACACCAAATCAAATATTTACTCTGAAATGACAACAGGTGTGACGGCTTCGCTGACCTTGGGGAAGCAGAAACCGTGAAAGGGAGAGAGAACTGAAAAGTGCTCAGTACATATTGAGAAAAAAATTTGGCAGCATTACAATAAGCATGAGAGAGTATAACAAGAAATTGTGATCCATTTCCATAAGTTGGAAGGTGATATATATAATATAAAATGAAATACTTGAGCAATAAGTAAAAATAATTAATCAAGTAACACAGTGACACATGTAAATTCTAATTGGTGAGAAAATAATCACTGTAGGCTATTTGGTACTCTGTGTAACAAATTTTTCTTCTTATACTGAAATGCGTAGGGAAGCCACACATGTACAATCGGGAATCTTCAATGCAAAGCTGCCTAGGTGACGTAATCATAGTTGCATGCGGAACTTGAGTGTTGAATTGCTTAAGTCCACAATCTTCATCTGAGGTCCCGAGCTCTGCAAAAGAGGTCAAGCTCGAGTGTAGTGTGTTGATTTGAGAGGGGGGATCTCAGTTCGTGCTATGTGAAGCAGTATTGCTCTCGTTAATCCTTTGACTCTGCAGGGTGATAGTTGACCTCAATCTCAGTTATAACGCTGGATTTGACGCCAACCTCGTCAAGAGTTGACCTAAGCCTCAGATGCAAGTTTGAGCATATCTCGATCATCCGATAACTAATTTCAGGCCTGACCTCATTCCAGGTCGACCTCAGTCTCGGTGGGAATTGACTTAGTCGGTTTCTAGAGATAATCTTTTACCCGCAAATGTTGATACCCCTGAGGTATATGGAGTATACTCCATCATGAGCCCCTCACTCTCTGAAGCGAAAGTCACGCTTGAGGTGATAGAGAGTAGTTTGTCATCTTTTGGGCTTGCGCCCCCGAATGGGCACTTCTTTCCATGGTCACCACTCACCACAAATGGGTGTCTCATTCATAACTCCGGCGAGGAATAAACCATGTGGAAAATAATCGTAACAGGTGGAAAAGGGTACATCTTCCTTGGTGTAACTTCCAGAGAAGAAGGTGACACCTTGCTGCCTAAAGACGTGATATATAAGCTAGGTACTTCCCAATATTATGATGATTCTGATTTTCCTGTTCCTGTAGGTTAATTACTACTTCCACGACCATAGTCGAGGGTTGATTGAAAAAGTTTGAAGAAATAAATGGTGATCATGGTTTTGAGTTATACCTGGTTGATGTAATAAACGAGGTCACTTGCTGCTATTTGAGATGAGACTGAATTCTTCATAATTTTTTCTTGTAGCTTTGCCTGAGTCCCCTACTTACTAGTCCCTACTCTTGTGGACTTATAAATTTTTCTAAGTGTAAAAGATTGTAGTGTGAGCTTTGAGGGAGACAACGTGGTGCCCATGAAAGGCTTGGTGGACTTGAGGTTTTTAGAGTTTGCATTAAGTAATGTTGTTGTGTGCAGTAACACTGATGTGTATAATTGTAATGTAAAATATTCATTTTGTATTTTTGAATTTATTCAGCTATTTTTTAATTAAGGCAAGAGTGAAAGGACATTTCGGCGCCATCATTACGCTTTTAGCATTTGTTTTTGGTTTTTTGTCCCGTTTTGGGTGGTTAATTCCCAGCCAGACACGTGTCGCCTTCCCGTCGGTTTGCTAGTGAAGTATAAAAGGTGGAAAGTGTAAAGGTTTACATTTTACGCTTTCATTCTTCATCTTTGTGCTATCGAGTACTTCTGTGCTAGAGCTTTTCGTTGTTCTGAGCTTTCAGATTTTCCGGCCAAGTTCGTTTTACATTTTCGGAGCTTACCTCACCCTCATGCTCACCAAATTTTTATGTTTTGTACTTTGTATTGCCGGAAAACCCAAAATCTAGGGATTCCGGTGCTTACTTTTGTTTGGACTGTTTGGCTCGTTCTAATGTCACATTGGTGTGATGATCTGTACGTTCAGGCTCGGAATCTGGCCAAGGGGTGGATTCCGCCTTATTTTGAGTTTTGTTCTCGGTTTAGGCCGCAATAGCCCGTTTTAAGGTTTTTGCCTCTCTGCTTTATAGGTGACTATAACAATGGTTTATGGTTCTAGTTCTATTGATATTAGAGAGCGGAGAAACTGTGACCTTCCCTAGGTCACAACGTCGATGAGGCGGAGAGACACATTGGTGATCAAGACGATGTCGCCTCTGTTGGGGAGGTTTGTCCTTTGCAAGTGATTCGTGGTGCTTGCAAAGTACCACGAGTTTTCCCGTGTTTGGGTTTCGACGGTCCAGTAGTTTTCTTCCTTGTCATGTTTTTCTTAGGGTCAACTGAATTCCTTCATGTATGTCCATTGCTTCTAGTCATATACTTTTTGTATACTTCTTTTGGTGGACGTTAACCTTACTACATCTAATTCGTCTTCACCTATCTCGCCCTTTATTTCTCGGTTGTCTCACGTTTTTGCAGTGAAGGATTTGGGACCCTTTAATTTTGGGAATTCATGCTCTTCACACACCTCATGGCATTTTCCTATCTCAACAAAAATAAACCGCTGGCCAGTTGCATCGTTTCCATCCACATACGGTCAAACCTATGCTGTTCATTTAGTGTTTCAGTTTATGCACGCCCCTCATACCACTCACTTGCTAGTTGTTAAGCACATTTACATATATTTACACAGGACTATTACTCATGGCTTATCACTCTGGTCTAGTTGTGATATATTCCTTATTCTTACATATTTAGATGCTGACTAGGCTAGGTGTCCTAATAGTTGCAGATCTATTACATGCTATGCTATTTTTCGGGGAGGTAATCCTATTTCATGGCGTTAAAAAAAGAAATTCACGGTCTCAAAATTTTCCACTGAAGCAGTGTATTGTTTAGTTGCTTACACATTTAGGGATGCCTTATTTACCATATCACTGCTTGCGAATATGAGTTTTTATATTCCTTGACCGGTTCAACTATATTGTTATAATGTTTCCGCCTCATACCTTGCAATTAATCCCATCCAGCATGACCACAACAACATCAATTATCACTTTGTTTAAGAAAGAGTAGCACATGATGATCTTGTTGTAAAATCTATTCCACAAATTCAAGTCGCTGATACTTTTACTATAACATTGTTTAGTCAGCGAATTGAATTTTTACACTCCAATTTGCACATTGTATCATTTACACAAATTGATGGGGTGTAATAGAATGTTATATAGAATATTATTGTATCTTCCGGAACTTATTATTCTTATATAAGTATCAAGTATCAACATAAGGCTACCTCATAGGTAGACCATTATTTCCCAATTAGTATTTTCTCATAAAATTTACCCCATAAGACCAAAGTTTCCAAGTGTGTTATTGTGTCGTTACTTTGTAGTAATTTGATCAACAACATCACTTTGGTAGAACATTGGCAGGCCAAAATCATAACACCGTTACACCAAAAGCAGAACATCGCCAGTAACAACTGAATAACCCAACAACACTATCGTGTAACAACTTTTGACATTGTATTGATAGATGAGAGCAACATTTAATACAAAAATCTCTACAATTATATAAGCATGAATATTGTTAGGGGTATAACTGTCCTAGAAAAAATGTTCGTGTCACCTTTCTGCTTTGCTCGATTGTACAAGATGCATATTTGGTTATTAACCGATTAACCGAAGCTACTGTAATACAGGATAAAGTTCACGGTGCAAAATTTTTGTCGTTAAGCCCATGATATTTCTTCCTCATCTCTTATATCTCAACGGTTATAGGTTAATTATTAAGGAGTAATTAATCCTTCTTTTCCTCTCTTGTTGGGCAACCCTCCCTCTTCTGGGTTTCCGTTCAACAATGGCCGGCAAGCAGTGAAGCAGTCATGGTTCTCTGTTCTCAAAATGGGTAAATATCGTGCACCTTCTATTGAGCATATTTTGGAATTCTTGGCATCGTTTGTAAGTTCTTTCTTCTCTTCTAGTGAATTATATACTCCGTATTTCCTTAGCATTTAAATTCAGTTCATTCCTAAATTGGCATAGTTTTTCCCCTTGATAGTCTTGCTTTGTTTCTGAAATTGTTGGCTGGATTTTAATAGCCCCATGTTTATATTCCAATTGCTTCATCAGGCTGTATTGTTGGTTGCGATTTTTCTTCACATTCTTTTTGTTTATATTCTTTGTTTATTTGTTTGTATCCCTTTCTTTTGTTTTGCTTGCAATGTGTTTGCTGAAATGTCCATGTGAAGTGCTCTAGGTGGCTAGCTGACATTTACTTGCTGTTGGAGGCTGTTTTTAATTTCATTTCCCCCCTTCTTTTAGTTTGCTAACTATCTGCTTGCTAGCATGTAAAAGTCTTCAATTATCGAATGTTAAATTTAGAGTTTAAGCACGGGTGACAGATCCCATTTCAGCCTTGAGATGGCTACCACTATACTTGTTAGCAAGAAATGATGCAGATTAGTGATACCACTGCATATTGCTTACCTAATTAACCCGGTTTGCTGTATTTTAATGAAGTGAGTTTGGAATGAGGACTTAGCATGTATAAATATAATCTCTTTTGACTTTAAGGGTTTAATAATTTCTATATTCTTCAGGGGTTGTTGAAAGCTTGAAACTTGTTCATGGTACTAGCACTAGCATGGTTTGTATAACATCTTTAATCATTTTTAAAACAATTTTCAAAGATGACTTTGGTAATCTCTTCCATTTTCAGGTTGACCAGCTTGTTTATGAATAGTTGATGCGTCAAAGGTTCCCTAAACTGGGTCTGTACATTGTTTAAATGATGATTACCTGATTCCTCGATTCTTGCCATATAGGAGAGCTTTAGGTCCTTAATACATGATGACTATTACCAGTTTGAAAGAATATGATACTTCACTTCAAAACCAACTAACAAAGCATCGTAATAATGCAGTTTATTAGTAATAAATATTGATCACAATCAGGATTATGTTCAAAGTTCTCCACTGCATTGATATACTTCTACTTTCATTTGTGGCTTATTTTAAATATCTGCTTGAATGAGATTACCAGGTTAATGTTTGGCTGCTTTATCAGCAAGGTAAGGTTAAAGTTTAAAAGAAATAAGGACAATTTCATAAAAGACGTGTAAGAAATACAAATACTATTCTTACTTACAACACTTGTAAAACAGGTTAGTGCTTGTTTATTAATTACAAAATGGGTAAAATACTAGCCTGGGGATCTGATTAAAAGTATACCATTAAATATTCATGGTAAAAGGGAAACTCATAAAAAACATTGAACTAAGTACAAACATAACATAAAATCTTAACAGAAAAAAAATACTTCAGAATTTTAATGTACGTTCATTAGAGAAAAGAAGGCATGAAATTTTAGATTCCTTGAGCAAATTTAGTATTATGAGCTTTAAGGTTCCTAGGAAGCTCTGAAAGAGGAATACATCATATACTATAGGACTAACCTGCTATATACAAAAAGTAACAGTCAGCCAAAAGCTTTTGGCTGAGGATGCAGTCATAAACAAAAAAGCATAGATGTGAAGTAAAAGTAACTCAAAGAACAAGGAAGTGAGCAAAGTAGCAATAAAGAAAATGACACTTGGTCAGAAATCACTTAATCACCTAACCAAAACAGTTAAAATATCTATAACAAAAATTAATGAAGCAAGCAATTAGATATATATAACACAAAATATTCAAGAAATAGAAAAGGTGGGGTACATCAAAGTGCATTTTCCACGCCGATTATATAATGTTTAGAATCATTTTAGGCTCAACTTTTGGTATTTTTAGCCAATCAAAATATAAGTATGTTTTCTTGTTTAAAATTTCTTGCTAATTATTTTAAAGATTAAAGAAGAAGCGATCTGCACAAAAAGGATGGAGAAAGCTTGCAACAAACCACCTTTCTGCTAATATATTCTTTTAACATTGTGTTGATTCTTCTATTTGTTTATTTTCCCTCGATTTAAATTGCTTTGTGTTTTGGCATTCCTTCTTTTGTTTTTGTTCACATCCTCCCACATATTTTTTTTTATCTCTTAGTATCCATTTATTTTATTTTAATTGCTATGTGTTTGGTGAATTGTTCATATGAAATTTTGTCATTAACTGATTATCATTACTTATAGTTGAAGACATTTTTTGTTTCATTTTTCGTCTCCTTAGCTTGTGATTTGCTTACTATTTCCTTGCTTCTCATTTTTCCTCTTAGCTTTATATTTATATACATGATTTAGTATAATTTCACAACACACAACATGTTGACTCCTCTTTATAAATTATGAAGGAAAAAAAGGCATCGTTTCAATATGCAAACAGGTGTTTGGAGAAAAAAGATTATATTATATAGCTAAGGTCTCAAACAAGTACTTATCAAACCAAGTCATACCCCTCCTACACCATAGCATCCTTGCATAATGCATTTTACTATATTGTTGCAACCAACGTTGATTCATCAATGCCACCTTCATCAAAGATGAAGCTCCCACACTCGGGAGTAGAGGACTCACCTACCCATTTGAAGCGCAAGAAATAACCTTGATTACTTGTCACTTTTTTCACTACTATTATTACAACTCTTTTTCTAGAACTTTTGCTTTAATTTTCTCCATGCACTATGACCTAATAAATACGATAGTATTTGACTATTTCTTCAAGCAAAAGATTTTTGTGTTTGTCATGTTATGGTTATTATAGTCATCTTGCCTGCTTTATTTCTCCACATATAATCTAACAAACTATGTATTCAATTTTTTTTAGAGTGAAGAGTACATGCTATGAAATAAGAAAGTACAAGAGAAATAAAGCAAAACGAATTTGATACTACATTAGAATTGAAATTCTTTTGAGGAATTCCAATTTCCGTAGAGATTTTTCTGTTGAATCTGTTATGGAACTTGATGGCCTTCTGAAGATAAGGCGGGTAGATAGTTCGATCTGGATGAGTCCGTTTATATATAGTACTTTAGTGCAGCTGCGAGTTTATGTGGCGAGTCAAACCTCGCGTCAATCGGGTAGATGAAGTAGTCTGTCTCATCCTGAGGTTTTTTGGAGCGACTTCTGGTGATCATAGGATGAGAAGTATACCCCACTTCGTAGTATTGTTGTTCATCCTCTTTGATTTCATTTGATATGTATTTTGAGTTTGTGTGTCTGCTTTTTTGATTTGATACTTGAGTAAATCCGTCCAGGAGTTCTTCTTCAACTTGCTGATTGTCGGAGTGACAGGCTATCGATTGATGAACACCGTCAGTTACCACCACATCGCGATCATTATCCACGGGACGTATGGCACCATTAGGAGCTTCTATGTGGTCTGAGACTACTGGAAAACTGGGCTTCAAGGCTTCACATGTAATCCGAGTCATTTTAGGACTAGCATCAGGAATGTTCTCATAGTAAAAAGCAGCAGGGGCATCAACAGAGGGGGGAAGCAGTTCTGGGGAACAGGTATCCGGGGCATTGACAGTAGCACAAGTACTATCTGATAAGTCACAAGTCACAACATGGGCATCACAAACTGTTGAATCATCAATAAAGGTGGTTAAAACAGAATGTTGATCATTGAATTGCTCTTTATTAACCAAAATATCATCAAGAGCCTCAAATGCATTTAGGGAGACAGTAGGGGCAACAACAAGATTAGGGACAGTAGGGGCAGCAACAACAATATCAGTATTAGGAAAAGCTGCAGCAGAAACTGTTGCATCGAAATCAGTATTTTTAATCCGGGGAGCCAATAATTTATCACATGTAGCAGGATCAGTAAAATCAACAGGGGGAGTCTGTTTCACACAAGGGGCACCAATATCATTTGGGACTTCATCAGTAGAGTGGGCACTGACCGGAACCACCACGGGGACAGTCAATTTGGGGCAGTTCAGAATTGAGTGCCCAAACCTATAACAAGATTGGCAATAAACTGGTAAATTTTCATACACGATGGGCTGAAAAAAGCCTTGTGAGCCATTTTCAATCCAAATCTTTTGTGGAAGAACCTGTGAAATATCAATTTCGATACAAATTCTAGCAACAGAGGGCCGTGAGAAATTTGCAGTAGGGGTATCTATTCGGATAGGTTTCCCTAGCAGATTAGCAATAGAGTAAATGGACCGTACATCATGAAGGTGTATGGGGAGCCCTTCAAGTGATACCCAGACTGGAGCTAAGGGTAAGTCGCGGTCAACACAGAAGGGCGGTGACCATCTAGTGCCGACCATTTTGAACCCGAAAAAATCCCAAGTATTTTTTCCCAAAGTCTGTGAAAATCCAAATCCGATTTGAAATTAATCAAAATCATGTTCGATTTAAGGAGTCCGACACAGTAGGTTTCAGAGAACCCTATGGCCTCAAAGGCATTACGGATCAAAATTTCAAATATTATATTTATATATTGACTCAACCTAAATTGAGGAATTAATACCTCTACATACAATAGTCTTGGGCATTATCACGCACGCGCAACGCGCGTTACAAAACTAGTTATCTTTTATAAAATAGGTTAAGATCCTTTATTTATATATTTAGATTAATAAGATTTTATTACCTAAGACAATAAAATCTAGGTGATACTTTTTATTTACTTAATTTATCTTGTTTTAATGATAATTTAGACATGATTAATTGAACTATTTTTTGTTGAAGTTGTAAATGAGATAAACCATTTGTTGAATCAATCAAGAAACCAATATTAATTTCTTGTACTAAAATGATAATATTAGGAGATATTTTCATCCTAATATATAATATTAAATGAGAAAAGATCTTACATAAAACAACATAGAAGTATAATAGAAATTTCATATTAATAAGGTAAGGAGTAAATTTTAAATAACTAAAATTGTTTTTTCAAAGAGACAAAAAAATGAAAGTAAAATTTCAATTCTACATTTCTGTTCCGGTCAAAACCAGATAATATGATTTGGCCTTAGACTGGAAATATTGTGGTTCAATCATCGATCCAATTATCAAGTAACTTGCCAACATTTCGAGTTGAGTTTTTATATACATTGATCTCTTAAGTACCTTTTGCATTTTAGTTGAGTTTGACTTGGTTTGATTTGAACGGGCTTCGATTCGTAAGTTTATATTAAAAAAATGTATATAATTTTGGACTTACAATTTGCTAAATAAAATTTTGTATAAATTTGTATACAAATTTATATAAATCTGCTAAATACAAATGTATACAAATTTATATAAATTTGGTAAAAATATAAAATTTCATATATTTAAAAATGTATACAAATTTATAAAAATTTGCTAAATACGGAGTTTCAAATTTTATAAACTAATTTTTTTTATAAATTTAAATATAAAAATGTACATAAGTTTATTTAAATTTGCTAAACACAATTTTGTCTATACAAATTTTAGTTGACTTTGACTTGGTTTGATTTGAATGGAGTTCGAGTAGTAAGTTTATATAAAAAAGGAAAAACTGTCAAATAGGTCCTCGAACTTTCATAAAAAAGTCAATTAAGTCCTTCTATAGGAGACTTTGTCCGGTCGTCGCGATTTGGGGCGGTTCCCGGTGAAATTTTTTGATGAATTTTTTTTAGCATCTTATTCATCAAGTCTAGTTTACTCATACTAAATTTCAGCTAAAAATTTAATCGGGAGCGCATTCAAATCAATTCGAGAACTCAAAAATGCGCAGTTATCTTCAAGAATTAATTTGAATGTGTTACCGATTGAATTTTTAGCTGAAATTTGGTATGAGTAAACTAGACTTGGTTAATAAGATGCTCAAAAAAATTCATCAAAAAATTCCACCGTGAACTGCCCCAAATCGCGAAGGCCGGACAGAGCCTCCTATAGAAAGACTTAATTAACCTTTTTATGAAAGTTCGAGGACCTATTTGACAGTTTTCCCTATAAAAAATGTAAAAGTGGTCAGTTTTATAAATTGGACGAATCGTTGGGGCAGTGATGATATTTTAACTTTCAATGTTTCTCGCCCCTTTTAATAGTCCTACAAACGATTCAGGGATCTTTTCGCGTCAGGGCTTCGCCCCATCGTGCAACTTCTCCTCTGCTTCTCCCTCAAGGAGTCTCCGAGGGACTCCCATCTCCTCCCCCGACCTCCTCCTCCTCCGGCGGATTGACCTCCCCAACCGACCAGATTTGATCAGATTTATCGCGGCCTCTGTTTCCCCCCGTTTGATCCCCCCCTTCAATTTATCGTTGTGGATCCCAATTTGGTGATCCATTCTTTCACAATGTTATTCCTAGGCTTCTTGTAGTGATCTCTGCTGTCTCCCAGCCTTTTCTCTCCGATCCTACTATTTCTTGTTTGTTATTTAGCTTTTTACAGTTATCAGTCATGGCGATTAGGCTCACCGTCAATTACACGGGCGTTCTTGCCCAAAATCTTGCGTCTTCGGCTTCTTCCAAGGCCGGAAGCTGCCGATACTTGAATGGGTACCTCTCGGCCCGCCCCGGCTTCTTCAAAATCCCAGATTCGAAGACCTTCGATTTCCGACGGCCCAATCTCGGCAGTCCTTACTCATCGGCGTCCAGCTTGGCAGCGTACCCTGTGATCTCTGATGAGAACGTCGGTGGAAATTCGACGTCACCGCTGATCGTTGGTTTGGCTTCGTTGTTGAAATCCTCGCCGGCTTCATCTTCTCATGGGGATTCGTCTCTCAGGAAGGCGTCAGTCGTCCCCTTTGTGCAAGCGTCGAAGTGGTTTGCCGATGGTGGCGAGTCTAACACGGGCGCGGCTGCCAGTACTCAACAGGAGGGCGCAACACCTAAGCCAATTTCTGTATCGGCGGCTATTTTCTCCGATCGGTTGAAGCTCTCGAAGGAGGCTTCAACTTGGTTCTCGAAAATGTTCAGTTCCTGCTCAGAGGATGCAAAAGCGGCCTTCACAGCTTTGAGTGTCAGCATACTGTTTAAGTCTTCCATGGCGGAGCCTAAGTATATTCCTTCTACTTCTATGTACCCTACTCTTGATGTGGGCGACCGCATTATGGCTGAGAAGGTATATCTTTTACTTATCCTCTCTGTTAATGTGAGTTAGTTCTGAAATCAGTATTGAAATATCTTGAGCTTGATCACTTGCAACTATTGAACAAATGTTGAAAGCATAGATTCTGTTTGATTGTCCATCTTTTTTCACATATGATCGTTCTTGTTTTGCAGGTTTTATTAACATTTGCTTTGCTGTGGTCACTTGGTTTGTATGACCACATGTTGTCAATCTTTATATGCCATTTTGATGTGTACTATGACACTACTGGTTTGCTGTCCAGGATGAGCATATTGGTTCTGTTTACTGAAACCAAACCAATTGTACTAATCTGAACCTAAACAGAACCATATGCAATCCTTTTTTTGGTAATTTTATTTTCAAACCATATTTATGATACAAACCAAAGCAGAATAAAAATAATATAAACCCTATATTTTTAGATAATAACAAACCGAGACCAAGCTAATCTAAATATACATTGATTTTAATTCGGTATTCATACCCCCAACCTGTTCTAAACCAAACTAAAACTCTAAAAATATGAATATAACCCGAAATGCCCTCCTTGCTTGCTTTCTTATTTACCTTTAACCAAGACTATTTTCCTTGTGGTTGGTTTATGATTGATAGTGTATCTGAATAATGAAGATTATTGAATGGGTAGTAGCACTATTCAGGATGACATTGCAATTGCAATTACCTAAATAACCTTTTATAACATGGAACCTTTTATTCAGGTCTCATACATATTTAGGAAGCCTGAAGTATCAGATATTGTGATATTCAAAGCTCCTCCAATTCTTCAGGTGTTTGTTAAGACTGTCCTTGCAGCTTTTACCTTCTTCCAATAAGTTGACATTTTAAATGAACATTTTTGGCAGGAGTTCGGCTTTAGTTTGGGAGAAGTCTTCATAAAAAGGGTCGTAGCGATAGCTGGTGACTACGTTGAAGTAAGTTCCATCTCTGCTTATTCAGGCCTTTTCAGGGGTGTAGGTTGGACCAACAGGACCTGGTCCCATCCCAAGTCATGCAAAAACTTTTTCTGAGGGTAATTGTTTGTGGGTAAAAAATTATATGGATGAATTGTTTTTCTTCCTCTCCCCAAATAAATAAAAAAACAGGGTCCTGGCTATGCCACTTACTTGTTTTATTCTCTTAGCTCTTTATGTAAACATGTTTTTTTCCTGGTTTAAGGTTCATGATGGAAAATTGTATGTGAACGGCATTGCTGAAGATGAAGACTTCGTTTTGGAGCCCCTTGCTTATGAAATGGAGCTGATGGTAAATTGTCTTCCCGTATTACAGTACAGGTTCTAGGTATTGTTACCTTCTAAGAACTAACTTATTCTTTATGGGTTAATTGCTTAGCTTATTCCTGAAGGACATGTGTTCGTTATGGGGGACAACCGCAACAACAGCTTCGACTCTCATAACTGGTATTGTATTAGCTTAGTTACACACCATCATAGTGCTGCTATTTTTCTTGCATATTCCCTTCTGGAGCTCTAAAGAGGCCATTTGAGTTCAGGAAAATACTGCGGAAAGAAAATAGGGACATAATTCAGAAGGAAATATGATACGGGAAAATGTAAAAGATATTGTCATACCCAACAAATTTATTTTAGAGATTTTCTGTTTTCAATTTTATAAGGAGTATTATTTAATGAAATCTATTAATATAAAGACTAGAAATATAAATATATGTTCAGATGAGTATTTTTAATCATATTTCATGTTTCTTTGCATTTTCCAGTGTACGGGAAAATATAAATCACATTCCTTAGCAGTGTTTCCGGTTTTCCCCTTCCCCTAGCAATTTCTGTGATCTAAACATAACCAAAAGCTTCTTAGGCAGAGTTAAGCATGGAGTCAAGGGGCATCTTAAGATATATCACCTCCGTCCTTATTTACTATTTTAGTTGTAACATTGACTAATAGTAAAAGTTATTAAAAAATCATATTTTGAAATTTTACTTTCAGAAAAAAATGATACACTTTTCTATAATATAATTTTTCAAAGTACTACTAAATTAATATAGTCAAAGTACAGTATATGAAGAGCGTAGATGTCAAAGTATTGCAAATATTTAAGAACGTGAGTAGTGTAGTTGTCAAAGTATTGTAATTATTTAACAACGGAGTAATTAATAAGAACGGATTTTCTTGTACTCATCTATTGGCAAATTAAATAAAGCTTCTTATTTCCACTGTCACCAGGGGTCCACTTCCGATTGAAAACATTATTGGCAGATCAGTCTTTCGGTATTGGCCGCCCTCTAAAGTTTCAAACACACTGCATAGCTCTCAGAAGAAGATGAAAGATTTTGCCTTTTCCTGACCCTGTCCCCTTCCTTCTACATGGAACATATCTAACTGCTTGCTGCAATCTCTTCATTATATTTTTTCCATCACTTCCCAGATCAGCTGTAAATACTACTATAGCTGAATTTGGTGAAGATGCTTTCAAGAATGTTGATAAATTTTATATAAATCCCCCTCCCCCCACATTTGGTACCTCACTTCTGGTTTTGTAAATTCCTATCTCATTGTAATTTTCTTGCAATCCAGCCCCTGGTCATTTAAATTTAGTCAATTCACCCAAGGACGTTTACAAAAGTCGACGGGAAGGGATAATTGATGATTGTTTAAATGTGGTACTCCGTATATAGCAGTGGTTGGGTGGATTGCATGAAAACTGGCAATGAAGGGTCATTTTACAGAATCATGAACAAATGAGGGACCAAAATGACACTTTTCCGTTAATGTTTATGCTAGGACATATATGTATAGCATTGACTAGTGCTTGAATCTCTTGCAAATTGCCAGGAAAGTTGATTGAGAAAAGACTTTTGTGTGTATAAATATTTCTCCTTTTATTACGTAGGTCATATGGTCTCAGTAACGAGGGCCATCTAATTAATTCCAGAGGCTCTGATGATTTGAGGGCCCGTAGTATGAGTATGAAACAGTATCAGTAGTTAAGTACTGTATGACTGAATTTCGGTTTAGTACTTTAGTGTGTGACTGGGTGTATGTGAAGGGAGAATTAAACCAATTACTATTACTATATATAACCCCTCGTGCAGGGGCATGAGGGGCTTTGGATTGAAGACTCGACCTTTTTAAAACTGCATGTGAACCTCCACCCAGTTTCATAACCGGATGAAACTAGTCGGGTAAAAGACTGGATCGGTTTCCCTTGTCAGTTCTACTTCGGAGTCGGTATAGCTTTAATTGGTGTTTCCTTTGAATTTAGATCACATTGATTCATAAATTGTACGTAGTATGTATTTTTATTTTTGAAACTGGATTGATAACCTGGGCCAGCAATGGAACAAGTTTGGAAGCGGGTCATTTCAGGTCCGAGTTGTGGGCAAGGAATTGAAATATATATTATCACTCACTTTTTGAACTGGGTTGTTGTTGGTCAATTTTGGTTGTGTTGACTTCTAGTCTTTCTCTAACTCTTTCTCTAACCTCTCTAGTCTCTCTAAGTACCGGTGGGTGTAGCTCAACTGATAGTGAGGGAGTGCCACAAGGGATAAGTACCGGTAGGGGTGCAAACGAGCCGAGCCGAGCCCGATTTTCTACAGGCTCGAGCTCGAGCTCGAAATATATAGCATCGGCTCGAGCTCGGGCTCGGCTCGAACGAGCCTACAAAATCGCGGCTCGAACTCGACTCGCAGAAGGCTCGGTTCGACTCGGCTCGGCTCGAGGTTCGATAACCATTATGATGTTCCATAATGAGTCCGTCGTAAAAATTCACTGTCATCGACCCATTCTAAGTTTTTCTACTGAGTAGTAACGACCTAAGCCTAAAATATTATAAAATTTTACTAATCAGTATATATTATATACTCCCTCCGTCCCCTTTTAAATGTCCCTTTTTACCATATTGGGATGTCCCTATTTAATTGTCTCATACCTTATTTGATAAAGTTTGTGTGGTTCAAAATTATTTTTACTTTATTCTTACTTTATCAATTAATATCAATCACACAAACCCACTTTTCTTAAAACTCGTATCATACTCTTCCGAGACATTTAAAAGGGGACGGAGGGAGTATATCATATATATTACTCCGTACATTATAACAGTATACATTATATATTAATTTATATTGCATAGTAATATATTATATATGATTATAATATATATATATATAGAGAAAACTTCATGTCAGGCCGGCCTGACGGGCTGCCCCGTCCGGCCGAGCCCGTTTGGGCACCTTCCTGGTGGAATTTTTTGATGAAATTTTTTGAGCATGTTCCTCGTCAAGTCTAGTTTGTCCATACCAAATTTCAGCTCAAAATTCGATCGGGAAGGTCGTCAAATGATTTTTGCAAGTTAACTGGTCCGGAATATGTATTTTCCGGACCAGTTAACTTGCAAAAATCATTTGACGACCTTCCCAATCGAATTTTGAGCTGAAATTTGGTATGGACAAACTAGACTTGACGAGGAACATGCTCAAAAAATTTCATCAAAAAATTCCACCGGGAAGGTGCCCAAATGGGCTCGGCCGGACGGGGCAGCCCGTCAGGCCGGCCTGATGAGAAGAGCCCTCTATATATATATATTATAAATATTCACATATAAAATTAGGCTCGCGAGCCAGCGAGCCTGAAATTAGAAGGCTCGAGCTTGGGCTCGACTGCTTAACGAGCCGGCTCGAGCTCGGCTCGAGCTCGAATTTGACCGATCCCGATTCGAGCTTTGACCGAGCGGCTCGCGAGCGGCTCACGAGCGGCTCGGCTCATTTGCACCCCTAGGTACCGGGTTCGAATCTCGGCAATTGAGAGGTTACTATGCTAAAAATGCATAGGGCCTCTGCAAGTACCGGGGACGGAGCCTCACTCTCTATCTGTCAGATTGTGATTATAGTCCAATTTACATTCTCCCATTGTGTCGTACAGTTGTTGTTGGGGGCCCTCAGGGATGGGGTGTCATCCTTTCTAGTCTCTCTAAGTAAACAGACAAAGACCTTTAGTGCCCAAGAGATGAAGAGAGGCTTAAGTACAAAGGATCAGGACGAATCTATTAGGGGTTCGGAACATCACAATCGAGAACATGGGCTGGACAAATGAACGCAGTAAGCAATAGTGATGGCAACGGGGCGGATCGGGGACGGGTACACATAAAACCGGAACCGCCCCATTGGATAAATGTTTGCCCCAAAATCGTCCCATTATCCGTTCGGGTAATTTTTATTTGAACCGTACCCGCCCTAACGGGGAATCGGTTTATCCACGGGTAACCGTTTCCCCAAATGATACCAAATAATCAACTTTTTTTGGGAAAACAAATAACCAATTTTTAATCCTATTTGTTATTTATATATTCAAAGCACCCTAAAACATACAAAAGTAAACATTTAAGCAGTCAAGCAGACTGACCTAAATTCATTAGTATGATATGCACCCAATATCTCTTGTAACATAATAAAAAAGTAGTAATCATCCCAGAATCCAAATTTCAAAAACATGTTTAGGCCTATATTTAGTTTTAGGCCTAAAAAAAGTACTTCATAGTATACTTTTTAGCATTATTTATATGATATATACTATTTAGTATACACAATTTAGCATATATAGTTATTATTCTTATATATAAAAAGTTATAATTTATTAATAATGTTATGGATCGGGTAACGGTGCGGGTACCCGCACCACTAGTGAACGGGGCGATTTCGGGGCGGATAACGGGGTGGATTAGTATAGAACCATAACCGCACCATTAACCATTTAAAAAATTCGGGTATTCCCCGCCCCGTACCCATTCCCCAGTCAAACCGGTTTTCCCCAGTTTGACCAAATCGGTTCGGTGCGGGTATCCAACGGGTCGGCCGAAATTGCCATCTCTAGTAAGGAAAGGGCTGCCATGGCCTTGATCATTATACTGGATATAATGATTTTTTTTCTTTTCTTTTATTACTCCAAGGGGTCTGGGGTTGCGGGGTTGAGAGGGGTCTAGAGTAATCAGTGGTGAAACTCATTCCATTAGGGTGTTGTTTAACCCAAAAATATATATTTTTTAATTGGAATGTTAAGTGTGTCGCATCATTTTCATTTTTCGGCGGAGACAGACTTTCTATATACGAGTATATATTAATAATTGAACTTTAATTTTTTTAAACTACGCAAGAAGTTTACTGAATCTTAAAAATCAATAAAGAAAATGATAAAACCGAATATCAAAAGAGAGTTAATTTAATTAACTGCATGCATATTAATTTATTAAACACTAGTATTTTACCCGTTTATTGCACGGGATGTAATATACATATATTATAAATATTGATATGTAAAGGTAATTATAGATCAAATTATTTCTTGTAAAGTGAATGTGAATGATCATAAACAATAATACAAATAAATATTAACAATAATTAGAATTTTTAATAAACACAAACTTTGTAAATTATTGAATGCCTAAAGTAGATGACATTCTTAAAATTTTTCTGAATTTCCGTACTCATCGTTACTATCACGAACTTCAAGACAAACAACCCTGTCAAGCTTGAAATTGCAATATACATCTATTCATGCGTAACGGGACGTCGCAGGAAAAATCCACAACTTCCAACCTTTACCATTGTCTATTGTCATTGTCATCGCATAGCTAACCATCAAGGTGAATTGTCAATGCACAAATGTGAATGGGCTAAACGTTTGGTGACATTGAAATTGATTGAATCAGCCTTGAAATTGACTAAATCGGCAGATTCTGTTAAAAGTTATTAAATTTTGGCTGAAGTGACTGAATTGACTGATTTTGCTGATTTATGTTATATTTTAATAATAAAATAAAGAAATATTATATAAAAAATAGTTAAAATGGTGCTTTAAAATAACCTCAATCAGAAAAATAAATCAAATTTTACTTAGTTTGATTATTATACAATTTACTATACAAAATCAAAAATTACATGTTTGATAAAAAAGTTCATTAATAAAACTGATAAGCCAAAAATAGGGTCATCAAACACTCGCTTATATTATTTCAAGTACGTGCATGCAAGCTTTCATGGAAAAAATTAAGCATTTACATCCCCTCGACAAAGAATTTCTAGCACTTTCAATAAATAATAATTTGATTGAATGATCGAATGCTGAATTAAATTGAAGAATCAAATTGCGAAATTGTTGAAAACAATACTGGTGTGAATGAAAATCTAAGTAAATGCGGTATATATACGGAATAGAATTTAACAGTCAACGAAATAATATTCCAAAGTGTTTTATCATCAATATCATGTCTTTTTCGATCTTCAGAGGCTTATGTTTCTTGTTTCTCGAGTCTAGTGTCGAGCCGTTTGCATCACCATCTACTACTTCCGATTTTTGAAAACCTACAATTGATTTGGATTTTGTATCCCATCATTTCTCA